>OZ038381.1:1560927-1677541 GCA_964036045.1 Eutreptiella sp. 'Long Island Sound 2002' | reverse complement strand
CTGGTACATCAGCCAGCACTCTTGTCCGCCATTCAATGCCACAGGAACACAAACGGCAAACCCGTAAAAAGGAGTAGGGCCCGAAATACTCGACTTTTCGCAGTCCAGAAAATTCCTCCGAAAATTCCTTCGGTCGCGCCAGCCGAGCATTCCGGGCCCTTAGTTGCTTTTTAGGGTAGAAAAGGACAGAGTTCCAACCTTTTTCTAGGCCGAGAGCTTCGTCCTTTCTAAAATAAAAAGCACCGAACAAACCGCGCACAAAGGGTTCGTACGCCCCCCGGAAACCCCGCCGCATTGCAACCCCCCCCCCCCCCCTCTTTGGGGCGCGAACCCTCACACGGCCCAAAAGGCACAGGAAATACCAGGCCCCGAAGGAAAAATTTTCTCGGGGCTATACTGGAACTGCTGCAGGTTTAGTGCCACCATTGTGCAGTGCGATCCCCCCCCCCCCCCCCCAGGGGGGGGTGGTTGGCGTCCAGAACCGAGGGGTCGCCCCGGGGTTCGGCCGTAGGTACCTATCGAGCAAAAGAAAGGGCAATACGACCAACAAGGGGAGCGGGGGGCAAACTCAGAAGTGGCCCACAAGTGGGCAAGGTGGCTACATCACCCCTGCCGCCTCGGGGATCCCAACCGCTTCAAAGCGGGGGGCAAAATAAGAAGTGGCCCAGAAGTGGGCAAGGTGGCTACATCACCCTTTCCGACTCAGGGATCCCCACCGCTTCAGAGCCGGGGGCAAAATCAGAAGTGGCCCACAAGTGGGCAAGGTGGCTACATCACTCCTGCCGCATCAGGGATCCCAACCGCTTCAAAGCGGGGGGCAAAATCAGAAGTGGCCCACAAGTGGGCAAGGTGGCTATATCACCCATGCCGCCTCGGGGATCCCCACCGCTTCAGAGCGGGGGGCAAAATCAGAAGTGGCCCACAAGTGGGCAAGGTGGCTACATCACCCTTGCCACCTCGGGGATCCCCACCGCTTCAGAGCGGGGGGCAAAATCAGAAGTGGCCAACAAATGGGCAAGGTGGCTACATCACCCTTGCCGCCTCGGGGATCCCCACCGCTTCAAAACGGGGGACGAAATTAGAAGTGGCCCACAAACGGGCAAGGTGGCTACTTCACCCCTGCCGCCTCGGGGATCCCCACCGCTTCAAAGCGGGGGGCAAAATCAGAAGTGGCCCACAAGTGGGCAAGGTGGCTACATCACCCCTGCGCCTCGGGGATCCCCACCGCTTCAGAGCGGGGGGCGAAATCAGAAGTGGCCGACAAATGGGCAAGGTGACTACATCACCCTTGCCGCCTCGGGGATCCCCACCGCTTCAGAGCGGGGGGCAAAATCAGAAGTGGCCCATAAATGGGCAAGGTGGCTACATCACCCTTGCCGCCTCGGGGATCCTCACCGCTTCAAAGCCGGGGGCAAACTTACAAGTGGCCCATAAGTGGGCAAGGTGGCTACATCAGCCCTGCCACCTCGGGGATCCCCACCGCTTTAGAGCGGAGGGCAAAATTAGAAGTGGCCCACAGGTGGGCAAGGTGGCTACACCAACCCTGCCGCCTCGGGGATCCCCACCGCTTGAGAGTGGGGAGCGAAATCAGAAGCAACCTATTTCATTTCATCAAGGGAACCTCCCCTGCGACGAGTTACTTAAAAAAACACATGCATACGAGCAGAAGAAAGGGCAATAGTACCAACGAAGGGAGCAAAATCAGAAGTGGTTCCCAGGAGAAGTGGCCCACAAGTGGGCAAGGTGGCTACATCACCCCTGCCGCCTCGGGGATCCCCACCGCTTCAGAGCGGGGGGCAAAATCAGAAGTGGCCAACAAATGGGCAAGGTGGCTACATCACCCCTGCCGCCTCGGGGATCCCCACCGCTTCAGAGCGGGGGGCAAAATCAGAAGTGGCCCACAAGTGGGCAAGGTGGCTACATCACCCCTGCCGCCTCGGGGATCCCCACCGCTTCAGAGCGGGGGGCAAAATCAGAAGTGGCCCACAAGTGGGCAAGGTGGCTACATCACCCCTGCCGCCTCCGGGATCCCAACCGCTTCAAAGCGGGGGGCAAACTCAGAAGTGGCCCACAAGTGGGCAAGGTGGCTACATCGCCCACAAATGGGCAAGGTGGCTACATCACCCTTGCCGCCTCGGGGATCCTCACCGCTTCAAAGCCGGGGGCAAACTCACAAGTGGCCCATAAGTGGGCAAGGTGGCTACATCAGCCCTGCCACCTCGGGGATCCCCACCGCTTTAGAGCGGAGGGCAAAATTAGAAGTGTCCCACAGGTGGGCAAGGTGGCTACATCACCCCTGCCGCCTCGGAGATTCCCACCGCTTCGGAGCCGGGGGGCAAAATCAGAAGCGGCCAACAAGTGGGCAAGGTGGCTACATCACCCCTGCCGCCTCGGGGATCCCCACCGCTTCAGAGCGGGGGGCAAAATCAGAAGTGGCCCACAAGTGGGCAAGGTGGCTGCATCACCCCTGCCGCCTCGGGGATCCCCACCGCTTCACAGCGGGGGGCAAAATCAGAAGTGGCCAACAAATGGGCAAGGTGGCTACATCACCCCTGCTGCCTCGGGGATCCCCACCGCCTCAGAGCGGGGGGCAAAATCAGAAGTGGCCCACAAGTGGGCACGGTGGCTACATCACCCCTGCCGCCTCGGGGATCCCCACCGCTTCAAATCCGGGGGGAATAATCAGAAGTGGCCCACAAGTGGGCAAGGTGGCTACATCACCCCTGCCGCCTCGGGGATCCCCACCGCTTCAAAGCGGGGGGCAAAATCAGAAGTGGCCCACAAGTGGGCAAGGTGGCTACATCACCCCTGCCGCCTCAGGGATCCCCACCGCTTCAGAGCGGGGGGCAAAATCAGAAGTGGCCAACAAATGGGCAAGGTGGCTACATCACCCCTGCCGCCTCGGGAATCCCCGGCGCTTCAGAGCGGGGGGCAAAATCAGAAGTGGCCCACAAGTGGGCAAGGTGGCTACATCACCCCTGCCGCCTCGGGGATCCCCACCGCTTCAGAGCGGGGGGCAAAATCAGAAGTGGCCCACAAGTGGGCAAGGTGGCTACATCACCCCTGCCGCCTCGGGGATCCCCACCGCTTCAAAGCGGGGGGCAAAATCAGAAGTGGCCCATAAATGGGCAAGGTGGCTACATCACCCCTGCCGCCTCGGGGATTCCCACCGCTTCAAAGCGGGGAGCAAAATCAGAAGTGCCCCACCAGTGGGCAAGGTGGCTACATCACCCCTGCCGCCTCGGGGATCCCCACCGCTTCAGAGCGGGGGGCAAAATCAGAAGTGGCCCGTAAATGGGCAAGGTGGCTACATCACCCCTGCCGCCTCGGGGATCCCAACCGCTTCAAAGCGAGGGGCAAAATCAGAAGTGGCCCATAAATGGGCAAGGTGGCTACATCACCCCTGCCGCCTCGGGGATTCCCACCGCTTCAGAGCAGGGGGGAAAATCAGAAGTGGCCCACAAGTGGGCAAGGTGGCTACATCACCCCTGCCGCCTCGGGGATCCCCACCGCCTCAAAGCGGGGGGCAAACTCAGAAGTGGCCCACAAGAGGGCAAGGTGGCTACATCACCCTTGCCGCCTCGGGGATCCCCACCGCTTTAGAGCGGGGGGCAAAATCAGAAGTGGCCCACAAGTGGGCAAGGTGGCTACATCACCCCTACCGCCTTGGGGATCCCCACCGCTTCAAAGCGGGGGGCAAAATCAGAAGTGGCCCACAAGTGGGCAAGGTGGATACATCACCCCTGCCGCCTCGGGGATCCCCACCGCTTCAAAGCGGGGGGCAAAATCAGAAGTGGCCCACAAGTGGGCAAGGTGGCTACATCACCCCTGCCGCGTCGGGGATCCCCACCGCTTCAAAGCGGGGGGCAAAATCAGAAGTGGCCCACAAGTGGGCAAGGTGGCTACATCACCCCTGCCGCCTCGGGGATCCCCACCGCTTCAAAGCGGGGGGCAAAATCAGAAGTGGCCCACAAGTGGGCAAGGTGGCTACATCACCCCTGCCGCGTCGGGGATCCCCACCGCTTCAGAGCGGGGGGCAAAATCAGAAGTGGCCCACAAGTGGGCAAGGTGGCTACATCACCCCTACCGCCTCGGGGATCCCCTCCGCCTCAAAGCGGGGGGCAAAATCAGAAGTGGCCCACAAGTGGGCAAGGTGGCTACATCACCCCTGCCGCCTCCGGGATCCCCACCGCCTCAAAGCGGGGGGCAAAATCAGAAGTGGCCAACAAATGGGCAAGGTGGCTACATCACCCCTGCCGCCTCGGGGATCCCCACCGCTTGAAAGCGGGGGGCAAACTCAGAAGTGGACCACAAGTGGGCAAGGTGGCTACATCACCCCTGCCGCCTCGGGGATCCCCACCGCTTCAAATCCGGGGGGAATAATCAGAAGTGGCCCACAAGTGGGCAAGGTGGCTACATCACCCCTGCCGCCTCGGGGATCCCCACCGCTTCAGAGCGGGGGGCAAAATCAGAAGAGGCCCACAAGTGGGCAAGGTGGCTACATCACCCCTGCCGCCTCGGGGATCCCCACCGCTTCAAAGCGGGGGGCAAAATCAGAAGTGGCCCATAAGTGGGCAAGGTGGCTACATCACCCCTGCCGCCTCGGGGATCCCCTCCGTCTCAAAGCGGGGGGCAAAATCAGAAGTGGCCCTCAAGTGGGCAAGGTGGCTACCTCACCCTTGCCGCCTCGGGGATCCCAACCGCTTCACAGCGGGGGGCAAAATCAGAAGTGGCCCACAAATGGGCAAGGTGGCTACATCACCCCTGCCGCCTCGGGGATTCCCACCGCTTCAAAGCGGGGAGCAAAATCAGAAGTGGCCCACAAGTGGGCAAGGTGGCTACATCACCCCTGCCGCCTCGGGGATCCCCACCGCTTCAGAGCGGGGGGCAAAATCAGAAGTGGCCCACAAATGGGCAAGGTGGCTACCTCAACCTTGCCGCCTCCGGGATCCCAACCGCTTGAAAGCGGGGGGCAAAATCAGAAGTGGCCCACAAGTGGGCAAGGTGGCTACATCACCCCTGCCGCCTCGGGGATTCCCACCGCTTCAGAGCAGGGGGCAAAATCAGAAGTGGCCCACAAGTGGGCAAGGTGGCTACATCACCCTTGCCGCCTCGGGGATCCCCTCCGTCTCAAAGCAAGGGGCAAAATCAGAAGTGGCCCACAAGTGGGCAAGGTGGCTACATCGCCCCTGCCGCCTCGCAGATCCCCACCGCTTCAGAGCGGGGGGCAAAATCAGAAGTGGCCCACAAGTGGGCAAGGTGGCTACATCACCCCTGCCGCCTCGGGGATCCCCTCCGCCTCAAAGCGGGGGGCAAAATCAGAAGTGGCCCACAAGTGGGCAAGGTGGCTACATCACCCCTGCCGCCTCGGGGATCCCCACCGCTTCAGAGCGGGCGGCAAAATCAGAAGTGGCCAACAAATGGGCAAGGTGGCTACATCACCCCTGCCGCCTCGGGGATCCCCACCGCTTCAAATCCGGGGGGAATAATCAGAAGTGGCCCACAAGTGGGCAAGGTGGCTGAATCACCCCTGCCGCCTCGGGGATCCCCACCGCTTGAAAGCGGGGGGCAAAATCAGAAGTGGCCCACAAGTGGGCAAGGTGGCTACATCACCCCTGCCGCCTCGGGGATCCCCACCGCTTCAAAGCGGGGGGCAAAATCAGAAGTGGCCCACAAGTGGGCAAGGTGGCTACATCACCCCTGCCGCCTCGGGGATCCCCACCGCTTCAAAGCGGGGGGCAAAATCAGAAGTGGCCCACAAGTGGGCAAGGTGGCTACATCACCCCTGCCGCCTCGGGGATCCCCACTGCTTCAGAGCGGGGGGCAAAATCAGAAGTGGCCAACAAATGGGCAAGGTGGCTACATCACCCCTGCCGCCTCGGGGATCCCCACCGCTTGAAAGCGGGGGGCAAAATCAGAAGTGGCCCACAAGTCGGCAAGGTGGCTACATCACCCCTGCCGCCTCGGGGATCCCCACCGCTTCAAAGTGGGGGGCAAAATCAGAAGTGGCCCACAAGTGGGCAAGGTGGCTACATCACCCTTGCCGCCTCGGGGATCCCCACCGCTTCAAAGCGGGGGGCAAAATCAGAAGTGGCCCACAAGAGGGCAAGGTGGCTACATCACCCCTGCCGCCTCAGGGATTCCCACCGCTTCAAAGCGGGGGGCAAAATCAGAAGTGGCCCACAAGTGGGCAAGGTGGCTACATCACCCCTGCCGCCTCGGGGATCCCCACCGCTTCAGAGCGGGGGAAAAAATCAGAAGTGGCCCACAAGTGGGCAAGGTGGCTACATCACCCCTGCCCCCTTGGGGATCCCCACCGCTTCAAATCCGGGGGGAATAATCAGAAGTGGCCCACAAGTGGGCAAGGTGGCTACATCACCCCTGCCGCCTCGGGGATTCCCACCGCTTGAAAGCGGGGGGCAAAATCAGAAGTGGCCCACAAGTGGGCAAGGTGGCTACATCACCCTTGCCGCCTCGGGGATCCCCTCCGCCTCAAAGCGGGGGGCAAAATCAGAAGTGGCCCACAAGTGGGCAAGGTGGCTACATCACCCCTATCGCATCGGGGATCCCCTCCGCCTCAAAGCGGGGGGCAAAATCAGAAGTGGCCCACAAGTGGGCAAGGTGGCTACATCACCCCTGCCGCCTCGGTGATCCCCACCGCTTCAGAGCGGGGGGCAAAATCAGAAGTGGCCAACAAATGGGCAAGGTGGCTACATCACCCCTGCCGCCTCGGGGATTCCAACCGCTTCAGAGCGGGGGGCAAAATCAGAAGTGGCCCACAAGTGGGCAAGGTGGCTACATCACCCCTGCCGCCTCGGGGATCCCCACCGCTTCAAATCCGGGGGGAATAATCAGAAGTGGCCCACAAGTGGGCAAGGTGGCTACATCACCCCTGCCGCCTCGGGGATCCCCACCGCTTGAAAGCGGGGGGCAAAATCAGAAGTGGCCCATAAATGGGCAAGGTGGCTACATCACCCCTGCCGCCTCGGGGATCCCCACCGCTTCAAAGCGGGGGGCAAAATCAGAAGTGGCCCACAAGAGGGCAAGGTGGCTACATCACCCCTGCCGCCTCGGGGATCCCCACCGCTTCAAATCCGGGGGGAATAATCAGAAGTGGCCCACAAGTGGGCAAGGTGGCTACATCACCCCTGCCGCCACGGGGATCCCCACCGCTTGAAAGCGGGGGGCAAAATCAGAAGTGGCCCACAAGTGGGCAAGGTGGCTACATCACCCTTGCCGCCTCGGGGATCCCCACCGCTTCAAAGCGGGGGGCAAAATCAGAAGTGGCCCACAAGAGGGCAAGGTGGCTACATCACCCCTGCCGCCTCGGGGATCCCCACCGCTTCAGAGCGGGGGGCAAAATCAGAAGTGGCCCATAAATGGGCAAGGTGGCTGGCTACATCACCCTTGCCGCCTCCGGGATCCCCACCGCTTCAGAGCGGGGGGCAAAGCCAGAAATGTCCAAAACAGGGCGGAAATGCAATGTCACCCTTGCATTATGGGGGGTCCCTAGCTAAGGGGATAAAATCAAAAGGGGCTGAATTGGGGGCAAGGACCAAACTTTGGATGTGCAGTCCAAAAGAATACCACCAAAAAAAAATCGCACAAATGATGTGCGTGCGTCGAAAAACACCCTTAGAACCCCGACTCGGACCATTTTAAAAAAAGGGGGGGGGTGTTCAAAAAACCCCCACGCTATTGGATTTCTCAGAACCCCCCCCCCCCCGGGGGGGGGGCCAAACCGAGAAGTGAACCACAAGTGGGGGGATGGACCAGGTAACCCTTGCAAGCTGCGGGGGTCCACAACGCCTCAAAGTGAAGGACAAAATCGGAAATGGCACCAAAGCAGGGGATTAGCTACAGAATCTTGTTGTCCAGGGGTCCCCAATCCCTGAGGCAAGGTAAAAAATCAGCTATGGCGCCCACAAGTGGGCAAATTGACTACATAACCCCTGCCTTCTTGGGGGGGGGGGGTCCCCAATGCTTGAGAGCGGGGGACAAAATCAGAAAGGGCCCACAAGTGGGCAGATTGGTTATGTAAGGCGTGCTTTCTAGGGGGTCCCGAGCGCCTCAGAGCGGGATACGAAATCAGCATTGGCCCACATGCGGGCAGATTGGCTACGCAACCCCTGCCGGATGGTGGGGTCCAACGCCTCACAGCGGGGGACAAAATCAGCAATGGCCCACAAGTGGGTGCCTCACACCAAGGCACAAAATCAGCCGTGGTTCACAAGTGGGCGGATTGGCTACGTGACCTGTGCCGTTTGGGGGGTCCACAATGCCTGGGAGCGCGGGACAAAAGCAGATTTGGCCCACAAGTGGGTGTATTGGCTATGCAACCCTTGCCGTGTAAGGGGTCCCCAATGCCCCAGAGCGGGGGCCAAAATCAGAAGTGGCCCACAGGTGAGCATATTGGCTACGCAACCCCCACCATTTGGGGGGTTGCCAACGCCTCAAAGCGGGGGATAAATTCAGAAGTGGCCCACAGGTGGGCAGATGTGCTACATAACCCCTGTCCTCTAGGGGGTCCCCACTGCCTCACAGCGAGGGACAAAATCAGCAGTGGCACACAAGTGGGTGGATTGGCAAGGTAACCCCCGCCGTGTGGGGGGTCCGCAATGCTTCAGAGCAAGGGACAAAATCAGCAGTGCCCGAGAAATGGGCAAATTGGCTACATACCCGTATGTGGGATCCCCAACGCTGCGGAGCGGGCGCCAGAAATCATAAGCGGCCCACAAGTGGGCGCATTGGCTACGTAACCCTTGCAGTCCACAGGGTCCCCAAACACCCTAGAATGGGCGCCGAAATCAGAAGTGGCCCCCAATTGGGCGGATGGACTTCATAACCCCTGGCGCATGTGGGATCCCCAACGCCTCAGAGCGGGGGCCAAAATCAATAGTCTGCCACAAAGGGGCGGGTTGGCTACATCACCCCTGCCATCTGGCGGGGTCCCCAACTCCTCAGAGCGGTGGACAAAATCAGAAGTGGTCACAAGTGGGCGGATTACCTACGTAAGCCTGGCCTTCTGGAAGGTCTGCAACACTTCACACAGGCGGGGAAAAAATAAGAATTGCCCCACAAGTGGGCTGATTGGCTACATAACCCCTGCCGTCTAGGGGTTCCCAACGATTCAGACCAGGGGGACACCTTCAGAAGTGGTGCACAACTGGGCGCATTGGCTACGTCACCCCTGCCGTCAGGGGGGTCCCCAACGCCTCAGAGTGGACGGCCAAATCAGAAGCGGCCCCGCCGCATGAGGGACCCCCACGGTCGCTGTTGGACTTGGTGCCACTGCAAACCAACCTCCAACGATCCGTCCAAAACTCGGGGTCCCCCCCCCCCCCGTGCTGTTGATCCCACCATCTACACATCTACAGCATCCGACCATTGCACAGCACTCAGTGCAGTGCCGCGCCCTGCGGGCAAAATGGGAGGGAAATGCCATTAGGAACCTTTTTTTTTGGCTTTCAGTGAACATAGTTCGCTGGCTGCGAAGGTGAGTTCTCAGCTCCAATATGTCACTTTGTGGTGCAAGACCCCGCTCCTGTAGCATGTCTAAAACAGGCCTACCCCTCACGAAGAGAGGGGACGCTGTTTTTTTCTGACAATGCTACAGAGGAAGCTGTTTGGTATCGACCATCATTGCAGGGCCAGCAAAAGAAAGCAGGACATGAGATCATGAATATGAACTTGCCCTTGGGAAAGTCTCGTGGTAGCAGGCGGATGGGATTCAGGCGCAGAGCGGGACTGAGCTTTGTGTAATAGCCATTGTACACCGCGCCTTTCTCGCACTGTACTGTGGGGCACGCAGTCACATCACCAGCACGCAGGTTCTGGGTGCAGCGCTGCAGTGCACCTGCAATGAAGGGGTGCTGGTAAATAACAGCGACCAACAAATTTGCAACAGTGTGTGGCCTGTGGGGGCCACACACATGCGCACATACATGCACACAGGGTACCAACCTGCCACCTACCAAACCTACACGCGTACCTACCAACCAACCTACCTACCTACCTACCTACCTACCTACCTACCGACATACCCACCTACCTACCTACCTACAGACATACCTACCTACGAAGCTGCATGCACACATCCATCCATCCATCCATCCATCCATCCATCCATCCATCCATCCATCGATCCATGCATCCATCCATCCATCCATCCATCCATCCATACATACGTACACACATACCTACATACATACATTCATAAATACATACAACACAGGGGGACCAACGGAACATGACTGAAGAGGGGTGTGGTCCACCCAATGCCACAAACGTCATGTGCCCGACGATCCAAAGGGGCAGCAATTGATAAAAGCCGCTGCATGGCTGATCGGAATGAGACCGACCGTAATATTGGCCGAAGCCTCGTTCAAGCGTTTGGGCGACCGTTCAAGACAGCCCCCCCCCCTCCCCATTGTCTCTTGCCAGCAACCACCCTTCATGGAATCCCCCTCCCCCCCGATTGGAAAGCTGTGATATGGCAGTGCCATGGCAGCACATAAGACGGATGCTCGTCAACAAAGACGATAAGTACATCCCGTGCTGGAACCCCTCCCCCCCCCCACCACCTTTCAGCACCAAACAGGAACCGGTGGTGAAGGGTGGCGATGCATGTGCACGTGTGATCAGGGCTGTGCTTAAAGGGGGGTCTTTTGGGGGGGATGGGGGTCTGGGGCCCAAAGGTTTGTGTACCAAAAATGGCCTCACCAGATTTTCCCGATTGTAAATGTCGTTTTTTCCCACGAGGGTCACCCTGGGGAGGGGGGGGGGTTTGTCAAACCAAAAATGCGTGTGATGCATCAGAACGTCGGTGCCCTACAATGCACGGCACAGACCTGCAGTGGTATGCACATGGAATCCCCCTCCTTGACCCCCCAAATGCGGTCTGCCCCCCCACCCCGTGTATGGAGTCTTGTGCCCCCCCCGCTATGGGATACAGATGCAGATGCGTGTGCACGACAGGTTCTGTTCAGCACAAAGCAGAAGTGCAAAGCAAAAGTCGAGGAAAAAAACTCTTCAGTGACATGCCATAGGCGCCTTTCGCTACAGTAAAGATGATGGCACATGAAGTACTATGGTTCACCGCACCTAAAGCCCTACGAACTATCAATCTGGTGGACACAGGGCAGCACAGTATGCCGCCAATGTCCTGACATAGTATCACAACGTCTCAGCAGTAGCCCCCCTCCCCTTGTGGACTCCCCAGTCCACCCGCGCATCATTATACATGGAACGGGATAAACCCTGGAGTGCCACGAGATCTGTGGACCAATCACCACAAAATGCGGTACGGGCACCCCCGTGAGGGATGTGCCCGGAGGCATACGACGACCAGTGCCACGTGGCAGACCGTGACAGCCAGGTAAACAAATCGCCAAGAATATCCGAAAGGGACTGTAGTAGGCGCGGGGAAAGAAAAGAGACCCAACGTACAATCATAGTTACATTCCACTGTGTCTTTGCAAGCACGCGATGCACTGCCGCAGTGATGGACGCCCGCACAGACGTGGCTGGGTACCCAGACAAGGTCGCCAGTTGCATCCATGCAGCGGAAGACAATAGGAAGGAGCTTCATGAATGAATGAAGGGTAGAGTGTTGGAAAGAGCAGAGAGGAAGACATTTGTGGTCCGACGGGTGGTTGTAGCCCAGTGACTTTGCAGTGGCACGCTGGATTCTAGGCACCATACAGCATCCAAGGCATTAGGGTGTGCATGGGCGAGTGTGCCGTTTGGTGAAACGTAAATTGAAACACCCATACAACGTACCCGATTTGTCATGCATTCCCCGTGACATACCAGCTCAGGATTTTTGTCTCTGCACGGGTACAGTACCCGCAGATTCCAAATAGATTCCATGGTCATGCAAACAGGGTACATGACACTGCGGGCAGTCGGGCCTTTTGAAGCAACCATGAGATTGTCACGAAATTGCCTTAGGGCTACTATGTCATCACTGGGAAGGCGCCACTGGAGGATACCTGTGTCTGTGACCCACATTTCACCCAGGTCGTGCATGTGTGACACTACTTTCTTGCACATCCAGACACAATGGAGGTCTGCTGACTAGGCACTAAACGACCCACCCATGGGGATAGCGCCTGAGCGGCGCCATGATTCACCAGAGGCGAGGACTACATTGTCCTGTGTCAGGGAGACTTCCAAAAGGGAAACCAGTTTGTCCATTGGCATGAAATGAAAGGCACCCTTTTTGGCTTGTCCGAAACAGTCTAATGGATGGTTTTCCTTATGAATGCTCCAGCCCAACGTGGCCGCGCGCCAACGGCGACGCACTTTCAACCAAGCAGTGGCTTCTTTCATATGTTGTATGACAAGGGAGGGGGGGGATGTGGTTGAACTGGTCTTTATAGTCGGCTTCTCCGATGTAATCAGGGGACCAAGATTTCAGTTGTTTCACCCAAGTACCCATGTCTGCCAAGTTCAAAAACCAGAAAGGCCGTAGGGAGTTCTTCAACGAATGTACGTACAAAGCAGGTGTAAGCCCGCGCGGCGACTCTGAGACGTGAACGAGCTCTTACAGGGGCAGAGGCGGCAGCAATGGGACGCCAGAGGATTTCGATGTGTACGCGGGACTTGGCTTTTCCTATGAGGTATAGAAGTGCCAGCCTGGCCTTGGCATTGACAGGCCAACCCCTACCTTGGGCCTGCGATTGTAGGGTGTGCAGAATGGACTGGTGGGTACTCAATTCCTTACTATATTCCTGACTTGCAAGAAAGGCATTCAAGGCATCCTAGGCCCAAGCACGACACAATCCCCACAGCAAGCACGGGCCTTTGTCGACTACTCTTATAATAGCGTGCTCGGGGATGGCATGGGCAATGTTTTGAACACGACGACGGAGAGATCCATCGACGGGGAAGAGGGAAGGGGGGAAGAGGGATGTGACGATACTATCAGGGAGGGGACGTACATGCAAAGCGTTTGCTCGACTTGTGAGACTTGCAATGGCTACCTGGCGGGATTTATGTCCCCTGTAGGGAAGGGGGTCTGTGCTTCGTAGGACAGAATCCTGAAAGTCAATAGCGATAGGAAGTAGGCAAAAATGACCATCAACCCGTTGCACAGGTCCTGCCTCAGCCCAGATATGGTATGTAGACTCGTTACAGGGGCATGGGGGGCGTCCAAGGAGACCAGAGGTCCTGTTACTATGCGTTTCGAAAACCCGACGGACATTTAACGAAACGGTACGGAAAATGCCTATCCGTGCCCACACTACTTGATGTTAGGCCCTGGTGGCAGTCATGGATTGGACCAAGCGTGTAATAGCCCGGCTGATGGCGGTGTTTGTGTGCCAGTGAGGTAAGGGACTCGTACGGCTGTAGTGTTGATAATTGGTGTCTGGAACTATGCCGTACGAGACTGTAATTCTTTCGAAATAGCCGCCTTGCATGCATAATCACGGTCTTGGGTGGCTGTTTGTAGTTGCCGCGTGAGGGTGTGTATACGTTTGCTGTGTTGTGGAAGGGGTGTGGGGGATGTAGTGTCTGCAGGGACGGCAAGGGCACAATCATTGATGGTCTAGGGTTTCAGGCGGTACCTCAAGTCGCGTTCCGGGAAACAAGCCTCGTTCTCATCTGCAGTGAATTGCAGTGGTATAGGGGTCCATTCACTGAGTCCAGTAATGCGGAGTAAATCATGAAAAGACGAGTCTTCTGCACATGCCGTTGCTGCCGTGTCGTGTTTGCGGAGGCGTTGTAACAGGGGTAGGTTGCCGACGTATATGCAGAGCATATACGCGTGTGCCATGGCATAGATGAGTGTGCCTGGTGGGGGGGTGGGCAGTAACCAGTCGTGCAGATGGGACGACTGTCTAAGTAGTTGTGATACCGGACGGGATCTATACAGGAGATGAGGAACACGTGCTTCAACCATGGTTGCCCAGACTCCCAGATTGTTGGAGGCTAGTGCGGCCCAGGTCCCTTGTGTATACAGGCGCAACAGCTGTGGATTGTGGCAGTTTGCAAGCCAGAGGGATGAAAACCCTGACCGGTGTGCACGGAAAAAGCAGTGCAGACGTAGTAGCTGTGTAAAAGAGAGGGATTCTCGGGCCTGTTCTATGCCATGCAGGCCCCACTGCATGCCCTTGAAATCAGCCGCGCAGAATAGCTTCATGTAGGCTAGGGGGGGGGGGGTGCTGTGTGACACAGGATGCAAAAACCATGTGTGAGCATTGGCAGGTGCCCAGTACGAGGGGCTGTCTGTAGATATGGCAAGGTAGTGTGCTGCATTGGGGGGGGGGGGGCATTACAAATGTCCTGCCAAATTGGTTGCAGGGGCTCATGGACGTGATGATACAATACAATAGCATGAAACCAAACATTGACGACTTCTATGACACACATGACGAAGCGGGCCAAAAATGCAACGGGGAAAGGTGGTGGATCAGGCTCACAGGAAGCAAGGATCCACAGTGGTGTCTGTTGTTGTTTAGCATGCTCAGCAATCTGTGCACTTTTGCGGGTGTCATAAAGAAGTGAGTCATCATTCATAGTCGAATCGAACAAGAAGAGGCGTAGTTGGCTGGAAGAAAGACCAAAGGCAGTTTGCATTGCTTCAAGAGGTCGATGGGGCAATGACAAGGGGCGGTGCGTCTACTCACATAAACACGGAGCCTGATTCCAATATGTGGGTGGGAAACGTCAGCTTGACTTTCAGTCTGGCTAGGACTCTCTATGTGGCAATCAAGGCGTCATCGGCTACATCACAATCATCAGATGTAGGCGTACCAGACCCACTTGACAAGGGCTCCGTGACGGGAAAACGGGAAACGGGATTGGAGACTTGGTCGAAAAAGTCCGTGCCAGATTCAATGTTTGATGCGAGGTGAATTACTTTGGGGGCTTGGAGCCGAGCACAGTGGGAGGCATTGCAGCGCCCTGGAGGATTGAAGTCAGACCGGACTTTAGGGTGCGTGGTGTAGTGCTAGAGGATCTCAGGGCCCGGACGGTGTCATTCATCTCAGATCCACACCACTCGCCAACCCAAGTTGTCGGTCTGTTCCATTTGCCACCATCCCACTCGGCCTCCAAGATTTCATCATGCCAGGCAGAACAGGCTGCAGCAGGTTGCATTGGGCTGATTTGCAGCCACCCTTTATCAGTAGCCAATGTGCTACGCTTATGACGGATCGGAGTACTCAAAGGCTCAGAGGTCGGCGTTTTCCATTGGGGGAAGCAGCAGGCATAGTAGTATCCCCATCGTTGATGGTGTAAGGATCAACGCTGGATCCCGATCCAGGTTGTGAGGATGTAGTAGCAGCGACAGGTGGAAGACGCGCCAGAAGATCTTCGAAGGATTGCTGATGGGTGACCCAAGTTTCAGACAGGAAATCCTCAAAGGTTTTATTCTTCACGCGCTGGGAGCTGACGTGCTCGTTGAAGGCAGACAGGTGCTTCTCGTATTTGCTGATATGCTGGTCCAGTGAGAGTTGCAGATTCGCATGCTCTGCAATGTATGTCATGTTTCCATGCTGCGATATTGTTTTTACCTTATCCTCAATAGCATTGACTTGTGTCTTAAGGGACTTGACTTCCTCCAGGCCCTTTTGTACAGAGACCATTGCCAGTTGCAGTTCCTGAATTTCTTTCTGATTGGTATTGGTCGGGGCGGAAGTTTTTGAATGCTCGGATGAAAGTTCTTTCACTTCATTAGGGACACGGCGTAAGCACTCTCCATAGCAGTGGCCTCGAATGCCGCACCAAAGGCAAACGCCAAAGGCATCTTGACCGACAATGGATCGGAGACCCTGATTGGTCGCAGCGCGCGGTGCAGTGGTCCTGCACCCCACATCTCATGCACCACAGAGATGTTTGTGGGCCGGCAGGTCTCTTCGTGGCAGCCCCCATGGTGGATTCGTACTTGGGACATTGACGGCACCAATGTTGAGCGGAACCGCACAAGGCGCAAACACCTCGCTTGATTCTGTCAGCTCGAACTTGGCATGTAGAAGCATAGTGTCATTCTCCGCATGACTAGCATGGATCAAGCTCTCGGGTAACCGGACCAACAGAAGAAGCAGCAAACGATCCTACATCACTTCTCTCAGGGCATGCAAAGGCACGATGGCCAGCTTTGTGGCATATGCCACATACAACCGGGCAATCGGACATGAAGAACGACAAAGGGGAAGTACGGACAAGGGAGGAAGAAGAGGGTCACTACTGTGATGAGACAGAAATGAAGTTTATGTTGGTAACCCAGAACACACCGAACGGTCATCTTTTCACGATATCCAACGGCAGCGGCGTTCCCGCTATGGGATACAGATGCAGATGCGTGTGCACGACAGGTACTGTTCAGCACAAAGCAGAAGTGCAAAGCAAAAGTCGAGGAAAAAAACTCTTCAGTGACATGTCATAGGCGCCTTTCGCTGCAGTAAAGATGATGGCACATGGAGTACTATGGTTCACTGCACCTAAAGTCTTACAAATTATCAATCTGGTGGACACAGGGCAGCACAGTATGCCGCCAATGTCCTGACATAGTATCACAACGCCTCAGCAGTAGCCCCCCCCCCTTCCCGCGCCGGTGCTCCAGGTCGAAGACAGCGAGCAAGACGGGCCGCTGGGCCTGCACAAGGACGTCGCAGCCCTCCCCCCGGACAAACAAGGGCACGGCAGTATCTTCCGTCTGGGCCAGGGCATGGAGTGGCAGCCGTTCGGAAGGCCATCAGACCGGACATTCGGTGAGCCGGTACCCCCCCCTGGCCATTGCCCGAGGCCCAGACATGCCACTGGTGTCCGGCGGGGGAATTGAATTTCGTTAGGAATCAGCCCCGTACCATGTGCCACTCAGTAATATCCGCCGCTGTCGCACCCGGAACTCAGTAGGAACCGGCTGCATTCCGCGTCCGAATCTTTTGTTTTGTTGCATCCGCCAGTCCTGAGTCTGGCCCCTACCGGGGAGCGGAATCATGGCCACGCTGCGGTCCGTAGTCGTGTTACGTGCTGGAAACTCATGATGTGTCACTGGGCTGTACAAAGAGAACACAAAGAAAAAGCAGTGAGACCAACTATGGGCCTGCCCGGCACACTGCTGGGACTGCTATCTTTCAAAACCTGCGGCGGGGGGGGGGTCGCATCAAAAGAGCCGGGCCCGGCTGCACGCCCTGGGGTTTTGGCACCAGCGCGCCCAGTCGTGCGCTGGTGTCTCTTGTAGACGGGACTCATGATCCGAAGTACCACGTCTCAGAGCAATGTACGGGACAGAGGCCGCGATAATCGGCGATCAAGCACAATGCTTTCTTGCGTTTGCTTGTATTAGGGCTGCAGAGAAGAACAATAAAGATGCGCCGCCTCTCAATTGGGCCAAACCGAGCAAGGAAAGCTGGCCGCTCAGTGAACGTGAACGCGAAGACGTCAAACGTTTTCAGCGCATCGAGAATATACAGGAACGCCAACAACACGATGCGTGGAGAAGGAAGCAACTCGCACTCAAAGAAAAGTGGGGTACAACCACCAGACGTGAAATGAATGCAGGCGGGAGCCATGTTCGTCGAAGGTGTGTGTTTGCGTAGCGGTCATGCCCCCGGTCGGACCCCCGCACCCCAACACACGAGTGCAAAGTGGACCCCCCACGACGCGCCATCGTTTTTGAGGGATGGGTCACCAGGCAGAACATTGTCAAAACAAGGTCCCTCCGGTTGCAGCCCGGGTTATGAGCCATTACTCGCCCTCGGACGGCTCTTTTCTCAGTCAGGGCGCCTGTGGGTATCTCGTGATTCGGCACTCTTCTTCGCACATCCCCCCACCCCTGATCCCCCCGTCGCCCCGCAGATTGACCCCAACCCATGCAATCGACGGCGGAACACTCAACCGACGGGGGTCCGTGCTGAGCCAGACATGTCACGAGCGCCCGCCGGAAATCCCGCGTCCCGTTTGGAATCAGCCCTGTAAAAGGCACCACCCAGTAATACTCGCCCCACTCACAGCCAAAACTGAGTAGGATCCTGCTGCATTCAGTGCACGGCTCAGTAGGACCCAGGCGCGCCTGATTGTGCCGGGCTTGGCGGACACGGGGCCAAGTCTGCGCTTCACCGCCGGCAGTTGGCGGCCAACCGACGACTGGTGACGTCCGCACTCCGCCCTACATCTTAATGCCCTCGTTCCGGAGCGCCGCCCGCACTTTGTCCCGGTACTGCTCCGGGACCAGCCCGGCGACGCTCTGCAGCGTCCCGTACTCGATCACGCGCCAGAACCGGGGCTGCTCCAGCGTCTGGGCCCACGCGCCGCGGTCCGCGCTCACGAGCACGTTCCCCCCGACTGCGTGGGCGTTGCTGGCGGCCTCGGACTCGGCCTCCTCGCGCGCCTCGGCCTTGTCCTTCCGCGTGATCTTGGTCTTGTGCCACGAGATGAACCCGAGCGAGAAGCTCTGCTTCTTCACCTTCACCTTCGTCGACTTCTCGCCGAAGGCGCTGGCGGAGGCGTTCGCGTCGGCCACGGTGTAGAGCTTGCCCCCGAGCGTCACGCTCTCCGGGTAGTACTCGCCGTAGTCCTGCAGGGCATGGGACGGAAGGACGGGGGCTGCCGACAAGGCCGGCACGGGGCAGGGCAATGATGCGCGAGGGGGGGGGGGCGGATGGGGGGTTCCGGGTTCTGGGGGGGGGAGGGGGGGGTATTTGGTAAAACTTAGTACCAGACGAGTAGAAACGTACCAAACTTAGTAAAATTTGGCAAAACTTAGTAGAAACGAGTAGAAACGCTCCAGAGCGGTGGACAAAATCAGCAGTGGCAGTCAGAAGTGGAAAAACTTATTTTTTTGGGTAAATTTTGTACTTAAAATTTTTTATTCTTTTATTAAGTAAATTACTCAGTAAATTTTTTTTCTACTATATAAATTACTTAGTGGAAATCTTTTCTTCCTTTTTACTAAGTAAATTACTTAGTGGAAAACTCACCCGCAGAGGAAAAACTTAGTAAATTTTTTTTGGAAAAAAATCTTTTTTTAACTAAGTTATACCATGACAGACCCCAAGGCCAAGGGTCTGAAGGGATCGGGGGGGGGGGGGGGGGGGCTTCTCCTTAGAAACCTCTGCCTATGGCTGACCCCAGGAGCCGGGGACAAATATTTTCAGTGGGCGAGAGTGGGACCGTTGTGGGCCTCCTCACAAGCGGTGCTTCTGCCCCTTGGGCCAGGGGGAGGGGGGGCACACCAGGGATGCAGTAGAAGAAGAAGGGAAGGGGTTGGACAGGCGGTTGGAGGAGGTTGCCAAAGCGGTTGGGGGCGGTTACCTTCGGTTGCAAATGCCATTGAGTCTGGCACTTGGCGTTAGGGAGACAGTGGCTGGGCATAAGCCGGGCGTGGAGGGGGGGGGGTATCTCCCCCGCTTGCCATGCATCCCTGGGGCACACCCGCTCCCCCAAGGCGCGCCGTCCTCACACCTGCAAGACCTTCACCAGGGCCTCGTCGTCCGGGTCGCGGACGGCCGCCTCCAAGTCCGCCAAAAAGGCCGGGCTCAGCTCGAGGCTGGGCTGTGGCCACAGCACCGCCCGCGGGAACAGCCACTGCGTGACCTCCTGCGACTTGGCCTCGGTCCGCGCCTCCGACTCCTCCGACGAGCTCCAGGAGCCTGACGGGACGCCGGCAGTGGCGTCGCCCTCCGCCCCGGTGAACCCCGACACCACTGAGTCGGCGGCGGCCACGGTCTTGCAGAGGGTTGCCTCCAGCGTCGCCTCGTTCTTGACGGCGAAGTTGAGGAC
This sequence comes from Eutreptiella sp. 'Long Island Sound 2002', assembly GCA_964036045.1. Lineage (NCBI taxonomy): Eukaryota > Euglenozoa > Euglenophyceae > Eutreptiales > Eutreptiaceae > Eutreptiella > Eutreptiella sp. 'Long Island Sound 2002'. The sequence continues at coordinate 1,657,810 of OZ038381.1, read as the reverse complement.
CTGCGGGTGCCACCGCCACATGCGCTTGAAGGCCGGCACGGGGCCCTTAGAGGACAGCCGCCAGCCTCGCAGGAGGTTGGTCATCTCGAAGAGGTCCCTGTAGGCGCAGGCATGGCGTTGCACGACTGCCGGCAGTTGAGTGCCGGTTGGCGCGTCCGGATCTCTTGGCATGTGCATCGTGTTTCTTCCCGATACACACCATTTTTTTGGAGGGGGATGGGGGGTGCACATCCGGTACGGAGCACACAACAGATACCAGGGGGGAGGGGAAACTCAGGAATGTGGGACAATTGGAATAGCGAGATGTGGTGCGGAGAAAAAAATGGTAAAAACTGTAAGTCATGTACAAAAAAATTGTCTAGTCGTGTAAATTTTTTTTTCGGTAAGGGCGTGTAATTTTTTTTGCGGTAAGTCATGTAAATTTTGCGGTAAGTCGTGTAAATTATAAAAAAAAATTGAAAAATTGAAAGAAATGCAACCTTTGCAATACATGCGCAATATGTACAGCTGCCGGTTCCGTACAGCACCCCATAGCGACCTTAACGATGGGACGCCGAGTCCACAAATCACATCGTACTCTGCATGGCCACCAATTAGTTGGGACTCGGCCAATATAACATAGTTTCACATGGTGTTATTGGCACTGAACACAAAATCAGGCCCAAGAAAAGAGTCCTGATAGGGCCATGGCCAACATTTGATGTGCCAGCACTGCGAACAAAATCAGGCTCAAGAAAAAGAGTCCTAATAGGGCCATGGCCAACGCTAGTGCCACCATTATAGGCCACCAAGGCACTGGTGTGGGGCCAATATAACATAGTTTCACAGGGTGTCATGGGCACGAGACACAAGCTCAGGCTCAAGAAAAGAGTCCCAACAAGGCCATGGCCAACATCCAGTGTGCCAGCACTGGAAACAAAATCAAGCTCAAGAAAAAGAGTCCTGACACGGCCATGGCCAACACTAGTGCCACCATGATAGGCCACCAGGGCACTGGTATGGGGCCAATATAATAGCAATCTTATACACTCCACCATTGGTACACCAAACGGGCGGAGGAAAATACAGCCCACAAAACATGCACAATGCACGCTTGTTGATCAAGTCCGTTTTTGTGTCGCTAGACCTGGGCTTTGCGCCAAGATTGGGGTTAAACTGACAAGCGGCGCGCAACTCTGCTACTAGCTGCTTGGACAGGTCATTGATGAAAAGCTGGTCACGCTCCAGCTAGCCAGATGCATCTGCTGGTAGCCATCCGGCACCTTGCGCCACTGTCCACGGATGAGGACCTTGGGACGGGTGTCCTCCTCTGTGGGAGTGGCCATGGAAGGTCGTGGCCTGGCCTCCGGGCTTTCCACGCTCTGCTCGGCGGAGGCCCCCTTGCCTTCAAGTGGGGTGGGGGTGGCCTGAACACTTTCCTTGATAGCCGAAATTGCACCTTCAACTTGGGTGCTGAGAGGGGACTTAGGAGGGCCACGAAGCTCGGTCACGCCCTCAATATCATCACTGGACGCTTCAACGAACCGCACAACACGATCAACATTAACAATGCTGAGCACATAGTCCACAAAATTGGCACCCATTGGGACGAGGGGCACATCGGAAAAAGTACCCCGGTGCTCCACCACCAGCTTCGTGATGTTCAAGCTTTGAAAACCACAAGACCAACCGTCCACTTGGAATCCCAAGGCGCGGTGCTTGGTGGTTAGCGAAAGCTTCTTCATGGCCATCAAGAAAAGACGGATCAAATGAATGGAGCTTAGGGGTTCCCAAACCCAAATAGTGAAAAGCTCCAACCGGACACGACAATCGAAGGCACACACAAACTAGTGCAACCCTTCCTTGTCATTGGAATTAACCACGAAAATGTGGCAGCAACACCAAGTCATGTTGGCTAGTCTTGTGCCGGATGCAACTCTCTACATGTACCTGGACAGTCTCTTGATATATAGAAGTGCCAGAGTCCACGCACGTGGTTCATCACTTTCATTGTGGCAGACCTCTTGGTTCAACCAACACACAAAATCCTTGTCTGCCAACCAATCTCCCACCCCCAAAGGGGTTGTTTCACTTGGGATGGTGCTTCGAGTACGCCTTTTGGAAGTCGGAGGGTCGACAGGGGGTGCACTTGGCAAGGCCTTCCCTGGGGGGGGGAGGCCAACAGAAGATTAGAAAGGGCGTCCACCTCCTCGTCACCGGACACGGGTTCGTTGGGGAGGGTGGCGGTCAAAACCTCCTCAACGTCTACCTCCTGACACCACTTTTGAAAAAGCCACTTGTCCGTGTTGGGGTGGGCCCTTCCACGAACTGGACACTCCAAAGTGTGTAGGCAAAAACCACACCCCTCACAATGCATGCACCACAGGTACACGGTCTTGTGACATTGGCCACATACATAAGGTGGCCGAAAGAGATTAAGGCAATGCCAGTTTCTCCGATGCACCTCCATGGGTACACTAGCAGTAGACGTAGACTCATCATCACTGGGTGGGTTTAGCGCAAGCGTGGAGACATTAGCGTCGCCATCGGTATCACTAACTGCCAGCACTTTCCTGCGGCTTTTTGCAAGTGCCTTTTTTTGTTGCGCTGCAAGTTTTTGTGACTGGCGGGGGCAAACCTTTCTTGATGGATCCGCACGTGCAGTCACCTTGCGTTCAATGCGGCCCAACTGAAAAGGGCACTGGGCGACAATCTGCCAAGAGTAGTGAGAGGGTACCTGAAAATTCGGTTCTGTTACGAGGAGCCACAACAACACACCCTCACACATCGCGAACGTGCAACAGTTTGCACAAGTACAACCATCCGCTTCCACGTGGTGGATGCGGCGAAAAGATACAAATACAAGGCAACAAAGCGTGGATTGAGAGTCCCTAACCCCAACTCGAGAGGCCACGCAACAAAGCGTGGATTGAGAGTCCCTAACCCCAACTCAAGGGGCCATGCAACAAAGCATGGATTGCGAGTCTCTAACCCCAACTCAAGGGGCCACGCAACAAAGCGTGGATTGCGAGTCCCTAACCCCAACTCAAGGGGCCATGCAACAAAGCGTGGATTGCGAGTCCCTAACCCCAACTCAAGGGGCCACGCAACAAAGCATGGATTGCGAGTCCCTAACCCCAACTCAAGGGGCCAGGGGTTAGGGACTCGCAATCCACGCTTTGTTGTGTGGCCCCTTGAGTTGGGGTTAGGGACTCGCAATCCACGCTTTGTTGCGTGGCCCCTTGAGTTGACGTTAGGGACTCGCAATCCACGCTTTGTTGTGTGGCCCCTTGAGTTGGGGTTAGGGACTCGCAATCCACGCTTTGTTAACTCAAGGGGCCACACAACAAAGCGTGGATTGCGAGTCCCTAACCCCAACTCAAGGGGCCTCACAACAAAGCATGGATTGCGATTCCCTAACCCCAACTCAAGGGGCCGCGCAACAAAGCGTGGATGGCGAGTCCCTGACCCCAACTCAAGGGGCCACGCAACAAAGTGTGGGTTGCGAGTCCCTAACCCCAACTGAAGGGGCCACACAACAAAGCGTGGATGGCGAGTCCCTAACCCCAACTCAAGGGGCCACGCAACAAAGCATGGATTGTGATTCCCTAACCCCAACTCAAGGGGCCGCGCAACAAAGCGTGGATTGCGAGTCCCTAATCCCAACTCAAGGGGCCACACAACAAAGCATGGATTGCGATTCCCTAACCCCAACTCAAGGGGCCACGCAACAAAGCGTGGATGGCGAGTCCCTAACCCCAACTCAAGGGGCCACACAACAAAGCGTGGGTTGCGAGTCCCTAACCCCAACTCAAGGGGCCACGCAACAAAGTGTGGGTTGCGAGTCCCTAACCCCAACTCAAGGGGCCACACAACAAAGCATGGATTGCGATTCCCTAACCCCAAATCAAGGGGCCACGCAACAAAGCGTGGATGGCGAGTCCCTAACCCCAACTCAAGGGGCCACGCAACAAAGCATGGATTGCGATTCCCTAACCCCAACTCAAGGGGCCACGCAACAAAGCATGGATTGCAAGTCCATAACCCCAACTCAAGGGGCCACACAACAAAGCATGGATTGCGATTCCCTAACCCCAACTCAAGGGGCCACGCAACAAAGCATGGATTGCAAGTCCATAACCCGAACTCAAGGGGCCGCGCAACAAAGCGTGGATGGCGAGTCCCTAACCCAACTCAAGGGGCCACACAACAAAGCGTGGGTTGCGAGTCCCTAACCCCAACTCAAGGGGCCACGCAACAAAGTGTGGGTTGCGAGTCCCTAACCCCAACTCAAGGGGCCACGCAACAAAGCGTGGATTGCGAGTCCCTAACCCCAACTCAAGGGGCCACGCAACAAAGCATGGATTGCGAGTCCCTAACCCCAACTCAAGGGGCCAGGGGTTAGGGACTCGCAATCCACGCTTTGTTGTGTGGCCCCTTGAGTTGGGGTTAGGGACTCGCAATCCACGCTTTGTTGCGTGGCCCCTTGAGTTGGGGTTAGGGACTCGCAATCCACGCTTTGTTGCGTGGCCCCTTGAGTTGACGTTAGGGACTCGCAATCCACGCTTTGTTGTGTGGCCCCTTGAGTTGGGGTTAGGGACTCGCAATCCACGCTTTGTTGTGTGGCCCCTTGAGTTGGGGTTAGGGACTCGCAATCCACGCTTTGTTAACTCAAGGGGCCACACAACAAAGCGTGGATTGCGAGTCCCTAACCCCAACTCAAGGGGCCACACAACAAAGCATGGATTGCGATTCCCTAACCCCAACTCAAGGGGCCGCGCAACAAAGCGTGGATGGCGAGTCCCTAACCCCAACTCAAGGGGCCACGCAACAAAGTGTGGGTTGCGAGTCCCTAACCCCAACTGAAGGGGCCACACAACAAAGCGTGGATGGCGAGTCCCTAACCCCAACTCAAGGGGCCACGCAACAAAGCATGGATTGTGATTCCCTAACCCCAACTCAAGGGGCCGCGCAACAAAGCGTGGATTGCGATTCCCTAACCCCAACTCAAGGGGCCACACAACAAAGCATGGATTGCGATTCCCTAACCCCAACTCAAGGGGCCACGCAACAAAGCGTGGATGGCGAGTCCCTAACCCCAACTCAAGGGGCCACACAACAAAGCGTGGGTTGCGAGTCCCTAACCCCAACTCAAGGGGCCACGCAACAAAGTGTGGGTTGCGAGTCCCTAACCCCAACTCAAGGGGCCACACAACAAAGCGTGGATTGCGATTCCCTAACCCCAACTCAAGGGGCCAGGCAAAAAAGCGTGGATGGCGAGTCCCTAACCCCAACTCAAGGGGCCACACAACAAAGCATGGATTGCGATTCCCTAACCCCAACTCAAGGGGCCACGCAACAAAGCGTGGATGGCGAGTCCCTAACCCCAACTCAAGGGGCCACGCAACAAAGCATGGATTGCGATTCCCTAACCCCAACTCAAGGGGCCAGGCAAAAAAGCGTGGATGGCGAGTCCCTAACCCCAACTCAAGGGGCCACACAACAAAGCATGGATTGCGATTCCCTAACCCCAACTCAAGGGGCCACGCAACAAAGCGTGGATGGCCAGTCCCTAACCCCAACTCAAGGGGCCACACAACAAAGCGTGGGTTGCGAGTCCCTAACCCCAACTCAAGGGGCCACACAACAAAGTGTGGGTTGCGAGTCCCTAACCCCAACTCAAGGGGCCACACAACAAAGCATGGATTGCGATTCCCTAACCCCAACTCAAGGGGCCACGCAACAAAGCGTGGATGGCGAGTCCCTAACCCCAACTCAAGGGGCCACGCAACAAAGCATGGATTGCGAGTCCCTAACCCCAACTCAAGGGGCCACACAACAAAGCGTGGATGGCGAGTCCCTAACCCCAACTCAAGGGGCCACGCAACAAAGCATGGATTGCGATTCCCTAACCCCAACTCAAGGGGCCACGCAACAAAGCATGGATTGCAAGTCCATAACCCCAACTCAAGGGGCCACACAACAAAGCATGGATTGCGATTCCCTAACCCCAACTCAAGGGGCCACGCAACAAAGCATGGATTGCAAGTCCATAACCCGAACTCAAGGGGCCGCGCAACAAAGCGTGGATGGCGAGTCCCTAACCCCAACTCAAGGGGCCACACAACAAAGCGTGGGTTGCGAGTCCCTAACCCCAACTCAAGGGGCCACGCAACAAAGTGTGGGTTGCGAGTCCCTAACCCCAACTCAAGGGGCCACACAACAAAGTGTGGGTTGCGAGTCCCTAACCCCAACTCAAGGGGCCACGCAACAAAGTGTGGGTTGCGACTCCCTAACCCCAACTCAAGGGGCCACGCAACAAAGCGTGGATGGCGAGTCCCTTACCCCAACTCAAGGGGCCACGCAACAAAGTGTGGGTTGCGAGTCCCTAACCCCAACTCAAGGGGCCACACAACAAAGCGTGGATGGCGAGTCCCTAACCCCAACTCAAGGGGCCACGCAACAAAGCATGGATTGCGATTCCCTAACCCCAACTCAAGGGGCCACGCAACAAAGCATGGATTGCGATTCCCTAACCCCAACTCAAGGGGCCACGCAACAAAGCATGGATTGCAAGTCCATAACCCCAACTCAAGGGGCCACACAACAAAGCATGGATGGCGAGTCCCTAACCCCAACTCAAGGGGCCACGCAACAAAGCGTGGGTTGCGAGTCCCTAATCCCAACTCAAGGGGCCACGCAACAAAGCGTGGATTGCGAGTCCCTAACCTCAACTCAAGGGGCCACGCAACAAAGCATGGATTGCGAGTTCCTAACCTAACCATAACAAAAAAAATCTAGCCCCTTGAGGACCGCCCTGCAAAGGGGGACAAAATCAGAAGTGGCTACCTCACCCCTGCCTTCTCGCCGGCCCAAAAGAGGGCGAAAGAGCTACCTGTGATTTTCTTTTTGCGGTAGGTCGTGTAATTGTTTTTTGCGGTAAACGGATGTACAAAAAAATCGTCTAGCCGTGTAAATTTTTTTTTTGCGGTAATGCGTGTGACGGGCTTACACGACTTACCGCAAAAAAAATACACAACTACACGACTTTTTTGTTACACGCATTTACCGCAAAAAAATTACACGAATTACAACATACACGAAAAAATGTGGCACTAATTCTTAAATGCCGCGGCAAAATTTGGGACCAATTCCCGGATTGTCGCACAAGAACAAGCATGGACCCTGAGTGGTGGTTGTTATTTGCTCTGGGCCTTTGGTTGGTTGCGGCTATTCCTTACAGCTTCTAGATGGTTGCTTGGATGGTGGCTCTTACTTCCTAGAGGCCGTTGGGCACAACGGAAAGGTGCAGGCCAAGAGAGCTAAAAATGATGCCTAGAAAGGGGAGCTTCGGAGCTTGCAACGCCAAACTTTGCCAGTCCAAATGTCGCTTGTTCCTACCCCCCCCCCCCCCGGTACACACCCAATGCGCACACGTGTGGAGACAAACAAGGCACAAGGGGATACATCCCGGTCTGTCCAATGGATCAGGGTTTTGAGAGTGCGTTCAATCGTGTTTGCTTTGTGGTGCCTTTGCACGGGCGGGCAAATAGCTGGGGTAAGTGTCCCACACGCGTTGAAAATAGTCATGCGAGTACTTGCGCGACACGCGAGAAAAAAATATAGATGTTGTTTGGCATACTCACGTGACACTTCACTCCCAAACATTGGGGTCGGCATGGTGACGAAAGACGGCTGGGTCGACATTTGGGAGCCATGTGGAGGCGCTCCGATACACCCCCGGTACACACAAACAACCCTTCTTGGGACACACACGCGGTGCACAAACAAAAACACTGGGGTGCATACGACACGCGGGGTCAGACAAAGGTTTTGCATACCTTGCCCCCCCCCCCCCTGTCTAAGCTACACAAAACTACGGAATTAATGCGGTCCCTACGCCCGCTGTAGCTTAGACAAGGCCGTAGCTCAGGCATAGAACGACGATGGTTGTCACCCTTCGGAAGCACTTCGGGATCTCACACAGTTCAGTGTCATGAATGTGGCGCCAGAGGCGCCGCCACAGATCGTTCACATATTGCCCGGTCATTCGGCCGTAGCTGAGGCATAAATTGACGACGGACGTCACCCTTGGTATCCTACCAGCGGGAAATCATAGTGCGTATTGTCTCATGTCTCAAGCGGCGAAGCTCGGCCGTAGCTTAGCCATAAAGCAGCGGAAAGTCCCACGCTAGGTACCCACCGACAAACCTATGCCCGTCCATGTCACAAATGTTGTGGCAACACGCAGCAGAGCCGCAGCACACATTGTCCGAGCCTCCCAGCAAGGCGCCTTTAGGCACCACCCGAATTGTCCTCCAATGCAGGAAAGCGCCGGCACGTTGGGACAAGTTAGAAGGCATGCCCCCCTGCCTATGCCGTCTTTTCCTCGTGGGACTGACGTCTGTACTAAAACCTTCACTTCAGTCCGTGTCACTTTCTCCAACGTCCAACATTTTTCGGGGGATTCTCCTCGTGTTGCCGACGTCCCTGCTGAATGTTTCTTCATTGTCGCAGCACCACAGGTCTTCCAATCCATTGTCCCGTTCAAAGGCACTTCCCCCCGAGTCCACATCTGACCAAGCCTCGGAAGCATTGGGCTCGGGCATCGGCTCCAACCCCACTTGTCCCCATTCCTCTACCCTGGGCCTCTTTGACAGCGGCGAGAGGTTGTTGGGGTGCATCTCCCGTCCCTTTTCTGCCGGGACATCGGCACGCCGTCCAAGGGCCGCCGCAGTGCCTGGGATGTATGTGCCTCGCACCAGACTTCGGGTGAGCCAGTCTGGACTGCTGCCAACTCGTCACAGCTCAAAGCCATGGCTATGCTAGTGAACCCCGATTTCATTTTGCAGGATGAATACTTTGTAAGTGCTTGGTTTCCCGATTTTGCGCGTGTGTCTTCCAAGTTCAGCATCCTGTCAGAAATAGAAACTGTTGAGCACATGCGCTCTGTCTTCTGGGGAGCCTGCCCAAATATACTTTTGGTTCACGCAGCAGATCATTTGGATGATCTGTTGGAATATGTTCGCAAGATCATGCGGCTTCTCACCACGGTTGCGCGGCTGGACATCATTCTATACTCACGGTCATCGGCGGTGGACAGCGCGTCTTTTCTGACCAATGCTATGTGTCTCAAACATCAAATGCCATTCATGCCAGAGAGGATAGGCCAGGTGGATCGCCTGCTGGGTTCCACCATGGACAAACAGACCGGCCAAAAACTCTCGGGGTCAGGTGGCAGCTCCACGCCAGCATCCATGGTCCCTGAGGCGTGGGGACCGTGCAAGTCAGTGTTTCTGACCAACGTCCCGCCGTATTGGAAGCAAGAGGTTTTGCACGAGGTGCTGCTGACGCATGGCACTGGCCGGAAAGACTTTGTTCTGGATGAATGCCAATTTCATATCGGCGACATCCGCACCGAAACTTGGATGGCCACTGGCCCAACAGTGGCGGCTCTCTTGGGGAAAGTGCTGCAGGCATCTAAGTCTTCGACCGTCATTGTACCGATCAGCACGAAGGAGTATGGATCGAAAAAGGCGCAGATTCAGGGGAGAGATGTGCTATCGGAAGTAACCCCCATGCCTTTGGTGTCGCTGGCGGATCATAATAGCATTATGGTACCTGCTGATGAGTCGGCGAAGGTGCCCAAGGAGATTTCGTCAGTGGCCAGGGAACGGAAGAGCAACATCTTGGCCCACTTTTCTTTGGATGACGTTTGGGTTCGAGTCCACGAAGAGATTAGGGGGGGGTCGGTGAAGGGTTTCACGCACATGGCGTGTGAAAGGAGGATCGACCGAATACACGTGCAACCACAGTGCTCCCCATTTATTAGGTCAACGTATCTCGTGACAACTCCAGCAGACCACAAAGCAGTGGTCCTGCAGCTGGGCCCAGAGGATGGCCCCGAGGGACCTCCGCGATTTCGATTTCCAATGGAGATGCTCGAAGATGAGGCCGCGAATTTATGCAAGAGTTGGAGGAGCTGAGGGAGCAGGGCTATCTGATTGTGTACACGGACGGTTCAGCTGAAAGAGTGCGGAGTTGGATGTAGGCAGGGTATGGGGTCTGGTATGGCGAGGGGCATAGCAGCAACCATGCTGCGCATGTGCCCGCGCACGAGCACCCCAGCGTCAGCAGGGGGGGGAGCTTCGTGGAGTAGTGCATGCGGATGACATAGCGTGTGGGGCTGGTTCCGCCAACACAGACTGATGTCTATTTCCGCTTGTGGGCGCGTTCGATCGCCCAGAAAAAGCGAGCGCAGCACATCATATTAGCGCCCACCTCGGCCGTAGCTCAGACAAGGGGGGGGGAGGGTACCCCCATGAAAGTCTGAGCATTTGGAGTATGCACACATTTGGGGTACCAACGAAGTTGTAGCACCCACCATCCGCTACAAAAAAAAATTCCGGAGTCTTCGGCGCCAAATTTGGACCAATGTGGACCGGACCTTCTGAACATTTGTTGTGCGCCTCAGACCTTGGCAAGTTGGCAAGGCCCTTTTACCAGACGGAACTTGAGAGACTTCTCGGAATCAGGGATCAGAGCAGTCCAGTGCTACGATTGTCCCACAGCTCCGTGTGGTAGCAGACGTGACACGGAGGTAGGGTGAGCTAAATCTGAGACCAGAAGATGCAGCGGGAACTGCCACGCCCGTAAGCATCCCACGGTGCGACTGGGGCACGTAGAGGACTGGAGGTGCATGCGCTGTGCAAAAAGTCGGCTGTTTTCCACCCCGGTACCCACGGGTCCCAGGGTCCTGAATTCTACACCCCTGCTGGTACACCGGGGATTTTTTTTTGTCTGGTGCTTGCCATGGATCCCAGGGTCCTGAATTCTGCACCCCAGGCTGTTTGGAATTGATCATGCATGCTTCTTTAGGTGGGTGCTTTTCAGGGGTGCTCCTGGGATACACAGCGTACTAATTGGCGCTGTGCGCGCGCTGTGCGAAAACGCCTAGTTCTGGACCCGCTGTCCGAGTGCGCTCTCTGAAAGTGGCTCCTCTTGGGGCCTGCTACACACGCCGAGCACCGGAACAAAGAAAAGATTTTGTGGTGTGCTGTGGTTCCTGGGGTCTGCCGGAACTTCTCGGTTGCGTTTCGGTGCCCTTGCCTGCCCCATCCGGACAGAGGGGGCGTACCGTGCGCTGTGCGCGCGCTGTGCACGCGCTGTGCGAAAAGTTGGCCGTTCTCCACCACCGGGAGTTCGGTAAGTTCAGAAGATTGGAAGGATGTCATTGAATGGCTGCTGCAGTGGACGGGGCTATAGGGGGCAGAATTTAGGTCCCTGGGACCCATGGCAAGCATCAGATGTTTGAATTTTTGAGATTTGAATTGGTTGTGCATGATTCCGCAGGTGGGTGGTTTTCGGGGCTGTTACCCGGATAATCACCGTAATAATTGGCGCTGTGCCCGCGCTGTGCGCGCGCTGTGCGAAAACGCCCCCTTACCCTGTGCAACAGAGCTGTCCGCCAGGTGCTGATCGGGCGGGGACAGTACTTGCATCGTCCCTTTTCACTAGACCCCGGCCCCTGAGCCCTCACAATGGCCTGGTGCCCGTGTCGTGCGCCCGCCAGATGCCCCGCTCGTGGCACGAAGGGCTTTGGGAGCAACGTGGCGGCAGAGGGAGGCCGGAGTCATGGCACTGACACGCAGCAGTCGGATCGCAGTTCTGGTATGACATGCCCCGCTCCATGTGTCGTGCATGTCGGGCCCCGGCACATTCAGTTTGGCCAATTTGATCGCAAAACAAAAAAAAAGATCTATGTGCCATGCATGGCCCATGGCGACCAGATTTGCTCTGGTTGGGGGGGGGGGGGGGGCTCGGGAGCCCCAAGGGGGGGGGGGGGGGACTCATAGAATTTTCCCTGTGCAATGACAACTATTGCTGGGCTGCAGGACTGGTTTGGTTGCTATACCTGTGGGTTGTAGTCGCCCCTCCCGTGCCTCTGACCGGAGGTTTACCCACTTATCGTCGTGAGGCCTCCTCATATCCCAGGGTCCACGGCTGAGTCGGGCTTATGACTGCACATCACTATGAACCCGTTCCGCTCCGCATTAAAAATTCTTAAATCGGAGTCAGGAGTCGGCTTTCTGACTGAATGTCATCGTTGTGCTCCAATCCACTCATCCTTGGGAAGTGTCGAGGCATCCGCCCGCCATACGCCACCCAGTGAGGCCGACAGCCCAGGGTACTGGATCGCTGCTGCCTCTGGTGCGCCCTGGCCATCTCTGGCTCCCCTGTAGCCCCCGTGCTCCGGGCCGCTCCCATACGCTCTCCGAGGGCAACCTACTGCACAACCCCGCAACTACCGGAGGGGGGGGGGGGTAGGAACAGGCGAAATTTTGAAAGGCAAAATTTGGCCCAGCAGAAGTGTGCCACATTGTGCTGTGGCATTTCAAGCTCCGAAGCCCCCTTTCTAAGCGTCATTTTTGGCTCCCTTGGCCCCCACCTTTCCATTGTGCCCAACAGCCTCCAGGAAGTAAGAGCATCGAAGCAACCATCCGGAAGCTGTAAGAAATAACAGCAACCAACCAAAGGCCCAGAGCAAATAACAACCACCATTCACGGTCCATGCGTGTTCTTGTGCCACAATCCGCGAATTGGTCCCAAATTTTGTCGCGGCATTTGAGAGTCGGTGCCACATTTTTTCTCCGCACCAAATTTACCCATCCCAAATTCCGCACGTTCCTGATCCCCCCCCCCCGCCCCTGTATGGGTTTGCGATTTGGACCTTTAGGGGCTCGTTCCCACAGGGAGGCACCGGATGCCCCCCACCCCTCTGGATCCTCCAACCTACGCCAATGGGGGGGCAGCAGCTTGTTTCCCGGCCATGCGTCGCCACGGCGCGCTGCGGGCCTTCGCTGGCTTCCATTGTGCGTCTGCCGCAGTTGTTGGGGCCGGGGATGCATCGGAAGGCGCGGGGGACACCCCCCCTTCCTCCAGGGCGCCCAGCCTATGCCCAGCCACTGTCCCTGGGTTCAATGGCATTTGCAACCGACAGTAACCGCCCCCAACCGCTCTGGCAACCTCCTCCAACCGCCTGTCCAACCGCCAGTGTAAACGCTTCCGAGGCCGCCTCTCGGGTCCCTTCCCGTCTGATGCGTCCCTCGAGGGGGGGGGGGGGGGCAGCATCGACCTGAACCTTCCCCCGCGCCGCCCCGCAACGCCCCCCGCGCGCCCCGTCGGCTCTGTCTCAGGCCGCATCATCGCCCTCCACGCCGCATCCCCGGCCATCCTCGCGCGGGCCCTGCAGGCCCTCGCCGCCCACCCTCACCCCCTGACGGTGCTCCGCTGCCCCGCCCCGGACCTGCCCCACGCCGCTGCCCTGGCCGCTGCCGGGCGGCAGGTCGTGGTCCCCGCCGCGACCGCGGCCGACTGGCGGCGGCCGCTGCGCCGCCGCGGCGTCCGCTGCACCGACGCCCTGGTGCACGCCTCCCCGGCGGAGGTGGTCGCGGCGAGCGGCAGCCCGGAGGCCGCCCTCGAGGGGCTGGAGGCGCTGTACCGGTTGGCGGGGGGCGCTGGCAGCCGCACGCCGCGCGCGGTCGCGGAGCTGCGCCGGGCGGACCTCCGGCGGGCGGTGGTGGAGCTGCGGCGGCGCGCGCGCGACCGGCCCCTTCTGGACTCCCGGATCGACCGCGTGGAGCGCAATCTGCACTGGGCCCTGGGCCTCACGGAGCTCCGCAAGGTATCGTGTCGCCGCACACACACGATCAGGGGACCCGGGGGGGGGGGGTATACACGGTGGAATTTCTGCATTTCCAGTTCTGTATTTCACGCCCCCCCCCCAATATCGTGACGGTTCCCCCCCTATCGTTTGGCCGTAGGTACCTATCGTTCGGCCCCCGGGGGGGGCGACCCCCCCCCCCTCCCAAGGGGCCTCCGGCCAACGGTTAGTTGGGGGGGAACGGGCGGTGCGGGTGAAAGGGCTCTATCCATACCCATACCCATACCCCAGGGGGGGGGGAACCGTCACTTGGTGACCGTCGCACCCACCCCCCCCCGTGAGGTACATATGGCCAAACGACAGGTACCTACGGCCGAACGATAGGTACCTACGGCCGAACGATAGGTACCTACGGCCGAACCCCGGGGCGACCCCTCGGTTCTGGACGCCAACCACCCCCCCCTGGGGGGGGGGGGGGGATCGCACTGCACAATGGTGGCACTAAACCTGCAGCAGTTCCAGTATAGCCCCGAGAAAATTTTTCCTTCGGGGCCTGGTATTTCCTGTGCCTTTTGGGCCGTGTGAGGGTTCGCGCCCCAAAGAGGGGGGGGGGGGAGTTGCAATGCGGCGGGGTTTCCGGGGGGGCGTACGAACCCTTTGTGCGCGGTTTGTTCGGTGCTTTTTATTTTAGAAAGGACGAAGCTCTCGGCCTAGAAAAAGGTTGGAACTCTGTCCTTTTCTACCCTAAAAAGCAGCTAAGGGCCCGGAATGCTCGGCTGGCGCGACCGAAGGAATTTTCGGAGGAATTTTCTGGACTGCGAAAAGTCGAGTATTTCGGGCCCTACTCCTTTTTACGGGTTTGCCGTTTGTGTTCCTGTGGCATTGAATGGCGGACAAGAGTGCTGGCTGATGTACCAGGACAGTCCTCCGGGAAGCACGGGGGGGCCGTCTCCTCGGTTCGGGTACGCGACTCCCCCCCCCCCTCCCCCCCCCCCCTCCCTGCCCTCCGGGCCCACTTAGTTACCAAGGGTCAATAGCTACCGGCCATACATATGGTGGCGCCGAAGGCGCCCGAAATTTTTTTTTCATTCCCCTTGCCAACGTAGCATCCCTCCCCGCCAGGCGGTGGAGCACCCCAACGCTATACTTGAACCCAACCTTGACTCTAACACCCACCCCAACCCTCAGCCTGCTCCTAACCCTACACCTAACCCTACCCATGACCCTAACCCTAACCCTAGCCCTAACCCTAGCCCTAACCGTAGCCCTAGCTCTCACCCCAGAGGGAGGGCAAGGGGAGGTAACGGGAGCCTGTGCCCCCCCCCCCCCCAACACCCGAAATTGCCCCACCTGGGACCCCCCCCCAACCGACCCTCGAAACCCCCCCCCCAACCGACCCTCCCGACCCCCCCCCCCCCCCCCCATCGCCCCTCCCTGAGCCCCCCCCCCCCCCCCCCCCCCCCCCCTCCAATCCCCCCCCCCCAAGGGGCCTTCGGCCCACTTCTACTGGGGGGGGGGGGGAGTCGCGTACAAAAGCGAGGAGACGCCCCCCCCGTGCCGGGAAGTGATCGTCAGCGGCAGCAGCAGTGAGGTCTGCGACGTCTCGATGGCCCACACTATCCCGGATCCCTGGAACCAAACCGCCTTACAGATGCGGGGTGCCCGCGCTGTACGCAGCCCTCGCCTCGACACATGCTCAGGGCCTTTGCACGTGCCACGGCCGTTGGAAACATTTCCGCGCTTTTGTGCCAACATGCCTGGCTTTGATGGCGTCTTGGATTCGGGCGGGACATGGTCACGGGACACGCGGGGGATCCAGGGCAGCGACGCACCCAACGATCGCGTCGCGGTGCGCGCGCGGCGCAAGTACTCCCCCACAGCGTGGCATAGCACAGCGCAGCATTGGCATAGCGTTGGCACAATGGCGCTGATGATCGCTGCTGCTGCTACTGCTGCTGCCACTGCCGCAGCCGCAGCCGCCGCCGCTGCTGCTGCTTCGCACTGTGGGACAGTCGCTGGGATCGACTGCTGGGTTCCACCATGGACAAACAGACCGGCCAAAAAGTCTCGGGGTCAGGTGGCAGCTCCACGCCAGCATCCATGGTCCCTGAGGTGTGGGGGCCGTGCAAGTCAGTGGCTCGTGGTCGTATCCGCATCGCTCTGCGCGTTGCGTTGGCCCTCGCGGCGGCGTCGGATGTCTGGGACCGTGACCGGCCTCCCACGCCCCACAGCCCCCGTCCCCCGTCCTCCGTCCCCCCATCGTCGGATGAACAGGAGTGGGGCACGGATGTCAGCTCTACCAGGAAAGGTCGGGTACAGAGATGATGACATTCTTCTCTCCTCCCCTCCTGCCTTCCCTTTCCCTCACTCCAGCACCTCCGACCCCACCTGACCCTGACCCATGGGGGCCCGGCCGACTGAGCGCCAGCCCTATGCAAGGGCCTGATGGTATCGAGGAGGGTGATGCAGTGGAATGAGGGCCAGCTGTCATTGGCCGAAAACACACGGCCAATCTTGAAAAATGAGCCTGTCGATAAAATCTTCACACCGCTGTCTTCTTCAGCCTACAGTCATTGTGCCTCGTGCACACTGGGGGGGAGTCCTAGCGTGCCGGGCGGGCGCCGGGCATCTTTTTTTATCCGTGCCCCACCGGTGGCCTTTTAGGGGGTGCAGTAAGGGGGCGCACTTAGCGCAGTGCAGCTATTTGGGCGTCTGGCTGTACTAGAGGCCCATACTTTGAGATACTAGGGGCATCATTGTGACCTCTAGCGTAGGTTTTGATTTTTGATTTTGTCCCCTTTGTTGGGGACCCCTGAGAATGCAGGGGTGATGTAGCATTTCCGCCCTCTTTTGGGCCCCAACCTTCCGGTGCTATCGAGGAAACCGGGACAATCTCTGAACCCACGCTTTGTTGTGTGGCCCTTGAGTTGGGGTTAGGGACTCGCAACCCACGCTTTGTTGCGTGGCCCCTTGAGTTGGGGTTGGGGACTCGCAATCCATGCTTTGTTGCGTGGCCCCTTGAGTTGGGGTTAGGGAGCACTATTGTACTGAATGTATTGACACCCACACTTGTGGGACCAATGTTGTTTGTTGAGTACAATACAAATGACATTTCGGGTTGTTGAATTCACAGCTATGGGGGAGCATTAGCGCGCCGGGCGCGCGCCGGGCGTCTTTTTTGACCCGTGCCCCACCGGTGACCTTTTAGGGGGTGCACTAAGCGCAGTGCGCGTGCTGTGCAATTATTTGGACGTCTAGCCGTCCTAGAACCCCATACTTTGTGATACTATGGGCATTATTGTTGTTTGACAACCGGTATTTTGATGCTTCTTTCACATTCGGGATATGGTATATTTGGACCCAGTTTCACCAATTTTCTTCCATTTTTTTCTCGTTTCCACCACATCCACTCCTTACTAGGTTGATTTCTCCCCACCATGGGGACCCCAAGAAAGCAGGGGTAATGTAGCAATATTGATTTCTCCCCACCATGGGGACCCCGAGAAGGCAGGGGTGATGTAGCGAATGCTGAGCTTGCGCTTCGTTCTTGTGACGTGAGGCAGAAACGCCCTCCAAACCGCTTGCGGCTTGGGGACTCATTACCACAGCGAAGTCTATGGGAAAGGTGAAGAAAGGCAAAGTACCGCTTGTTAGGTACAATACAAATGACATTTGGAGTTGTTGAATTCACAGCTATTGTCTAATTATGCAACGTGCTTTGTAGGGAAGGTGCGCAGTGCATCATGGTCTATTTGGGGGGCCTTCTCCATCAGAGGGTAAATCTCGGGCTGAAGTCGGGATAGTGAATAGAAAAGTAGCGCGCCGGGCAAACATTCCCTCTGGGAGGCCTACGGGCATGGCAGTCTCCCACTGCACAACCTGGTTTTCAGACTCAGCTAATCCTCACTACGTGTCAGATCCGCTACCACAGTCATTTGTGGGATCATCGTAGCACTGGACAGCTCTGAACCTTGATTCCGAGAGGTTATCTCGAGTACTGTGAAGTGAGCAGGCTGCACCAGCTCATCTTGGTCTGAGCCAAAAAAAAAACAATGAGCCTATCGATGAAAGCTGGATGATACCATCAGCTGTGGGAGCTGCCGGACATCGCTGCATGTGCATACCAGGACGTGCATGTGTGGAGCGCTCTTTGACCTGCGTGCAGCCCCGCCCCCCCAGAGGCTGTGTGTCTGCCCAGGTGTACCTGGAGCCCCGGCGGAGATACGACGCGGTGTTCACCCTGTCCCAGCTCCTGGCGCCGCGACGCAGCACCCGCTCCGGTCTGGCCGGCACCGCGGCTGACCTGGCCGACACCGCGACCGCGACCGCGACCGCGTGCCGTGAGTTCGGGATCGTGCAGGATGGGCTGAACGCCGCGCTGGTGTCGGCCGCGGAGGTCGCCGGGGGGACCGTGCAGGGAGTCCGCGCCGCCCTCGCGGACCGCGGCCCGGCCGACGACCTGAGCTTCCTCACGGCCGACAAGTACCCGCTGGCCGCGGGGGCCGAGGCCTCCACGGCCCTCGTGGCCATCGCCGACGCGGCGTGCCGCATCCACATGACGTCCGTGGACGTGCCGGAGCCGCTGGAGGCCGCGACGGGCTATGTGGCGCGCCTGACGCGGACCAACTGGAGGTGTGCGGGAAGATCGGTTGAGGGGGCGCCCGGCTGCACCACCCCCCTCCAAATGGCCAAAATGTTGACAGGGTCCGGGCTACGCCTGCCC
This sequence comes from Eutreptiella sp. 'Long Island Sound 2002', assembly GCA_964036045.1. Taxonomy (NCBI): domain Eukaryota; phylum Euglenozoa; class Euglenophyceae; order Eutreptiales; family Eutreptiaceae; genus Eutreptiella; species Eutreptiella sp. 'Long Island Sound 2002'. Next base: position 1,639,445 of record OZ038381.1, on the reverse strand, counting down.
ATCCCTCTCGGATGCTGTTATTGTATGCGATGCGATCGGCTGGTTCTGCTCAGCCTCCAGTCTTCTACGTGCCCCAGTCGCACCGTGGGATGCTTACGGGCGTGGCAGTTCCCGCTGCATCTTCTGGTCTCAGATTTAGCTCACCCTACCTCCGTGTCACGTCTGCTACCACACGGAGCTGTGGGACAATCGTAGCACTGGACTGCTCTGATCCCTGATTCCGAGAACTCTCTCAAGTTCCGTCTGGTAAAAGGGCCTTGCCAACTTGCCAAGGTCTGAGGCGCACAACAAATGTTCAGAAGGTCCGGTCCACATTGGTCCAAATTTGGCGCCGAAGACTCCGGAATTTTTTTTTGTAGCGGATGGTGGGTGCTACAACTTCGTTGGTACCCCAAATGTGTGCATACTCCAAATGCTCAGACTTTCATGGGGGTACCTTCCCCCCCCCTTGTCTGAGCTACGGCCGAGGTGGGCGCTAATATGATGTCCTGCGCTCGCTTTTTCTGGGCGATCGAACGCGCCCACAAGCGGAAATAGACATCAGTCTGTGTTGGCGGAACCAGCCCCACACGCTATGTCATCCACGCCGTCCAAGGGCCGCCGCAGTGCCTGGGATGTATGTGCCTCGCACCAGACTTCGGGTGAGCCAGTCTGGACTGCTGCCAACTCGTCACAGCTCAAAGCCATGGCTATGCTAGTGAACCCCGATTTCATTTTGCAGGATGAATACTTTGTAAGTGCTTGGTTTCCCGATTTTGCGCGTGTGTCTTCCAAGTTCAGCATCCTGTCAGAAATAGAAACTGTTGAGCACATGCGCTCTGTCTTCTGGGGAGCCTGCCCAAATATACTTTTGGTTCACGCAGCAGATCATTTGGATGATCTGTTGGAATATGTTCGCAAGATCATGCGGCTTCTCACCACGGTTGCGCGGCTGGACATCATTCTATACTCACGGTCATCGGCGGTGGACAGCGTGTCTTTTCTGACCAATGCTATGTGTCTCAAACATCAAATGCCATTCATGCCAGAGAGGATAGGCCAGGTGGATCGACTGCTGGGTTCCACCATGGACAAACAGACCGGCCAAAAAATCTCGGGGTCAGGTGGCAGCTCCACGCCAGCATCCATGGTCCCTGAGGCGTGGGGACCGTGCAAGTCAGTGTTTCTGACCAACGTACCGCCGTATTGGAAGCAAGAGGTTTTGCACGAGGTGCTGCTGACGCATGGCACTGGCCGGAAAGACTTTGTTCTGGATAAATGCCAATTTCATATCGGCGACATCCGCACCGAAACTTGGATGGCCACTGGCCCAACAGTGGCGGCTCTCTTGGGGAAAGTGCTGCAGGCATCTAAGTCTGCGACCGTCATTGTACCGATCAGCACGAAGGAGTATGGATCGAAAAAGGCGCAGATTCAGGGGAGAGATGTGCTATCGGAAGTAACCCCCATGCCTTTGGTGTCGCTGGCGGATCATAATAGCATTATGGTACCTGCTGATGAGTCGGCGAAGGTGCCCAAGGAGATTTCGTCAGTGGCCAGGGAACGGAAGAGCAACATCTTGGCCCACTTTTCTTTGGATGACGTTTGGGTTCGAGTCCACGAAGAGATTAGGGGGGGGTCGGTGAAGGGTTTCACGCACATGGCGTGTGAAAGGAGGATCGACCGAATACACGTGCAACCACAGTGCTCCCCATTTATTAGGTCAACGTATCTCGTGACAACTCCAGCAGACCACAAAGCAGTGGTCCTGCAGCTGGGCCCAGAGGATGGCCCCGAGGGACCTCCGCGATTTCGATTTCCAATGGAGATGCTCGAAGATGAGGCCGCGAATTTATGCAAGAGTTGGAGGAGCTGAGGGAGCAGGGCTATCTGATTGTGTACACGGACGGTTCAGCTGAAAGAGTGCGGGGTTGGATGTAGGCAGGGTATGGGGTCTGGTATGGCGAGGGGCATAGCAGCAACCATGCTGCGCATGTGCCCGCGCACGAGCACCACAGCGTCAGCAGGGGGGGGAGCTTCGTGGAGTAGTGCATGCCATGCTGATGAAGGGGGCCGGGTGTGTGAATGGTGGTAGTATTGCACTCAGAGTATGTGCTTCAGGGTATAACACAGTGGTTCGACAAGTGGCGACGACATGGGTGGAGGACGTCGTCGGGGGAGGTGGGCCACAGAGACCTGTGGGAACAGATACTGTGGTTATGTGGGGAGGCGGGTGACCTGCTCCAGGTGCGATGTGTGCCTTCGCACCTTGGAGCCAAGGGCAATGAGGGTGCCGATGTCCCGGCAGAAAAGGGACGGGAGATGCACCCCAACAACCTCTCGCCGCTGTCAAAGAGGCCCAGGGTAGAGGAATGGGGACAAGTGGGGTTGGAGCCGATGCCCGAGCCCAATGCTTCCGAGGCTTGGTCAGATGTGGACTCGGGGGGAAGTGCCTTTGAACGGGACAATGGATTGGAAGACCTGTGGTGCTGCGACAATGAAGAAACATTCAGCAGGGACGTCGGCAACACGAGGAGAATCCCCCGAAATATGTTGGACGTTGGAGAAAGTGACACGGACTGAAGTGAAGGTTTTAGTACAGACGTCAGTTCCACGAGGAAAAGACGGCATAGGCAGGGGGGCGTGCCTTCTAACTTGTCCCAACGTGCCGGCGCTTTCCTGCAATGGAGGACAATTCGGGTGGTGCCTAACGGCGCCTTGCTGGGAGGCTCGGACAATGTGTGCTGCGGCTCTGCTGCGTGTTGCCACAACATTTGTGACATGGACGGGCATAGGTTTGTCGGTGGGTACCTAGCGTGGGACTTTCCGCTGCTTTATGGCTAAGCTACGGCCGAGCTTCGCCGCTTGAGACATGAGACAATACGCACTATGATTTCCCGCTGGTGGGATACCAAGGGTGACGTCCGTCGTCAATTTATGCCTCAGCTACGGCCGAATGACCGGGCAATATGTGAACGATCTGTGGCGGCGCCTCTGGCGCCACATTCATGACACTGAACTGTGTGAGATCCCGAAGTGCTTCCGAAGGGTGACAACCATCGTCGTTCTATGCCTGAGCTACGGCCTTGTCTAAGCTACAGCGGGCGTAGGGACCGCATTAATTCCGTAGTTTTGTGTAGCTTAGACAAGGGGGGGGGGGGGCAAGGTATGCAAAACCTTTGTCTGACCCCGCGTGTCGTATGCACCCCAGTGTTTTTGTTTGTGCACCGAGTGTGTGTCCCAAGAAGGGTTGTTTGTGTGTACCGGGGGTGTATCGGAGCGCCTCCACATGGCTCCCAAATGTCGACCCAGCCGTCTTTCGTCACCATGCCGACCCCAATGTTTGGGAGTGAAGTGTCACGTGAGTATGCCAAACAACATCTATATTTTTTTCTCGCGTGTCGCGCAAGTACTCGCATGACTATTTTCAACGTGTGTGGGACACTTACCCCAGCTATTTGCCCGCCCGTGCAAAGGCACCACAAAGCAAACACGATTGAACGCACTCTCAAAACCCTGATCCATTGGACAGACCGGGATGTATCCCCTTGTGCCTTGTTTGTCTCCACACGTGTGCGCATTGGGTGTGTACCGGGGGGGGGGGGTAGGAACAAGCGACATTTGGACTGGCAAAGTTTGGCGTTGCAAGCTCCGAAGCTCCCCTTTCTAGGCATCATTTTTAGCTCTCTTGGCCTGCACCTTTCCGTTGTGCCCAACGGCCTCTAGGAAGTAAGAGCCACCATCCAAGCAACCATCTAGAAGCTGTAAGGAATAGCCGCAACCAACCAAAGGCCCAGAGCAAATAACAACCACCACTCAGGGTCCATGCTTGTTCTTGTGCGACAATCCGGGAATTGGTCCCAAATTTTGCCGCGGCATTTAAGAATTAGTGCCACATTTTTTCGTGTATGTTGTAATTCGTGTAATTTTTTTGCGGTAAATGCGTGTAACAAAAACGTCGTGTAGTTGTGTATTTTTTTTTGCGGTAAGTCGTGTAAGCCCGTCACACGCATTACCGCAAAAGAAAAATTTACACGGCTAGACGATTTTTTTGTACATCCGTTTACCGCAAAAAACAATTACACGACCTACCGCAAAAAGAAAATTACAGGTAGCTCTTTCGCCCTCTTTTGGGCCGGCGAGAAGGCAGGGGTGAGGTAGCCACTTCTGATTTTGTCCCCCTTTGCAGGGCGGTCCTTAAGGGGCTAGATTTTTTTTGTTATGGTTAGGTTAGGAACTCGCAATCCATGCTTTGTTGCGTGGCCCCTTGAGTTGGGGTTAGGGACTCGCAATCCACGCTTTGTTGCGTGGCCCCTTGAGTTGGGATTAGGGACTCGCAACCCACGCTTTGTTGCGTGGCCCCTTGAGTTGGGGTTAGGGACTCGCCATCCATGCTTTGTTGTGTGGCCCCTTGAGTTGGGGTTATGGACTTGCAATCCATGCTTTGTTGCGTGGCCCCTTGAGTTGGGGTTAGGGAATCGCAATCCATGCTTTGTTGCGTGGCCCCTTGAGTTGGGGTTAGGGAATCGCAATCCATGCTTTGTTGCGTGGCCCCTTGAGTTGGGGTTAGGGACTCGCCATCCACGCTTTGTTGTGTGGCCCCTTGAGTTGGGGTTAGGGACTCGCAACCCACACTTTGTTGCGTGGCCCCTTGAGTTGGGGTTAGGGACTCGCAACCCACGCTTTGTTGTGTGGCCCCTTGAGTTGGGGTTAGGGACTCGCCATCCACGCTTTGTTGCACGGCCCCTTGAGTTGGGGTTAGGAAATCGCAATCCATGCTTTGTTGTGTGGCCCCTTGAGTTGGGGTTAGGGACTCGCAATCCACGCTTTGTTGCGTGGCCCCTTGAGTTAACAAAGCGTGGATTGTGAGTCCCTAACCCCAACTCAAGGGGCCACACAACAAAGCGTGGATTGTGAGTCCCTAACGTCAACTCAAGGGGCCACGCAACAAAGCGTGGATTGCGAGTCCCTAACCCCAACTCAAGGGGCCACACAACAAAGCGTGGATTGCGAGTCCCTAACCCCTGGCCCCTTGAGTTGGGGTTAGGGACTCGCAATCCATGCTTTGTTGTGTGGCCCCTTGAGTTGGGGTTAGGGACTCGCAATCCACGCTTTGTTGCATGGCCCCTTGAGTTGGGGTTAGGGACTCGCAATCCACGCTTTGTTGCGTGGCCCCTTGAGTTGGGGTTAGAGACTCGCAATCCATGCTTTGTTGCGTGGCCCCTTGAGTTGGGGTTAGGGACTCTCAATCCACGCTTTGTTGCGTGGCCTCTCGAGGTGGGGTTAGGGACTCTCAATCCACGCTTTGTTGCCTTGTATTTGTATCTTTTCGCCGCATCCACCACGTGGCAGCGGATGGTTGTACTTGTGCAAACTGTTGCACGTTCGCGATGTGTGAGGGTGTGTTGTTGTGGCTCCTCGTAACAGAACCGAATTTTCAGGTACCCTCTCACTACTCTTGGCAGATTGTCGCCCAGTGCCCTTTTCAGTTGGGCCGCATTGAACGCAAGGTGACTGCACCTGCGGATCCATCAAGAAAGGTTTGCCCCCGCCAGTCACAAAAACTTGCAGCGCAACAAAAAAAGGCACTTGCAAAAAGCCGCAGGAAAGTGCTGGCAGTTAGTGATACCGATAGCGACGCTAATGTCTCCACGCTTGCGCTAAACCCACCCAGTGATGATGAGTCTACGTCTACTGCTAGTGTACCCATGGAGGTGCATCGGAGAAACTGGCATTGCCTTAATCTCTTTCGGCCACCTTATGTATGTGGCCAATGTCACAAGACCGTGTACCTGTGGTGCATGCATTGTGAGGGGTGTGGTTTTTGCCTATACACTTTGGAGTGTCCAGTTCGTGGAGGGGCCCACCCCAACACGGACAAGTGGCTTTTTCAAAAGTGGTGTCAAGAGGTAGACGTTGAGGAGGTTTTGACCGCCACCCTCCCCAACGAACCCGTGTCCGGTGACGAGGAGGTGGACGCCCTTTCTAATCTTCTGTTGGCCTCCCCCCCCCCAGGGAAGGCCTTGCCAAGTGCACCCCCTGTCGACCCTCCGACTTCCAAAAGGCGTACTCGAAGCACCATCGCAAGCGAAACAACCCCTTTGGGGGTGGGAGATTGGTTGACAGACAAGGATTTCGTGTGTTGGTTGAACCAAGAGGTCTGCCACAATGAAAGCGATGAACCACGTGCGTGGACTCTGGCACTTCTATATATCAAGAGACTGTCTAGGTACATGTAGAGAGTTGAATCCGGCACAAGACTAGCCAACATGACTTGGTGTTGCTGCCACATTTTCGTGGTTAATTCCAATGACAAGGAAGGGTTGCACTAGTTTGTGTGTGCCTTCGATTGTTGTGTCCGGTTGGAGCTTTTCACTATTTGGGTTTGGGAACCCCTAAGCTCCACTCATTTGATCCGTCTTTTCTTGATGGCCATGAGGAAGCTTTCGCTAACCACCAAGCACCGCGCCTTGGGATTCCAAGTGGACGGTTGGTCTTGTGGTTTTCAAGGCTTGAACATCACGAAGTTGGTGGTGGAGCACCGGGGTACTTTTTCCGATGTGCCCCTCGTCCCAATGGGTGCCAATTTTGTGGACTATGTGCTCAGCATTGTTAATGTTGATCGTGCTGTGCGGTTCGTTGAAGCGTCCAGTGATGATATTGAGGGCGTGACCGAGCTTCGTGGCCCTCCTAAGTCCCCCCTCAGCACCCAAGTTGAAGGTGCAATTTCGGCTATCGAGGAAAGTGTTCAGGCCAACCCCACCCCACTTGAAGGCAAGGGTGCCTCCGCCGAGCAGAGCGTGGAAAGCCCGGAGGCCAGGCCACGACCTTCCATGGCCACTCCCACAGAGGAGGACACCCGTCCCAAGGTCCTCATCCGTGGACAGTGGCGCAAGGTGCCGGATGGCTACCCAGCAGATGCATCTGGCTAGCTGGAGCGTGACCAGCTTTTCATCAATGACCTGTCCAAGCAGCTAGTAGCAGAGTTGCGCGCCGCTTGTCAGTTTAACCCCAATCTTGGCGCAAAGCCCAGGTCTAGCGACACAAAAACGGACTTGATCAACAAGCGTGCATTGTGCATGTTTTGTGGGCTGTATTTTCCTCCGCCCGTTTGGTGTACCAATGGTGGAGTGTATAAGATTGCTATTATATTGGCCCCATACCAGTGCCCTGGTGGCCTATCATGGTGGCACTAGTGTTGGCCATGGCCCTGTCGGGACTCTTTTTCTTGAGCTTGATTTTGTTTCCAGTGCTGGCACACTGGATGTTGGCTATGGCCTTGTTGGGACTCTTTTCTTGAGCCTGAGCTTGTGTCTCGTGCCCATGACACCCTGTGAAACTATGTTATATTGGCCCCACACCAGTGCCTTGGTGGCCTATAATGGTGGCACTAGCGTTGGCCATGGCCCTATTAGGGCTCTTTTTCTTGAGCCTGATTTTGTTCGCAGTGCTGGCACACCAAATGTTGGCCATGGCCCTATCAGGACTCTTTTCTTGGGCCTGATTTTGTGTTCAGTGCCAATAACACCATGTGAAACTATGTTATATTGGTCGAGTCCCAACTAATTGGTGGCCATGCAGAGTACTATGTGATTTGTGGACTCGGCGTCCCATCGTTAAGGTCGCTATGGGGTGCTGTACGGAACCGGCAGCTGTACATATTGCGCATGTATTGCAAAGGTTGCATTTCTTTCAATTTTTCATTTTTTTTCATAATTTACACGACTTACCGCAAAATTTACATGACTTACCGCAAAAAAAATTACACGCCCTTACCGAAAAAAAATTTACACGACTAGACGATTTTTTTGTACATGACTTACATTTTTTACCATTTTTTTCTCCGCACCACATCTCGCCATTCCAATTGTCCCACATTCCTGAGTTTCCCCTCCCCCCCGGTATCTGTTGTGTGCTCCGTACCGGATGTGCACCCCCCCCCCCATCCCCCCCCAAAAAAATGGTGTGTATCGGGAAGAAACACGATGCACATGCCAAGAGATCCGGACGCGCCAACCGGCACTCAACTGCCGGCAGTCGTGCAACGCCATGCCTGCGCCTACAGGGACCTCTTCGAGATGACCAACCTCCTGCGAGGCTGGCGGCTGTCCTCTAAGGGCCCCGTGCCGGCCTTCAAGCGCATGTGGCGGTGGCACCCGCAGGTCCTCAACTTCGCCGTCAAGAACGAGGCGACGCTGGAGGCAACCCTCTGCAAGACCGTGGCCGCCGCCGACTCAGTGGTGTCGGGGTTCACCGGGGCGGAGGGCGACGCCACTGCCGGCGTCCCGTCAGGCTCCTGGAGCTCGTCGGAGGAGTCGGAGGCGCGGACCGAGGCCAAGTCGCAGGAGGTCACGCAGTGGCTGTTCCCGCGGGCGGTGCTGTGGCCACAGCCCAGCCTCGAGCTGAGCCCGGCCTTTTTGGCGGACTTGGAGGCGGCCGTCCGCGACCCGGACGACGAGGCCCTGGTGAAGGTCTTGCAGGTGTGAGGACGGCGCGCCTTGGGGGAGCGGGTGTGCCCCAGGGATGCATGGCAAGCGGGGGAGATACCCCCCCCCTCCACGCCCGGCTTATGCCCAGCCACTGTCTCCCTAACGCCAAGTGCCAGACTCAATGGCATTTGCAACCGAAGGTAACCGCCCCCAACCGCTTTGGCAACCTCCTCCAACCGCCTGTCCAACCCCTTCCCTTCTTCTTCTACTGCATCCCTGGTGTGCCCCCCCTCCCCCTGGCCCAAGGGGCAGAAGCACCGCTTGTGAGGAGGCCCACAACGGTCCCACTCTCGCCCACTGAAAATATTTGTCCCCGGCTCCTGGGGTCAGCCATAGGCAGAGGTTTCTAAGGAGAAGCCCCCCCCCCCCCCCCCCGATCCCTTCAGACCCTTGGCCTTGGGGTCTGTCATGGTATAACTTAGTTAAAAAAAGATTTTTTTCCAAAAAAAATTTACTAAGTTTTTCCTCTGCGGGTGAGTTTTCTACTAAGTAATTTACTTAGTAAAAAGGAAGAAAAGATTTCCACTAAGTAATTTATATAGTAGAAAAAAAATTTACTGAGTAATTTACCTAATAAAAGAATAAAAAATTTTAAGTACAAAATTTACCCAAAAAAATAAGTTTTTCCACTTCTGACTGCCACTGCTGATTTTGTCCACCGCTCTGGAGCGTTTCTACTCGTTTCTACTAAGTTTTGCCAAATTTTACTAAGTTTGGTACGTTTCTACTCGTCTGGTACTAAGTTTTACCAAATACCCCCCCTCCCCCCCCCCAGAACCCGGAACCCCCCATCCGCCCCCCCCCCCTCGCGCATCATTGCCCTGCCCCGTGCCGGCCTTGTCGGCAGCCCCCGTCCTTCCGTCCCATGCCCTGCAGGACTACGGCGAGTACTACCCGGAGAGCGTGACGCTCGGGGGCAAGCTCTACACCGTGGCCGACGCGAACGCCTCCGCCAGCGCCTTCGGCGAGAAGTCGACGAAGGTGAAGGTGAAGAAGCAGAGCTTTTCGCTCGGGTTCATCTCGTGGCACAAGACCAAGATCACGCGGAAGGACAAGGCCGAGGCGCGCGAGGAGGCCGAGTCCGAGGCCGCCAGCAACGCCCACGCAGTCGGGGGGAACGTGCTCGTGAGCGCGGACCGCGGCGCGTGGGCCCAGACGCTGGAGCAGCCCCGGTTCTGGCGCGTGATCGAGTACGGGACGCTGCAGAGCGTCGCCGGGCTGGTCCCGGAGCAGTACCGGGACAAAGTGCGGGCGGCGCTCCGGAACGAGGGCATTAAGATGTAGGGCGGAGTGCGGACGTCACCAGTCGTCGGTTGGCCGCCAACTGCCGGCGGTGAAGCGCAGACTTGGCCCCGTGTCCGCCAAGCCCGGCACAATCAGGCGCGCCTGGGTCCTACTGAGCCGTGCACTGAATGCAGCAGGATCCTACTCAGTTTTGGCTGTGAGTGGGGCGAGTATTACTGGGTGGTGCCTTTTACAGGGCTGATTCCAAACGGGACGCGGGATTTCCGGCGGGCGCTCGTGGCATGTCTGGCTCAGCACGGACCCCCGTCGGTTGAGTGTTCCGCCGTCGATTGCATGGGTTGGGGTCAATCTGCGGGGCGACGGGGGGATCAGGGGTGGGGGGATGTGCGAAGAAGAGTGCCGAATCACGAGATACCCACAGGCGCCCTGACTGAGAAAAGAGCCGTCCGAGGGCGAGTAATGGCTCATAACCCGGGCTGCAACCGGAGGGACCTTGTTTTGACAATGTTCTGCCTGGTGACCCATCCCTCAAAAACGATGGCGCGTCGTGGGGGGTCCACTTTGCACTCGTGTGTTGGGGTGCGGGGGTCCGACCGGGGGCATGACCGCTACGCAAACACACACCTTCGACGAACATGGCTCCCGCCTGCATTCATTTCACGTCTGGTGGTTGTACCCCACTTTTCTTTGAGTGCGAGTTGCTTCCTTCTCCACGCATCGTGTTGTTGGCGTTCCTGTATATTCTCGATGCGCTGAAAACGTTTGACGTCTTCGCGTTCACGTTCACTGAGCGGCCAGCTTTCCTTGCTCGGTTTGGCCCAATTGAGAGGCGGCGCATCTTTATTGTTCTTCTCTGCAGCCCTAATACAAGCAAACGCAAGAAAGCATTGTGCTTGATCGCCGATTATCGCGGCCTCTGTCCCGTACATTGCTCTGAGACGTGGTACTTCGGATCATGAGTCCCGTCTACAAGAGACACCAGCGCACGACTGGGCGCGCTGGTGCCAAAACCCCAGGGCGTGCAGCCGGGCCCGGCTCTTTTGATGCGACCCCCCCCCCCGCCGCAGGTTTTGAAAGATAGCAGTCCCAGCAGTGTGCCGGGCAGGCCCATAGTTGGTCTCACTGCTTTTTCTTTGTGTTCTCTTTGTACAGCCCAGTGACACATCATGAGTTTCCAGCACGTAACACGACTACGGACCGCAGCGTGGCCATGATTCCGCTCCCCGGTAGGGGCCAGACTCAGGACTGGCGGATGCAACAAAACAAAAGATTCGGACGCGGAATGCAGCCGGTTCCTACTGAGTTCCGGGTGCGACGGCAGCGGATATTACTGAGTGGCACCTGGTACGGGGCTGATTCCTAACGAAATTCAATTCCCCTGCCGGACACTATTGGCATGTCTGGGCCTTGGGCAATGGCCAGGGGGGGGTACCGGCTCACCGAATGTCCGGTCTGATGGCCTTCCGAACGGCTGCCACTCCATGCCCTGGCCCAGATGGAAGATACTGCCGTGCCCTTGTTTGTCCGGGGGGAGGGCTGCGACGTCCTTGTGCAGGCCCAGCGGCCCGTCTTGCTCGCTGTCTTCGACCTGGAGCACCGGCGCGGGAAGGGGGGGGGGCTACTGCTGAGGCGTTGTGATACTATGTCAGGACATTGGCGGCATACTGTGCTGCCCTGTGTCCACCAGATTGATAATTTGTAAGACTTTAGGTGCAGTGAACCATAGTACTCCATGTGCCATCATCTTTACTGCAGCGAAAGGCGCCTATGACATGTCACTGAAGAGTTTTTTTCCTCGACTTTTGCTTTGCACTTCTGCTTTGTGCTGAACAGTACCTGTCGTGCACACGCATCTGCATCTGTATCCCATAGCGGGAACGCCGCTGCCGTTGGATATCGTGAAAAGATGACCGTTCGGTGTGTTCTGGGTTACCAACATAAACTTCATTTCTGTCTCATCACAGTAGTGACCCTCTTCTTCCTCCCTTGTCCGTACTTCCCCTTTGTCGTTCTTCATGTCCGATTGCCCGGTTGTATGTGGCATATGCCACAAAGCTGGCCATCGTGCCTTTGCATGCCCTGAGAGAAGTGATGTAGGATCGTTTGGTGCTTCTTCTGTTGGTCCGGTTACCCGAGAGCTTGATCCATGCTAGTCATGCGGAGAATGACACTATGCTTCTACATGCCAAGTTCGAGCTGACAGAATCAAGCGAGGTGTTTGCGCCTTGTGCGGTTCCGCTCAACATTGGTGCCGTCAATGTCCCAAGTACGAATCCACCATGGGGGCTGCCACGAAGAGACCTGCCGGCCCACAAACATCTCTGTGGTGCATGAGATGTGGGGTGCAGGACCACTGCACCGCGCGCTGCGACCAATCAGGGTCTCCGATCCATTGTCGGTCAAGATGCCTTTGGCGTTTGCCTTTGGTGCGGCATTCGAGGCCACTGCTATGGAGAGTGCTTACGCCGTGTCCCTAATGAAGTGAAAGAACTTTCATCCGAGCATTCAAAAACTTCCGCCCCGACCAATACCAATCAGAAAGAAATTCAGGAACTGCAACTGGCAATGGTCTCTGTACAAAAGGGCCTGGAGGAAGTCAAGTCCCTTAAGACACAAGTCAATGCTATTGAGGATAAGGTAAAAACAATATCGCAGCATGGAAACATGACATACATTGCAGAGCATGCGAATCTGCAACTCTCACTGGACCAGCATATCAGCAAATACGAGAAGCACCTGTCTGCCTTCAACGAGCACGTCAGCTCCCAGCGCGTGAAGAATAAAACCTTTGAGGATTTCCTGTCTGAAACTTGGGTCACCCATCAGCAATCCTTCGAAGATCTTCTGGCGCGTCTTCCACCTGTCGCTGCTACTACATCCTCACAACCTGGATCGGGATCCAGCGTTGATCCTTACACCATCAACGATGGGGATACTACTATGCCTGCTGCTTCCCCCAATGGAAAACGCCGACCTCTGAGCCTTTGAGTACTCCGATCCGTCATAAGCGTAGCACATTGGCTACTGATAAAGGGTGGCTGCAAATCAGCCCAATGCAACCTGCTGCAGCCTGTTCTGCCTGGCATGATGAAATCTTGGAGGCCGAGTGGGATGGTGGCAAATGGAACAGACCGACAACTTGGGTTGGCGAGTGGTGTGGATCTGAGATGAATGACACCGTCCGGGCCCTGAGATCCTCTAGCACTACACCACGCACCCTAAAGTCCAGTCTGACTTCAATCCTCCAGGGCGCTGCAATGCCTCCCACTGTGCTCGGCTCCAAGCCCCCAAAGTAATTCACCTCGCATCAAACATTGAATCTGGCACGGACTTTTTCGACCAAGTCTCCAATCCCGTTTCCCGTTTTCCCGTCACGGAGCCCTTGTCAAGTGGGTCTGGTACGCCTACATCTGATGATTGTGATGCAGCCGATGACGCCTTGATTGCCACATAGAGAGTCCTAGCCAGACTGAAAGTCAAGCTGACGTTTCCCACCCACATATTGGAATCAGGCTCCGTGTTTATGTGAGTAGACGCACCGCCCCTTGTCATTGCCCCATCGACCTCTTGAAGCAATGCAAACTGCCTTTGGTCTTTCTTCCAGCCAACTACGCCTCTTCTTGTTCGATTCGACTATGAATGATGACTCACTTCTTTATGACACCCGCAAAAGTGCACAGATTGCTGAGCATGCTAAACAACAACAGACACCACTGTGGATCCTTGCTTCCTGTGAGCCTGATCCACCACCTTTCCCCGTTGCATTTTTGGCCCGCTTCGTCATGTGTGTCATAGAAGTCGTCAATGTTTGGTTTCATGCTATTGTATTGTATCATCACGTCCATGAGCCCCTGCAACCAATTTGGCAGGACATTTGTAATGCCCCCCCCCCCCCCCAATGCAGCACACTACCTTGCCATATCTACAGACAGCCCCTCGTACTGGGCACCTGCCAATGCTCACACATGGTTTTTGCATCCTGTGTCACACAGCACCCCCCCCCCCCTAGCCTACATGAAGCTATTCTGCGCGGCTGATTTCAAGGGCATGCAGTGGGGCCTGCATGGCATAGAACAGGCCCGAGAATCCCTCTCTTTTACACAGCTACTACGTCTGCACTGCTTTTTCCGTGCACACCGGTCAGGGTTTTCATCCCTCTGGCTTGCAAACTGCCACAATCCACAGCTGTTGCGCCTGTATACACAAGGGACCTGGGCCGCACTAGCCTCCGACAATCTGGGAGTCTGGGCAACCATGGTTGAAGCACGTGTTCCTCATCTCCTGTATAGATCCCGTCCGGTATCACAACTACTTAGACAGTCGTCCCATCTGCACGACTGGTTACTGCCCACCCCCCCACCAGGCACACTCATCTATGCCATGGCACACGCGTATATGCTCTGCATATACGTCGGCAACCTACCCCTGTTACAACGCCTCCGCAAACACGACACGGCAGCAACGGCATGTGCAGAAGACTCGTCATTTCATGATTTACTCCGCATTACTGGACTCAGTGAATGGACCCCTATACCACTGCAATTCACTGCAGATGAGAACGAGGCTTGTTTCCCGGAACGCGACTTGAGGTACCGCCTGAAACCCTAGACCATCAATGATTGTGCCCTTGCCGTCCCTGCAGACACTACATCCCCCACACCCCTTCCACAACACAGCAAACGTATACACACCCTCACGCGGCAACTACAAACAGCCACCCAAGACCGTGATTATGCATGCAAGGCGGCTATTTCGAAAGAATTACAGTCTCTCACGGCATAGTTCCAGACACCAATTATCAACACTACAGCCGTACGAGTCCCTTACCTCACTGGCACACAAACACCGCCATCAGCCGGGCTATTACACGCTTGGTCCAATCCATGACTGCCACCAGGGCCTAACATCAAGTAGTGTGGGCACGGATAGGCATTTTCCGTACCGTTTCGTTAAATGTCCGTCGGGTTTTCGAAACGCATAGTAACAGGACCTCTGGTCTCCTTGGACGCCCCCCATGCCCCTGTAACGAGTCTACATACCATATCTGGGCTGAGGCAGGACCTGTGCAACGGGTTGATGGTCATTTTTGCCTACTTCCTATCGCTATTGACTTTCAGGATTCTGTCCTACGAAGCACAGACCCCCTTCCCTACAGGGGACATAAATCCCGCCAGGTAGCCATTGCAAGTCTCACAAGTCGAGCAAACGCTTTGCATGTACGTCCCCTCCCTGATAGTATCGTCACATCCCTCTTCCCCCCTTCCCTCTTCCCCGTCGATGGATCTCTCCGTCGTCGTGTTCAAAACATTGCCCATGCCATCCCCGAGCACGCTATTATAAGAGTAGTCGACAAAGGCCCGTGCTTGCTGTGGGGATTGTGTCGTGCTTGGGCCTAGGATGCCTTGAATGCCTTTCTTGCAAGTCAGGAATATAGTAAGGAATTGAGTACCCACCAGTCCATTCTGCACACCCTACAATCGCAGGCCCAAGGTAGGGGTTGGCCTGTCAATGCCAAGGCCAGGCTGGCACTTCTATACCTCATAGGAAAAGCCAAGTCCCGCGTACACATCGAAATCCTCTGGCGTCCCATTGCTGCCGCCTCTGCCCCTGTAAGAGCTCGTTCACGTCTCAGAGTCGCCGCGCGGGCTTACACCTGCTTTGTACGTACATTCGTTGAAGAACTCCCTACGGCCTTTCTGGTTTTTGAACTTGGCAGACATGGGTACTTGGGTGAAACAACTGAAATCTTGGTCCCCTGATTACATCGGAGAAGCCGACTATAAAGACCAGTTCAACCACATCCCCCCCCTCCCTTGTCATACAACATATGAAAGAAGCCACTGCTTGGTTGAAAGTGCGTCGCCGTTGGCGCGCGGCCACGTTGGGCTGGAGCATTCATAAGGAAAACCATCCATTAGACTGTTTCGGACAAGCCAAAAAGGGTGCCTTTCATTTCATGCCAATGGACAAACTGGTTTCCCTTTTGGAAGTCTCCCTGACACAGGACAATGTAGTCCTCGCCTCTGGTGAATCATGGCGCCGCTCAGGCGCTATCCCCATGGGTGGGTCGTTTAGTGCCTAGTCAGCAGACCTCCATTGTGTCTGGATGTGCAAGAAAGTAGTGTCACACATGCACGACCTGGGTGAAATGTGGGTCACAGACACAGGTATCCTCCAGTGGCGCCTTCCCAGTGATGACATAGTAGCCCTAAGGCAATTTCGTGACAATCTCATGGTTGCTTCAAAAGGCCCGACTGCCCGCAGTGTCATGTACCCTGTTTGCATGACCATGGAATCTATTTGGAATCTGCGGGTACTGTACCCGTGCAGAGACAAAAATCCTGAGCTGGTATGTCACGGGGAATGCATGACAAATCGGGTACGTTGTATGGGTGTTTCAATTTACGTTTCACCAAACGGCACACTCGCCCATGCACACCCTAATGCCTTGGATGCTGTATGGTGCCTAGAATCCAGCGTGCCACTGCAAAGTCACTGGGCTACAACCACCCGTCGGACCACAAATGTCTTCCTCTCTGCTCTTTCCAACACTCTACCCTTCATTCATTCATGAAGCTCCTTCCTATTGTCTTCCGCTGCATGGATGCAACTGGCGACCTTGTCTGGGTACCCAGCCACGTCTGTGCGGGCGTCCATCACTGCGGCAGTGCATCGCGTGCTTGCAAAGACACAGTGGAATGTAACTATGATTGTACGTTGGGTCTCTTTTCTTTCCCCACGCCTACTACAGTCCCTTTCGGATATTCTTGGCGATTTGTTTACCTGGCTGTCACGGTCTGCCACGTGGCACTGGTCGTCGTATGCCTCCGGGCACATCCCTCACGGGGGTGCCCGTACCGCATTTTGTGGTGATTGGTCCACAGATCTCGTGGCACTCCAGGGTTTATCCCGTTCCATGTATAATGATGCGCGGGTGGACTGGGGAGTCCACAAGGGGAGGGGGGCTACTGCTGAGACGTTGTGATACTATGTCAGGACATTGGCGGCATACTGTGCTGCCCTGTGTCCACCAGATTGATAGTTCGTAGGGCTTTAGGTGCGGTGAACCATAGTACTTCATGTGCCATCATCTTTACTGTAGCGAAAGGCGCCTATGGCATGTCACTGAAGAGTTTTTTTCCTCGACTTTTGCTTTGCACTTCTGCTTTGTGCTGAACAGTACCTGTCGTGCACACGCATCTGCATCTGTATCCCATAGCGGGGGGGGCACAAGACTCCATACACGGGGTGGGGGGGCAGACCGCATTTGGGGGGTCAAGGAGGGGGATTCCATGTGCATACCACTGCAGGTCTGTGCCGTGCATTGTAGGGCACCGACGTTCTGATGCATCACACGCATTTTTGGTTTGACAAACCCCCCCCCTCCCCAGGGTGACCCTCGTGGGAAAAAACGACATTTACAATCGGGAAAATCTGGTGAGGCCATTTTTGGTACACAAACCTTTGGGCCCCAGACCCCCATCCCCCCCAAAAGACCCCCCTTTAAGCACAGCCCTGATCACACGTGCACATGCATCGCCACCCTTCACCACCGGTTCCTGTTTGGTGCTGAAAGGTGGTGGGGGGGGGGAGGGGTTCCAGCACGGGATGTACTTATCGTCTTTGTTGACGAGCATCCGTCTTATGTGCTGCCATGGCACTGCCATATCACAGCTTTCCAATCGGGGGGGAGGGGGATTCCATGAAGGGTGGTTGCTGGCAAGAGACAATGGGGAGGGGGGGGGGCTGTCTTGAACGGTCGCCCAAACGCTTGAACGAGGCTTCGGCCAATATTACGGTCGGTCTCATTCCGATCAGCCATGCAGCGGCTTTTATCAATTGCTGCCCCTTTGGATCGTCGGGCACATGACGTTTGTGGCATTGGGTGGACCACACCCCTCTTCAGTCATGTTCCGTTGGTCCCCCTGTGTTGTATGTATTTATGAATGTATGTATGTAGGTATGTGTGTACGTATGTATGGATGGATGGATGGATGGATGGATGGATGCATGGATCGATGGATGGATGGATGGATGGATGGATGGATGGATGGATGGATGGATGTGTGCATGCAGCTTCGTAGGTAGGTATGTCTGTAGGTAGGTAGGTAGGTGGGTATGTCGGTAGGTAGGTAGGTAGGTAGGTAGGTAGGTAGGTTGGTTGGTAGGTACGCGTGTAGGTTTGGTAGGTGGCAGGTTGGTACCCTGTGTGCATGTATGTGCGCATGTGTGTGGCCCCCACAGGCCACACACTGTTGCAAATTTGTTGGTCGCTGTTATTTACCAGCACCCCTTCATTGCAGGTGCACTGCAGCGCTGCACCCAGAACCTGCGTGCTGGTGATGTGACTGCGTGCCCCACAGTACAGTGCGAGAAAGGCGCGGTGTACAATGGCTATTACACAAAGCTCAGTCCCGCTCTGCGCCTGAATCCCATCCGCCTGCTACCACGAGACTTTCCCAAGGGCAAGTTCATATTCATGATCTCATGTCCTGCTTTCTTTTGCTGGCCCTGCAATGATGGTCGATACCAAACAGCTTCCTCTGTAGCATTGTCAGAAAAAAAACAGCGTCCCCTCTCTTCGTGAGGGGTAGGCCTGTTTTAGACATGCTACAGGAGCGGGGTCTTGCACCACAAAGTGACATATTGGAGCTGAGAACTCACCTTCGCAGCCAGCGAACTATGTTCACTGAAAGCCAAAAAAAAAGGTTCCTAATGGCATTTCCCTCCCATTTTGCCCGCAGGGCGCGGCACTGCACTGAGTGCTGTGCAATGGTCGGATGCTGTAGATGTGTAGATGGTGGGATCAACAGCACGGGGGGGGGGGGACCCCGAGTTTTGGACGGATCGTTGGAGGTTGGTTTGCAGTGGCACCAAGTCCAACAGCGACCGTGGGGGTCCCTCATGCGGCGGGGCCGCTTCTGATTTGGCCGTCCACTCTGAGGCGTTGGGGACCCCCCTGACGGCAGGGGTGACGTAGCCAATGCGCCCAGTTGTGCACCACTTCTGAAGGTGTCCCCCTGGTCTGAATCGTTGGGAACCCCTAGACGGCAGGGGTTATGTAGCCAATCAGCCCACTTGTGGGGCAATTCTTATTTTTTCCCCGCCTGTGTGAAGTGTTGCAGACCTTCCAGAAGGCCAGGCTTACGTAGGTAATCCGCCCACTTGTGACCACTTCTGATTTTGTCCACCGCTCTGAGGAGTTGGGGACCCCGCCAGATGGCAGGGGTGATGTAGCCAACCCGCCCCTTTGTGGCAGACTATTGATTTTGGCCCCCGCTCTGAGGCGTTGGGGATCCCACATGCGCCAGGGGTTATGAAGTCCATCCGCCCAATTGGGGGCCACTTCTGATTTCGGCGCCCATTCTAGGGTGTTGGGGACCCTGTGGACTGCAAGGGTTACGTAGCCAATGCGCCCACTTGTGGGCCGCTTATGATTTCTGGCGCCCGCTCCGCAGCGTTGGGGATCCCACATACGGGTATGTAGCCAATTTGCCCATTTCTCGGGCACTGCTGATTTTGTCCCTTGCTCTGAAGCATTGCGGACCCCCCACACGGCGGGGGTTACCTTGCCAATCCACCCACTTGTGTGCCACTGCTGATTTTGTCCCTCGCTGTGAGGCAGTGGGGACCCCCTAGAGGACAGGGGTTATGTAGCACATCTGCCCACCTGTGGGCCACTTCTGAATTTATCCCCCGCTTTGAGGCGTTGGCAACCCCCCAAATGGTGGGGGTTGCGTAGCCAATATGCTCACCTGTGGGCCACTTCTGATTTTGGCCCCCGCTCTGGGGCATTGGGGACCCCTTAGACGGCAAGGGTTGCATAGCCAATACACCCACTTGTGGGCCAAATCTGCTTTTGTCCCGCGCTCCCAGGCATTGTGGACCCCCCAAACGGCACAGGTCACGTAGCCAATCCGCCCACTTGTGAACCACGGCTGATTTTGTGCCTTGGTGTGAGGCACCCACTTGTGGGCCATTGCTGATTTTGTCCCCCGCTGTGAGGCGTTGGACCCCACCATCCGGCAGGGGTTGCGTAGCCAATCTGCCCGCATGTGGGCCAATGCTGATTTCGTATCCCGCTCTGAGGCGCTCGGGACCCCCTAGAAAGCACGCCTTACATAACCAATCTGCCCACTTGTGGGCCCTTTCTGATTTTGTCCCCCGCTCTCAAGCATTGGGGACCCCCCCCCCCCAAGACGGCAGGGGTTATGTAGTCAATTTGCCCACTTGTGGGCGCCATAGCTGATTTTTTACCTTGCCTCAGGCATTGGGGACCCCTGGACAACAAGATTCTGTAGCTAATCCCCTGCTTTGGTGCCATTTCCGATTTTGTCCTTCACTTTGAGGCGTTGTGGACCCCCGCAGCTTGCAAGGGTTACCTGGTCCATCCCCCCACTTGTGGTTCACTTCTCGGTTTGGCCCCCCCCCCGGGGGGGGGGGGGTTCTGAGAAATCCAATAGCCCGGGGGTTTTTTGAACACCCCCCCCCCTTTTTTTAAAATGGTCCGAGTCGGGGTTCTGAGGGTGTTTTTCGACGCACGCACATCATTTGTGCGATTTTTTTTTGGTGGTATTCTTTTGGACTGCACATCCAAAGTTTGGTCCTTGCCCCCAATTCAGCCCCTTTTGATTTTATCCCCTTAGCTAGGGACCCCCCATAATGCAAGGGTGACATTGCATTTCCGCCCTGTTTTGGACATTTCTGGCTTTGCCCCCCGCTCTGAAGCGGTGGGGATCCCGGAGGCGGCAAGGGTGATGTAGCCAGCCACCTTGCCCATTTATGGGCCACTTCTGATTTTGCCCCCCGCTCTGAAGCGGTGGGGATCCCCGAGGCGGCAGGGGTGATGTAGCCACCTTGCCCTCTTGTGGGCCACTTCTGATTTTGCCCCCCGCTTTGAAGCGGTGGGGATCCCCGAGGCGGCAAGGGTGATGTAGCCACCTTGCCCACTTGTGGGCCACTTCTGATTTTGCCCCCCGCTTTCAAGCGGTGGGGATCCCCGTGGCGGCAGGGGTGATGTAGCCACCTTGCCCACTTGTGGGCCACTTCTGATTATTCCCCCCGGATTTGAAGCGGTGGGGATCCCCGAGGCGGCAGGGGTGATGTAGCCACCTTGCCCTCTTGTGGGCCACTTCTGATTTTGCCCCCCGCTTTGAAGCGGTGGGGATCCCCGAGGCGGCAGGGGTGATGTAGCCACCTTGCCCATTTATGGGCCACTTCTGATTTTGCCCCCCGCTTTCAAGCGGTGGGGATCCCCGAGGCGGCAGGGGTGATGTAGCCACCTTGCCCACTTGTGGGCCACTTCTGATTATTCCCCCCGGATTTGAAGCGGTGGGGATCCCCGAGGCGGCAGGGGTGATGTAGCCACGTTGCCCACTTGTGGGCCACTTCTGATTTTGCCCCCCGCTCTGAAGCGGTTGGGATCCCCGAGGCGGCAGGGGTGATGTAGTCACCTTGCCCATTTGTTGGCCACTTCTGATTTTGCCCCCCGCTCTGAAGCGGTGGGGATCACCGAGGCGGCAGGGGTGATGTAGCCACCTTGCCCACTTGTGGGCCACTTCTGATTTTGCCCCCCGCTTTGAGGCGGAGGGGATCCCCGATGCGATAGGGGTGATGTAGCCACCTTGCCCACTTGTGGGCCACTTCTGATTTTGCCCCCCGCTTTGAGGCGGAGGGGATCCCCGAGGCGGCAAGGGTGATGTAGCCACCTTGCCCACTTGTGGGCCACTTCTGATTTTGCCCCCCGCTTTCAAGCGGTGGGGATCCCCGAGGCGGCAGGGGTGATGTAGCCACCTTGCCCACTTGTGGGCCACTTCTGATTATTCCCCCCGGATTTGAAGCGGTGGGGATCCCCAAGGGGGCAGGGGTGATGTAGCCACCTTGCCCACTTGTGGGCCACTTCTGATTTTTTCCCCCGCTCTGAAGCGGTGGGGATCCCGGAGGCGGCAGGGGTGATGTAGCCACCTTGCCCACTTGTGGGCCACTTCTGATTTTGCCCCCCGCTTTGAAGCGGTGGGAATCCCTGAGGCGGCAGGGGTGATGTAGCCACCTTGCCCTCTTGTGGGCCACTTCTGATTTTGCCCCCCGCTTTGAAGCGGTGGGGATCCCCGAGGCGGCAGGGGTGATGTAGCCACCTTGCCGACTTGTGGGCCACTTCTGATTTTGCCCCCCGCTTTCAAGCGGTGGGGATCCCCGAGGCGGCAGGGGTGATGTAGCCACCTTGCCCATTTGTTGGCCACTTCTGATTTTGCCCCCCGCTCTGAAGCAGTGGGGATCCCCGAGGCGGCAGGGGTGATGTAGCCACCTTGCCCACTTGTGGGCCACTTCTGATTTTGCCCCCCGCTTTGAAGCGGTGGGGATCCCCGAGGCGGTAGGGGTGATGTAGCCACCTTGCCCACTTGTGGGCCACTTCTGATTTTGCCCCCCGCTTTGAAGCGGTGGGGATCCCCGAGGCGGCAGGGGTGATGTAGCCACCTTGCCCACTTGTGGGCCACTTCTGATTTTGCCCCCCGCTTTCAAGCGGTGGGGATCCCCGAGGCGGCAGGGGTGATTCAGCCACCTTGCCCACTTGTGGGCCACTTCTGATTATTCCCCCCGGATTTGAAGCGGTGGGGATCCCCGAGGCGGCAGGGGTGATGTAGCCACCTTGCCCATTTGTTGGCCACTTCTGATTTTGCCCCCCGCTCTGAAGCGGTGGGGATCCCCGAGGCGGCAGGGGTGATGTAGCCACCTTGCCCACTTGTGGGCCACTTCTGATTTTGCCCCCCGCTCTGAAGCGGTGGGGATCCCCGAGGCGGCAGGGGTGATGTAGCCACCTTGCCCACTTGTGGGCCACTTCTGATTTTGCCCCCCGCTCTGAAGCGGTGGGGATCCCCGAGGCGGCAAGGGTGATGTAGCCACCTTGCCCACTTGTGGGCCACTTCTGATTTTGCCCCCTGCTCTGAAGCGGTGGGAATCCCCGAGGCGGCAGGGGTGATGTAGCCACCTTGCCCACTTGTGGGCCACTTCTGATTTTGCCCCCCGCTTTCAAGCGGTTGGGATCCCGGAGGCGGCAAGGTTGAGGTAGCCACCTTGCCCATTTGTGGGCCACTTCTGATTTTGCCCCCCGCTCTGAAGCGGTGGGGATCCCCGAGGCGGCAGGGGTGATGTAGCCACCTTGCCCACTTGTGGGCCACTTCTGATTTTGCTCCCCGCTTTGAAGCGGTGGGAATCCCCGAGGCGGCAGGGGTGATGTAGCCACCTTGCCCATTTGTGGGCCACTTCTGATTTTGCCCCCCGCTGTGAAGCGGTGGGGATCCCCGAGGCGGCAGGGGTGATGTAGCCACCTTGCCCACTTATGGGCCACTTCTGATTTTGCCCCCCGCTTTGAAGCGGTGGGGATCCCCGAGGCGGCAGGGGTGATGTAGCCACCTTGCCCACTTGTGGGCCTCTTCTGATTTTGCCCCCCGCTCTGAAGCGGTGGGGATCCCCGAGGCGGCAGGGGTGATGTAGCCACCTTGCCCACTTGTGGGCCACTTCTGATTATTCCCCCCGGATTTGAAGCGGTGGGGATCCCCGAGGCGGCAGGGGTGATGTAGCCACCTTGCCCACTTGTGGTCCACTTCTGAGTTTGCCCCCCGCTTTCAAGCGGTGGGGATCCCCGAGGCGGCAGGGGTGATGTAGCCACCTTGCCCATTTGTTGGCCACTTCTGATTTTGCCCCCCGCTTTGAGGCGCTGGGGATCCCGGAGGCGGCAGGGGTGATGTAGCCACCTTGCCCACTTGTGGGCCACTTCTGATTTTGCCCCCCGCTTTGAGGCGGAGGGGATCCCCGAGGCGGTAGGGGTGATGTAGCCACCTTGCCCACTTGTGGGCCACTTCTGATTTTGCCCCCCGCTCTGAAGCGGTGGGGATCCCCGAGGCGGCAGGGGTGATGTAGCCACCTTGCCCACTTGTGGGCCACTTCTGATTTTGCCCCCCGCTTTGAAGCGGTGGGGATCCCCGACGCGGCAGGGGTGATGTAGCCACCTTGCCCACTTGTGGGCCACTTCTGATTTTGCCCCCCGCTTTGAAGCGGTGGGGATCCCCGAGGCGGCAGGGGTGATGTATCCACCTTGCCCACTTGTGGGCCACTTCTGATTTTGCCCCCCGCTTTGAAGCGGTGGGGATCCCCAAGGCGGTAGGGGTGATGTAGCCACCTTGCCCACTTGTGGGCCACTTCTGATTTTGCCCCCCGCTCTAAAGCGGTGGGGATCCCCGAGGCGGCAAGGGTGATGTAGCCACCTTGCCCTCTTGTGGGCCACTTCTGAGTTTGCCCCCCGCTTTGAGGCGGTGGGGATCCCCGAGGCGGCAGGGGTGATGTAGCCACCTTGCCCACTTGTGGGCCACTTCTGATTTTCCCCCCCGCTCTGAAGCGGTGGGAATCCCCGAGGCGGCAGGGGTGATGTAGCCACCTTGCCCATTTATGGGCCACTTCTGATTTTGCCCCTCGCTTTGAAGCGGTTGGGATCCCCGAGGCGGCAAGGGCGATGTAGCCACCTTGCCCATTTGTGGGCCACTTCTGATTTTGCCCCCCGCTCTGAAGCGGTGGGGATCCCCGAGGCGGCAGGGGTGATGTAGCCACCTTGCCCACTTGTGGGCCACTTCTGATTATTCCCCCCGGATTTGAAGCGGTGGGGATCCCCGAGGCGGCAGGGGTGATGTAGCCACCTTGCCCACTTGTGGTCCACTTCTGAGTTTGCCCCCCGCTTTCAAGCGGTGGGGATCCCCGAGGCGGCAGGGGTGATGTAGCCACCTTGCCCATTTGTTGGCCACTTCTGATTTTGCCCCCCGCTTTGAGGCGGTGGGGATCCCGGAGGCGGCAGGGGTGATGTAGCCACCTTGCCCACTTGTGGGCCACTTCTGATTTTGCCCCCCGCTTTGAGGCGGAGGGGATCCCCGAGGCGGTAGGGGTGATGTAGCCACCTTGCCCACTTGTGGGCCACTTCTGATTTTGCCCCCCGCTCTGAAGCGGTGGGGATCCCCGACGCGGCAGGGGTGATGTAGCCACCTTGCCCACTTGTGGGCCACTTCTGATTTTGCCCCCCGCTTTGAGGCGGAGGGGATCCCCGAGGCGGCAGGGGTGATGTAGCCACCTTGCCCACTTGTGGGCCACTTCTGATTTTGCCCCCCGCTTTGAAGCGGTGGGGATCCCCGACGCGGCAGGGGTGATGTAGCCACCTTGCCCACTTGTGGGCCACTTCTGATTTTGCCCCCCGCTTTGAAGCGGTGGGGATCCCCGAGGCGGCAGGGGTGATGTATCCACCTTGCCCACTTGTGGGCCACTTCTGATTTTGCCCCCCGCTTTGAAGCGGTGGGGATCCCCAAGGCGGTAGGGGTGATGTAGCCACCTTGCCCACTTGTGGGCCACTTCTGATTTTGCCCCCCGCTCTAAAGCGGTGGGGATCCCCGAGGCGGCAAGGGTGATGTAGCCACCTTGCCCTCTTGTGGGCCACTTCTGAGTTTGCCCCCCGCTTTGAGGCGGTGGGGATCCCCGAGGCGGCAGGGGTGATGTAGCCACCTTGCCCACTTGTGGGCCACTTCTGATTTTCCCCCCTGCTCTGAAGCGGTGGGAATCCCCGAGGCGGCAGGGGTGATGTAGCCACCTTGCCCATTTATGGGCCACTTCTGATTTTGCCCCTCGCTTTGAAGCGGTTGGGATCCCCGAGGCGGCAAGGGCGATGTAGCCACCTTGCCCATTTACGGGCCACTTCTGATTTTGCCCCCCGCTCTGAAGCGGTGGGGATCCCCGAGGCGGCAGGGGTGATGTAGCCACCTTGCCCACTGGTGGGGCACTTCTGATTTTGCTCCCCGCTTTGAAGCGGTGGGAATCCCCGAGGCGGCAGGGGTGATGTAGCCTCCTTGCCCATTTATGGGCCACTTCTGATTTTGCCCCCCGCTTTGAAGCGGTGGGGATCCCCGAGGCGGCAGGGGTGATGTAGCCACCTTGCCCACTTGTGGGCCACTTCTGATTTTGCCCCCCGCTCTGAAGCGGTGGGGATCCCCGAGGCGGCAGGGGTGATGTAGCCACCTTGCCCACTTGTGGGCCACTTCTGATTTTGCCCCCCGCTCTGAAGCGCCGGGGATCCCCGAGGCGGCAGGGGTGATGTAGCCACCTTGCCCATTTGTTGGCCACTTCTGATTTTGCCCCCCGCTCTGAAGCGGTGGGGATCCCCGAGGCGGCAGGGGTGATGTAGCCACCTTGCCCACCTGTGGGCCACTTCTGATTTTGCCCCCCGCTTTGAAGCGGTGGGGATCCCCGAGGCGGCAGGGGTGATGTAGCCACCTTGCCCACTTGTGGGCCACTTCTGATTATTCCCCCCGGATTTGAAGCGGTGGGGATCCCCGAGGCGGCAGGGGTGATGTAGCCACCGTGCCCACTTGTGGGCCACTTCTGATTTTGCCCCCCGCTCTGAGGCGGTGGGGATCCCCGAGGCAGCAGGGGTGATGTAGCCACCTTGCCCATTTGTTGGCCACTTCTGATTTTGCCCCCCGCTGTGAAGCGGTGGGGATCCCCGAGGCGGCAGGGGTGATGTAGCCACCTTGCCCACTTGTGGGCCACTTCTGATTTTGCCCCCCGCTCTGAAGCGGTGGGGATCCCCGAGGCGGCAGGGGTGATGTAGCCACCTTGCCCACTTGTTGGCCGCTTCTGATTTTGCCCCCCGGCTCCGAAGCGGTGGGAATCTCCGAGGCGGCAGGGGTGATGTAGCCACCTTGCCCACCTGTGGGACACTTCTAATTTTGCCCTCCGCTCTAAAGCGGTGGGGATCCCCGAGGTGGCAGGGCTGATGTAGCCACCTTGCCCACTTATGGGCCACTTGTGAGTTTGCCCCCGGCTTTGAAGCGGTGAGGATCCCCGAGGCGGCAAGGGTGATGTAGCCACCTTGCCCATTTGTGGGCGATGTAGCCACCTTGCCCACTTGTGGGCCACTTCTGAGTTCGCCCCCCGCTTTGAAGCGGTTGGGATCCCGGAGGCGGCAGGGGTGATGTAGCCACCTTGCCCACTTGTGGGCCACTTCTGATTTTGCCCCCCGCTCTGAAGCGGTGGGGATCCCCGAGGCGGCAGGGGTGATATAGCCGCCTTGCCCACTTGTGGGCCACTTCTGATTCTGCCCCCCGCTCTGAAGCGGTGGGGATCCCCGAGGCGGCAGGGGTGATGTAGCCACCTTGCCCACTTGTGGGCCACTTCTGATTTTGCCCCCCGCTCTGAAGCGGTGGGGATCCCCGAGGCGGCAGGGGTGATGTAGCCACCTTGCCCATTTGTTGGCCACTTCTGATTTTGCCCCCCGCTCTGAAGCGGTGGGGATCCCCGAGGCGGCAGGGGTGATGTAGCCACCTTGCCCACTTGTGGGCCACTTCTCCTGGGAACCACTTCTGATTTTGCTCCCTTCGTTGGTACTATTGCCCTTTCTTCTGCTCGTATGCATGTGTTTTTTTAAGTAACTCGTCGCAGGGGAGGTTCCCTTGATGAAATGAAATAGGTTGCTTCTGATTTCGCTCCCCACTCTCAAGCGGTGGGGATCCCCGAGGCGGCAGGGTTGATGTAGCCACCTTGCCCACCTGTGGGCCACTTCTAATTTTGCCCTCCGCTCTAAAGTGGTGGGGATCCCCGAGGTGGCAGGGCTGATGTAGCCACCTTGCCCACTTATGGGCCACTTGTAAGTTTGCCCCCGGCTTTGAAGCGGTGAGGATCCCCGAGGCGGCAAGGGTGATGTAGCCACCTTGCCCATTTATGGGCCACTTCTGATTTTGCCCCCCGCTCTGAAGCGGTGGGGATCCCCGAGGCGGCAAGGGTGATGTAGTCACCTTGCCCATTTGTCGGCCACTTCTGATTTCGCCCCCCGCTCTGAAGCGGTGGGGATCCCCGAGGCGGCAGGGGTGATGTAGCCACCTTGCCCACTTGTGGGCCACTTCTGATTTTGCCCCCCGCTTTGAAGCGGTGGGGATCCCCGAGGCGGCAGGGGTGAAGTAGCCACCTTGCCCGTTTGTGGGCCACTTCTAATTTCGCCCCCCGTTTTGAAGCGGTGGGGATCCCCGAGGCGGCAAGGGTGATGTAGCCACCTTGCCCATTTGTTGGCCACTTCTGATTTTGCCCCCCGCTCTGAAGCGGTGGGGATCCCCGAGGTGGCAAGGGTGATGTAGCCACCTTGCCCACTTGTGGGCCACTTCTGATTTTGCCCCCCGCTCTGAAGCGGTGGGGATCCCCGAGGCGGCATGGGTGATATAGCCACCTTGCCCACTTGTGGGCCACTTCTGATTTTGCTGCCCGCTTTGAAGCGGTTGGGATCCCAGATGCGGCAGGAGTGATGTAGCCACCTTGCCCACTTGTGGGCCACTTCTGATTTTGCCCCCGGCTCTGAAGCGGTGGGGATCCCTGAGTCGGCAAGGGTGATGTAGCCACCTTGCCCACTTCTGGGCCACTTCTTATTTTGCCCCCCGCTTTGAAGCGGTTGGGATCCCCGAGGCGGCAGGGGTGATGTAGCCACCTTGCCCACTTGTGGGCCACTTCTGAGTTTGCCCCCCGCTCCCCTTGTTGGTCGTATTGCCCTTTCTTTTGCTCGTATGCATCTGTTTTTTTTTTAGGTAAGTGGTCGCAGGGGCGGTTCCCCCGATGAAATGTAGTAGGCATCCACGTCAACACTCGCCGCAGCGCGACCGGAGTAGGCACCATTTGTTGCATTTTGGTGCTCTTTTTGCATCCCTTTGTGCAATTCCATTTCCATGCTACATACGACTTCCGTCCCTTGCAGCTCTTAAAGTACACTTTTTAATGTCGCGATGAGTTGCTGCCTACGGCCGTGGGGAAGACACGAGTACAAGGTCTCGTGTGCACTAGAACACAATATCAATTGGGTATTGTGGGTTGCCGGACGGCATGGTCCAGTATTTCTATGCTTTTGGGAACTACCCTCACTTGCGGGACATTAGCTTTGACAACATACTCCGTCTTGTACGCCACGTGTGTCGCCACTACGGCTCATGCTATTTTCGGAGCCCACAACAAAGCAACCGGTGCTACCTTCTCCGAGGCAACTGAAACGTGCAGTTGTCCAATCATTTGGAGGTTGCTTCCCTGGCATCCTTATTTCCTCGACCACACAACCATCTTTCACCATGCATTGGATCTGTTGCTCCTTTGTGTCCCGGCATCTCCATGTGTTTCTTGTGTGTCTCAAGTTGGGGCTACTGTCCTCCTTCCATGGAAAGATATTGTTACTTCCCTAAAGGACTACATACACCGAGACTATGGTCACCGCCATTTCTTGGGTCTTCTCTACGGATACTATTCAGTTGCTATGGGTTACAATGTTGGGAAGTATTGGTACCTGGATTCTCATGGTACAACCGTAGAGAAAGAGGCTGGTGTTACATATTTGCAATCCACGGACTGAAAGCATTTGGTCATGGATGTTGATTGTAATGTTGCCTGCTGGGGGGGAAAGTTTTTTGATCCTCCACATCTCTTCAAGAACAGCCGGTCACATGGATTGAACCATGGTTTTCAACTTGAGTCAGGAATGCGAGTTACTGTGGCAACGGTTCGACCATTGGCTCGTGTGTTTCAGTGTCAGATCTCAGACCGTGCATACGATCCGAAGGACAAGCAAAACGTTCCCCTTGCAATTGCATTTTTACAATTGTTCAAAAGCATTGATGATGCCGCTTGCAGCCTTGGCGGGCGTGATTTGACACCAACGTTGCGTGCAGCCATCCTTGATGTGCGGTTGACCGGGCAACTATTTGATCTATTGTTGTCAGGGTACTTTAACCCAAAGCTTGGTTTATATTGTGCTATGGAAGACTTGGCCCCCGCTCTAAAACGTTGGGGACCCCCCGATGGCAGGGGTTACATAGCCCATCCGCCCAATTGTGGGCCAGTGCTGATGTTGTCCCCCGCTTTGAAACCTTGGGGACAGCAGGGTTATGTGTGCAATCTGCCCACTTTTTAGACGACTTGTGATTTTGTCCACCCCATAGACAATAGTAGTTCCGTAGCCAAGGCCCCCACTTGTAGGCCATTTCGAATTTTGTCCTCCGCTTTGACGCAGGGGGGGGCCTTCGTTTGCAGGCGTTACATAGCCAGTCCGGCAACTTGGGGGCCACTTCTCCGTTTGCCCCCCGTTTCAAAAACGTTGGGGACCCACCAGATGGCACGGTCACGTAGCCAATCTGCCCACTTGTGGACCACTTTTGATGTTGGCCCCCGATGTGAAACCTTTGGGGACCCCCCGGACGGGGAGGGGTAGTGTACCCAATCCGCCCACTTGTGGGCCACTTCTGATTTTTTAGGCCGTTTTTCATTTTGTCCTCCTGTTTGAGGCGTCGGGAACCCCCAGACGACAGGGGTTACGTGGCCAATTCGCCCTTTTGTGGGCCACTGCTAATTTTGTCCCCCGCTATAAAGTGTTGGGGACCCCCAAATGGCAGCGCTGACGTAGCCAATCCGCCCACTTGTGGGCCACTTGTGATTGTGTCTCCCACTTTGAGGTGTTAGGGACCCCCCAAAGGGAAGGGGTTATGTAGCCAATTTGCCCATCAGTGGGCCACTTCTGAACCCCACTCAGAAGCGTTGGGGACCCCCTAAATGGCACATGTTATGTAGCCCATCCACCCACTTGTGGGCCACTTCTGATTTTTTTCGCCCGTTCGGAGGCGTTGGGGACCCACCAGACGGCATGCATGACGTAGCCAATCCGCCCAATTGTGGGCCTCTTCTGATGATGCCCCCGGCTTTCAGGCGTTGGGGACCCCCCAAACGGCAAGGGTTATCTGGCCAATTTCCCCACTTCTCCGCCACTTTTGAATACCTCCCATGCTTTGAAGCTTTGGGGACACCCTAGCGGGGGGGGGGGGGGGCGACATTCGAATTTCCAACAGGGAGTATAGTTTGGCCAAACTACCCCGTTTTTTCGACCATGCTGAAAATTTTGGTTAAGACCCTTTTCGCACAATTCACCGGTGTTGCTTTCTCCCCATGCTGGGGAACCCAACAGAGCGGAGGTTCTGCGGGCGCACTTAGCGTAGTACGCGCCGTGCAACTATTTGGGTGTCTAGTCGTACTAGAGACCCATACTTTGAGATACTAGGGGCATCATTGTTGCCCCTAGTGTAGGTTTTGACTTCTAATTTTGTCGCCCTTCGTTGGGGACCCCCGAGAATGAAAGGGTGACATTGCACTTGCACCCTCTTCGGGGCCCCCGAGAAGGCAGGGGTGAGGCAGCCGTTTCTGATTTTGTTCCCCCGTTGTTTGGGGATCGCCGAAAATGTAGGGGTGATGTACCATTTCTGCCCTCTTTTGGGCCCCCAAGAAGGCAGGGGTTAGAGGCAGCCACTTCTGTTTTTGTCTCCCTTTGTTTGGGGATCCCCGAGAATGCATGGGGTGGTGAAGCACTTTCGCCCTCTTTTGGGCCCTCGAGAAGGCAGAGGTGAAGCAGGCACTTCTGATTTCGTCCCCCTTACTTCTGATTTCATCCCCCTTTGTCTGGGGATCCCCGAGAATGCAGGGGTGACGTAGCCACTACGCCCAATTTTTGGCCTAATCTGGTGGTTTCCCCCGCTTTCAGGCGTCGGGGACCCCCCAAACGGCAAGGGTTATGTAGCCAATCCGCCCATTGGTCAGCTACTTTTGAATCACTCCCCCACTTTGAACCTTTGGGGACACGCCGGACGACACGGGTGATCTGGCCAATCCGCTCACTTGTGGGCCACTTCTCTGGTTGGTCGCCACTCCAAAACGTTGGGGACCCACCATACGGCACGGGTCGCGTATCCAATCTGCCCACATGTGGGCCCCTTCTGATTTTGTCCCCCGCTCAAAAACATTGGGGACCCTATGGGACGGCAGGGATAGTGTAGCCAATCCGCCCACTTTTGGATTCGGGGCGGATTTTGCGGCGTTGGGAACCCCCCCAGTTGGTAGGGGTTATGTTTCCTATCTGTTCAAGTATCGCCCACTTCTGATGTTGTCCGCTGCTCCGAACCGTTTGGGACGCACTACATGGCAAGGTTCATGTAGGCAGTCCGCTCACTTGTGGGCCACTTTTGATTTTGTCCCCCGCTAGGAGGCGTTGGGACCCCCCAAATGGCAAGGGTTATGTAGCCAATCTGCCCACTTGTTGGCCACTTTTGAATCAGTCCCCCACATTGAAGCTTTGGGGCCACCCCGGACGACGGGGATTATGTAGCCGATCCGCCCAATTGTGGGCCACTTCTAATGTTGTCCACTGCTGTGAGGGGTTGGGGATCCCCCTAGACGGCACAGGTTATGCAGCCAAGCCCCACACTTGTGGGCCGCTCCTGATTTTGTCCCACGCTCTCGGCCATTGGAGCTCCCGGATGGCAAGGGTGACATAGCCACTACGCCCAATTTTTGGCCTCTTCTGATGGTGTCCCCGGCTTTGAGGCTTTAGGGACCCCCCAAATGGCAAGGATTATGTTGCCAATCTGCCCACTTGTCGGCCACTTTTGAATCATCCCCCCGCTTTGAAGCTTTGGGGACACCCCAGACAGGACTGGGGGGGGGGGGGGTTCGAATTTCCGATAGGGAGTATAGTTTGGCCAAACTACCCCGTTTTTTCGACCATGCTGAAAATTTTGGTTAAGACCCTTTTCGCACCTTTCACCTTTGTTGCTTTCTCCTCATGTTGGGGAACCCAAGAGATTAAAGGTTATGGGGGCGCACTTAGCGCAATGTGTGCGCTGTGCAACTATTTCGGCGTCTAGTTGTACTAGAGACCCATACTTTGAGATACTAGGGGTATCATTGTTGCCCCTAGTGTAGGTTTTGACTTCTAACTTTGTCCCCCTTTGTTGGGGACACCCGAGAATGCAAGAGTGACGTTGCACTTCCACCCTCTTCAGGGCCCCCGAGAAGGCAGGCGTTAGGCGACAGTTTGGCCCTCGTTGAACTATTGTTTTCCTAGGAGTACATGTGGGACCTTCGCTGTTTGGTGTCAGGATTTCTAACCTATCAGTTTTCGTACGCATCGTATGGCCCTCGTGGTACAACCGAGGCTCAAGTCGCGGCACGTTGCTTGGGACCCCAGTGCCGTGAGAGGCACTGGACGAATCCGACAGGCCCACGTCCGGGGCTTTTACGTGGCCGGCACTGCGGCGGCCTTCCTGGAGAGGCGAGCTACTGAAAAACGCCCGGGTGGGGTCGCGGCGGTCGGGGATATGGAGAAGGTCGACGGCAGCCGGTGCGGAGTTTGCGTGGAGAACGTCGCCAACGGCGCGTGGGACGCGGAGCAGAGCGGACGGGGTTGGGGCGGAGGGGATGAGGGGGGCATAGGTACCTGCAAGGACGTTGTAAGGGGGTCGCCGAACTAACACCAAATATGGGGACGGGGACCGAGAGGAAAGGGCCTGGCGCAGAAGCTGCCCTGACGGTAAGCGACACAAGCACGCCGACGGGCATGCTGCCATAGCCGACGGGGGCGGAAGCGCCAGGCCTTACCTCGAGGCCTCTGTGAACCACTATGGGAGTCCGGATCGGGCGATCGTGGTGTGGGTGCAGTGGCCAAGGAAAGGGAGGTAGCAGAAGGTGAGGGATATGGGAGACCAGAAGCTCGCAATGACGGAGATTTGGGGGGCACCTGGGGACAACTGGTTCTACTTAGGGGGGGTAGGGTCCTGGGCGAAGGGCAGGCTGGATTGAGCCCGGGGGACCACACCCAGGTGCGTTTCCGTGGAGTGGGAGGAGGGGGGGATAATGGGATCGAGCAGGCTGGGGCTCAAGGGGGAGCGCCCAGCAATGAAGGGGGGACAAGCCAAACTCTCGAGAGGATAATGGAGATGATGAGGCTGCAAGGGGAGCAGCTACAAATCGTGGCTGCTAGTACACGCGGCTTGCAGAAGGAGGTGGAAGGCTTGAAGAGCGGCAATGGGAAGGAGCAGCAGTGCGAGGAGAAGGGGGAGGCCTTCCCGCCGCTCTTGGTGGCCAACGTGGAGAGGACGGAGAGCGCTCCGGAGGGTGTATTGTCCCCATTGGACAGGATGAATCACTGTTGAGGAATCCGTGGGCGGGGGGGACGAGAGCGCGCAGGGGGGGGGGGGGGGCAGACAGCGCGGAGGAGTGGTGGGCGGAGGGGTATAGGGTTGCCTAGGGGCGACTCTTGGACGCACGGGTGCACGAATCGGGGGATAGCCCGGAGGCGTTGGCAGTACATTCCGTTGCTGGCCGCACCTCCAAGCAATTTGGGGGGATGTTGGGAAAGTTGTGGAAGTTCGCCATGCGGAGCCCGGGAAGGGAAAGGGAGAAGTCCTGTCGGGATTTTCGTTGCAGCATTCCGAGCAAGGGGCTTTAGCATCCTCAGGGGACGATTGCGGCGGTGCGGATGGCGGAGGACGTGGGGTGTATCCCCCCCACAGTAGCTCCGATCCACAGGAGATTGGCCGAAAATGGGGGGGGGGGGGCAAACTTCCAATTTTACCTTTTCCCTTGGGTCCTGCAGGAAGCACCAAGACGGGGATGGGGAGCACCGGGGGGGAGGCCCATGGTAGCGCCCATGTGCCTATCTTGGTTCGCTTTCCTCCGGGTTGGTGAGGCCGCCTCTATCCGAGTGGTGGATATTCGGAGGGAAAAGGCCCTCGGGTTTTGGGCTGCCAAGAGGGGGTTCATTGGCCGACGTTGGCGCCGATGGTCAGAGTGGTTGGGGGGCTGGGGGGGGGGGGGGGTTCTTGCGGGATTACACCAAGGGGTGGGAGGGGGATGACCCGGTGGTTCCCCGGGGGGCGCTCGTCTATGAGACGGCTCTGGCGGGGTTGCTTCGGCAGACAGATCGGGCGGATGGGCGATGGCACGGACACCGGAGGGGGGGCGCCGCGGCGGCACGCGCCCACGAGCCGGAAGCATGGTTCTTATCATTTGGGAGGTGGAATGATAAGCGCACGGCGATGGGGTTCGCCAAAGACTTTCAAGGCCCGAGGGTGCTGGGCGACCATTAGACGGAGGGGTTTTGCTGCCCATCCCCCCCCCCGGTATGTGGCCCACTCCTGATTTTTTTCCCCTCTCTAAGACATTGGGCTCTGCCCATACGGCACGGGTTAGGTAGCGAATCTGCCCCTTTGTGGGCCAATTCTGATTTTGTTCCCCGCTCTGAAGTGTTGGAGACCCCTCTTCACGGTGGCGGTCACATAGCCATTCCCGCATTTGTGGGCCAGTGTTGATTTTGCTCCCCACTCCGAAGCCGTGTAGATTTGCCGGATGGCAGGGGTTAGGTAGCCAAGCCGCCCATTCGTGGGCCACTTCTGATTTTGTTCCTCGCTATGAGGCATTGGGGACCCCTTGGACAGCAGGGGTTATGTAGCCGATCAACCCACTTGTAGGGCACTTCTGATTTTCTTCCCCGTTGTGAAGTTTTGGGGACTCGCCTAACCATAGCGGTTATGCAACCAATCCACCCATTTGTGGGCCACTTGTGATGTTGTCCCCCGTTTTGAAGCATTGGGGACCCCCTAGACAGCACGGGTGATGTAGCCAATCCGCCCCCTACCTATGGGTCACAACTAATTTTGTTCCCCGCTATGAAACGTTGGGGACCCCCCAAACAGCAGGGTGATGTAAGCAATCGGCCCACTTGTGGGCCAATTCTGATTTTATTCCCCGCTCTCGGGCGTTGGGGACCCTCCTTGACGGCAACAGTCACGTGGCCAATCCACCCATTTGTGGAGCACCGCTGATTTTGCCCCCCGGTATGAAGTGTAGTGTACCCGCCGGATGGCACGCAATAGGCAGCCAAGCCACCCATTTGTGGGCCACTTCTGATTTTGTTCCTCGTTATGAGGCGTTGGGGACCCCTTAGACGGCAGGGGTTAGGTAGCCAATCCACCCACTCGTACGGCATTTCTGATTTTCTTCCCCGCTCTGAAGTGTAGGGGACTACCCAGACGATAGCGGTTATGTAGCCAATCCACTCACTTGTGAGCCACTTGCCATTTTGTCCCCCGCTTCGAGGCGTTGGGGACCCCCTCAACGGCACGGGATGTAGCCCACCCGCCCCCTGTCTTTGGGCCACTACTGATTTTGTTCCCTGCTGTGAGACGTTGGGGACCCCCTAAACCCTTGTTTGTACTCAAACAATTGTTTGCCTTGTCTCACGCAGTCTGAGTTACATGACTTGTCCTGTTTTGGTGCAGTGTGTTCCTTCACCCTTGGCAAACGGCAGGGTGATGTAAGCAATCCGCCCACTTGTGGGCCAATTCTGATTTTCTTTCCCCCTTTGAGGTATACGGCACTACCCGGACTGCAGGGGTTGTGTAGCCAGTCCGCCCATTTGTGTGCCACTGCTGAATTTGTTCTCCACTCTAGGGCCTTGGGGACCCCCCAAACGCTAGGGGTGGCGTACCCAATCCGCTCGTCTCGGGGCCCCTTGTGATTATGCCCCCCGCTCTAAACAGTGGGACGTTCCCTAAATGGCAGTGGTCACATGGCCAATCCACCCACTTGTGGGCCATTTCTGTTTCTGTCCTCGCTTCAATGCATTTGGGATCACCATGACGGCAGAGGTGACGCAGCGAATGCCCTCAATTTTGGGCCGCTAGTGATTTTGTCCCCCGCTTTGAAGCTTTGGGGACCCCCAAGACAACAGGGCTTATGCGGCCGATCTGCCCACTTCTAGGCCAGTGCTGATTTTGTCTCCCGCTCTGACGCGGTGGGGACCCCCCAAGACGACAGGGGTTATGTAGCCAAGCTCCATACTTGTGGACCACTCCCGATTTTGTCCCACGCTCTCAGCCATTGGGGCCCCCGTGGACGGAACATTTGACGTAGCCAATCTGCCCACTTGTGGACCACTTCTGATTCTGTCCCCCATTCTGAAGTGTTGGGGGCTCCCCATACGGCAAGAGCCGCGTAGCCAATCCGCCCACTTGTGGGCGCCATTGCTGATTTTGTCCCTTGCTCTGAAGCGTTAGGGACCCCCTAGGCGGAAGGGGTTGTGTAGCCCAATACCCCGACTTGTAGGCCGTTCTTGATTTTGTCCTCCTCTTTGAGGCGTTGGGGACCATCCAGATGGCATGGGTCACTTAGCCAATTCGCCCTTTTGTGGGCCCCTTCTGATTTTGTTCCCCGCTATGAGCTGCTGGGACCAGATGGCGTAGCATAGCCAATCTGCCCATTTGTGGGCTACTTCTGATTGTGTTGCCCACTTTGAGGCGTTGGGGAGCCCCAAACGTCACTGGTTATGTAGCCAATTTGCCCACTGCCGTCCAGGAGGGAAAATTCCATAGGGCAAAGCAGAAATCCCGCAAGAAACAGGAGAAGAAGGAGAAGAAGAGGCTGCCTCGTGATAAGAAAAACTAGAAGAGGTCTTGGAAGAAAGGGATATACAGTGATGCTAGCAGCTCTAATTCATTGCCATGGGATTCGGCATCCAGTAATGAGTCTGACTCGTCAGGATCCAGCAGCCATAGCAGCAGCGATGAGACGCACAGAAGATCCAGTATGCCTGAGTGGCATTGACTCCACTGGATCAGTTTGTTTGTAAACTGCTTTTATAGGGTGCCTGTGCCTGCTTGGGAATGGAGACAACGTAAAACCCCCTTTTTTCTTCTTCCCTTTTGTGTTTGTAACAGTGTCCTCCAGCAAAGCTCTGTGTACGGCCCCGAGGCATGCACGAAGAAATCGGCCACCATGAGTCCGGTGGGCACGGATGATACCCTTGAAATACACATGCAGTGTGTTATTGCTTGGTTGTTTATGAATATCTACCCTAGAGCTGATGAAGAAGCTTACTCATCATTCATTGGTAAAGAGTCCCAAACACATGCTAAGGTGCAGTGCATGTGGGGGACCGACAATCAAAGTGCATTGCATTGTCAAACACATTACAAACAATGCTCATTGGAAATTTTCGGGATAACAATAAGCATTTGGCTTCGCAAATTTCCCTCCCCTACATGTTGTGTGTTGTGTTTTTCTCTTCGTGAACGTGGAGAGGGGCCAATATAGGGATAGGACCGTCCCCCACGAGCAATGCACATGGGGTTGCTCAGGCCACTGCTCATTTTTTTCCCCGCTTTGAAGCGTTGGGGACCCCCTAGGGGGCAGGGGTGACATAGCCCATTCGCCCCATCGTGCGGTACTTCTGATTTTGTCCCCCACTCACAGGCGTTGAGGACCCTCTGGGCGGTAGAGGTTACGTAGCCAATCCGCCCCCCGTATGTGGGCCACTGCTAATTTTGTTTGCCGCTCTGAAGCTTTGGGGACCCGGTGGAAGGCACGGGTTATGTAGCCAATGCACCCATTTGTGGACCAATGATGATGTTGTCCCGCGCTCTGAAGCGTTGGGGACCCCCTAAATGTCAAGGGTGACGTAGCCACTGTGAGGCGCTGGGGACCCCTTAGACGGCAGGGGTTATGTAGCCAATCCGCCCATTTGAACACCAGTGCTTATTTTTTCCCACCGCTGTGAAGCGTTGGGGACCCCCCACATGGTAAAGGTTATGTAGCCAATCCGCCCATTTGTGGGCCACTGCTGATTTTGTCCTCTAATTTGCGGCGTTGGACGACCCCTAGACGGAGGGGTTTTGTTGCCAGTCCCCCCCCCCTTTATGTGGGCCACGGCTGATTTTGTTCCCCTCTCCAAAACATTGGGGTCCCCCCATACCGCACGGGTTAGGTAGCCAATCCGCCAACTTGTGGGCCACTTCTGATTTTGTTCCCCGCTCTGAGGTGTTGGGGACCCCCCTTGACGGCAGCGGTCACGTAGTCAATTCACCCATTTGTGGGCCAGTGTTGATTTTGCTCCCCCACTCTGAAGCTTTGTGGTTTTGCCGGATGGCACGGGTTAGGTAGCCAAGATGCCCATTTGTGGGCCACTTCTGATTTTCTTCCCCGCTGTGAAGTTTTGGGGACTCGCCTAACCATAGCGGTTATGCAGCCAATCCACCCATTTGTGGGCCACTTGTGATTTTGTCCCCTGTTTTGAAACATTGGGGACCCCCTAGACAGCACGGGTGATGTAGCCAATCCCCCCCCCCCTGTCTATGGGTCATAACTAATTTTGTTCTCCGCTATGAAACGTCGGGGACCCCCCAAACAGCAGGGTGATGTAAGCAATCGGCCCACTTGTGGGCCAATTCTGATTTTATTCCCCACTCTCTGGCGTTGGGGACCCTCCTTGACGGCAACAGTCACGTGGCCAATCCACCCATTTGTGGAGCACCGCTGATTTTGCCCCCCGCTATGAAGTGTTGTGTACCCGCCGGATGGCACGGAATAGGCAGCCAAGCCACCCATTTTTGGGCCACTTCTGATTTTGTTCCTCGCTATGAGGTGTTGGGGACCCCTTAGACGGCAGGGATTGTGTAGCCAATCTGCCCCCCATCTATGGCCCACAACTGATTTTGTTGCCCGCTATGAGACGTTGGGAACCCCCCAAACAGCAGGGTGATGTAAGCAATCCGCCCACTTGTGGGCCAATTCTGATTTTGTCCCCCGCTCTGAGGCGTTGGGGACCCCACCCCTGACGGCGGGTCGCGCAGCCAGTCTACCCATTTGTGGGCCGCTGCTAATTTTGCCTCCCTCTCTGAAGCGTTGCGGTGCCGCCAGACGGCAGGGGTTAGGTATCCAATCCACCCACTTGTGGGCCACTGCTCATTTTTTCCCCCGCTTTGAAGCGTTGGGGACCCCCCAGAGGGCAGGGGTGACATAGCCCATTCGCCCCATCGTGCGGTACTTCTGATTTTGTCCCCCACTCACAGGCGTTGAGGACCCTCTGGGCGGTAGAGGTTACGTAGCCAATCCGCCCCCCGTATGTGGGCCACCGCTAATTTTGTTTGCCGCTCTGAAGCTTTGGGGACCCGGTGGAAGGCAGGGGTTATGTGGCCAATGCACCCATTTGTGGACCAATGATGATGTTGTCCCCCGCTCTGAAGCGTTGGGGACCCCCTATATGTCAAGGGTGACGTAGCCACTGTGAGGCGTTGGGGACCCCCTAGACGGCAGGGGTTATGTAGCCAATCCGCCAACTTGTGGGCCACTTCTGATTTTGTTCCCCGCTCTGAGGTGTTGGGGACACCCCTTGACGGCAGCGGTCACGTAGCCAATCCACCCATTTGTGGGCCAGTGTTGATTTTGCTCCCCCACTCTGAAGCTTTGTGGTTTTGCCGGATGGCAGGGGTTAGGTAGCCAAGATGCCCATTTGTGGGCCACGGCTGATTTTCTTCCCCGCTGTGAAGTTTTGGGGACTCGCCTAACCATAGCGGTTATGCAGCCAATCCACCCATTTGTGGACCACTTGTGATTTTTTTCCATGTTTTGAAACATTGGGGACCCCCTAGACAGCACGGGTGATGTAGCCAATCCCCCCCCCCCGTCTATGGGTCACAACTAATTTTGTTCCCCACTATGAAACGTTGGGGACCCCCCAAACAGCAGGGTGATGTAAGCAATCCGCCCACTTGTGGGCCAATTCTGATTTTGTCCCCCGCTCTGAGGCGTTGGGGACCCCACCCCTGACGGCGGGTCGCGTAGCCAGTCTACCCATTTGTGGGCCGCCGCTGATTTTGCCTCCCGCTCTGAAGCGTTGCGGTGCCGCCAGACGGCAGGGGTTAGGTATCCAATCCACCCACT
This sequence comes from Eutreptiella sp. 'Long Island Sound 2002', assembly GCA_964036045.1. NCBI lineage: Eukaryota > Euglenozoa > Euglenophyceae > Eutreptiales > Eutreptiaceae > Eutreptiella > Eutreptiella sp. 'Long Island Sound 2002'. The sequence goes on along the minus strand of OZ038381.1, from coordinate 1,599,141 downwards.
TGTGGGCCACTTCTGGTTTTGTTTCCCGTTGTGATGCGTTGGGGACCCCCTAGACGGCAGGGGTAAGGTAGCCAATCCGCCCACTTGTAGGGCAATTCTGATTTTATTTCGCGCTCTGAAGTCTAGGGCACTACCCCGAGGGCAGGGGTCGTGCAGCCAATCCGCCCATTTGTGGGCCACTACTAATTTTACTCTCCACTCTAGGGCCTTGGGGACCCCCCAAACGCTAGGGGTGGCGTACCCAATCCGCTCGTCTCGGGGCCCCTTGTGATTATGCCCCCCGCTCTAAACGGTGGGACATCCCTCAGATGGCAGGGGTCACATAGCCAATCCGCCCACTTATGGGCCATCTCTGTTTTTGTCCTCACTTTAACACATTGGGGACCACCAAGAGGGCAGAGGTGATGCAGTCAATGCCTTCACTTTTCGGCCACTACTGAATCTGTCCCCCGCTTTGAAGCATTGGGGACGCTCCCATATGGCAGAGGTTATGTAACCAATCCGCCCATTTGTGGGCCAGTGCTGATTTTGTCCCCCGCTGTGAAGCGTTTGGGACCTTCCAGATGGCAGCGGCTATGTCGCCAATCCGCCCCCCATCTGTGGCCCACTGCTGATTTTGTCCCCCGTCTTGAAACGTTGGGGTCCCCCTAGACGGCAGGGTGACGTAGCCAATCGGCCCATTTGTGGGCCACTGCTGATTTTGCCTCCGAAGCGTTGGGGACCCCCCAAGCAGCATGGGTTAGGGCGCCATGCACGAAGAAATCGGCCACCCGGAGTCCATTGGGCACGGATAATATGCTTGGAATACGAATTGAGAGGGCATAGCTTAATCCACAGCCTGCCCCCTTTTTTCTGCCAGTGTACAAGTTGTTTTTTGTTGTACTGGGTTGGTAAATTGAAATCTGATGTAGTGGTTAGGACAAGGGCCTGCACTTGGGGGAACAGCATTTCTTGTTCATTGCAGTCTGACTGAAGATGTCGACCATCGTCTATGTGGTCCCATATGGGCAGGGCCATGTGAACGCACAGCCGAGACCTAGAGCGATCGCCGGCAATGATCGACCATCTACGTCCTTCCTCCTCTCACTACGCCGGTTTTGCAGCCCCAGGCTCTGGTTGCGGTACAAATCACTTTTGCGGCTGTTCTCTACGAAGGATAAGAAGCTCAAGGAAGAGTTTCACGAGGCGAGTTTGGCCACGGCGGCTTCTGCGCTTGACATTTGGGGAATCGTGTGGTTCTTAATCTCTGTGGCCGAGTTGTGCAGGGATGCTGCGCTGAGCAACGGGTACATGAAATACATTCCAGATGTGCTGCAGCTGACCATCTGCCTTGGCGCCATGCTCGTGGCCCGCTTGCCATGTGCACGACGGCGCGTTATGGTGGTTGCGTCCATAGCGGCTTTGCTGATGAGCTTTGCCTGTGGTCTTTCGCTACGGTTGGCAGCTGATTCTCGGGAGGACATTTTACGACTGAACGTGCCTAGTCTTGTCGCAGCACATCCAGAGGTGCTCTCGATGCCAACAGCAGAGCTACCATTGATTCTTCAAGAGCCGGTCGCGTATGTTGAAAAAGCCGAGTACGTTATGAAGATAGGAAATAGCGGTTTTCGGATTATGCTTCAGTTTATTCTGCTTGCGCAGGTCGGATGCTCCAGGTCATCCATTTTGGCTACAGTGGCCATAGTACCCGCCTTCGTACTCGTCCCATTCCTCACCGGCGCGCTTCTTAAGCCCACTGTGTATTTTTGGCTGAAGAGTCTTCCAATTTTGCTCGTGGTCATCCCTCTGATGGTCAACTTGACATTCCACCAGCGCTCCGTGGTCGCCGTTGCCGCCCAGTCGAGAGCAGCCGACAGCATTCTGAACCATACCCTGAAGAACAAAATGGTAGACGCGTTAGCAAAGGTATCAAGCTTCATCGAAACCACCGCGCCTGACAAGAATGTAGCCGCTCCGTTGCACGATGCCATTGCATTGATGCAGCAAGCCATGCACAAGTGCCGGTACCGGGAAGTCTTCTTCCGCCTGGCCGCGGGCACCTACGTGCCCGATCTGAAGCCGATCCAGCTGCTGCAGTTCGTCCGTGACCAAGCGGTCGGGACCCTCGTGCACTGGAGTGCTCCGGGGTCCGTGGTGCAAATCGACCCTATTTTGCTAGGGCTTATCCTTGACAACGCGCTTTCAAACGCATTCAAACATGGACACCCAGAGGACCCGGATGTACAATTGAGCATCAACACTGGCACCACCAACGGAGAACAGGAAAGCCAAGTCCAATTGGAGGTTTGCGTCACCAACAAGGCCAACCCATCACGACCCATGATTGACGATGACTACATTACCTCTGTGCGGAGGCAAGATGGCTCGCGGCATGGCCCAGACCCAATGTCAGATCAGATCGGCCTCAACCAGTCCTTCTTGGCTGCTGAAGTCCATGGGTTGTCGATGTCGGTGACGCAACAAGGATCCCTCGTGACGCTGAGGGTCCAAGGGATCGTCCACGCGGGGGGAGCCTTGCAGCCAATTAATGTGGACGATGGCAACAAGTATGCCGCCGAGTTGGCGGTTTTTCCTTCGGACCTCCACGTCTACTGCATCGATGATTCCGAAGGTGCACGGCATATGCTCGAATCCCTTTTGCCGCGTGAGGCCAACACTGAGTACGTTCGCGTGTTTGGGGAGAGCCCTTTGTCATGGAAGTCATTCTTGGACGAAGCGATCCAACTCAGCGACATCGTGATCATGGACCAGAATCTAGATTATGGCACCGTAACCATCAAGGGGACGGAGCTCGTGAAACAGCTCTTGGAGGCCGGATACAGTGGACTGATCTGCATCCGCTCAGCGAATGATGAGGACGATGACAGGAAAGAGTACAGGGCCGCTGGCGCCCATTGTGTCTTTGGGAAAGACATCACCATCAAAAAGATGGCCCGAGAAATGAAGGTGGCGTATGTGAGGCATAAGGGGCTGCACTAAGGCGGTTGTTCTCCTCATGATGATTATGTCTAACAGTTGGACCGGTGCAACAAATTGGCCGCCAGCTGCTTGTCCCACTTCCATCCAGGCGGCAAGCCCGGCGCCATTTTAGGGCACTTGGTCACCAGGTCTAGAAAGCCCCCCCCCCCCCCTCTCGGGTGCTGTTATTGTATGCTATGCAACCAGCTGGTTCTTCTCGGCCTTCAGTCTTCGGCGGGCCCCAGTAGCGCCTTGATATGCCCACTGCAACTGTGATCAAGCAGTCCTTTGGCTCTCAGTACCGTGGATTCGCCGTGACTTATAACTGTGATGCCAGCATCATTTCTGCTGGGAATTCCTCAGGAAGAATTTCCAGCTCTGCCAGTATTGATGTCTCAGTCCCTAGAAACCGACAAAGACGCTTTCACAAGTGGTTTCTACAGGACAGACAGTTAACCGGACATCATGTGACATGTGATAGCTTCACAGTTTCGAATTGATCGTGCACGCTTTTGTTTGTGGGTGCTTTTCAGGGGTGTTCCCGGGACAAACACCGTAATAAGTGGCGCTGTCTGAAAACGCACCCCCCTCCCAAACCTCTTGCCAGGTAGTTTTTTATAACTTTCGGTGAGGCATTGTTCAGCTCTGTCAGGTGCAGTTGCTGCCTGTGTGGAGTGCTGAACATGTGGTCAGGGAGGGGGCATCAGCCAGCCCTTTGGTGCCTGCAGGCAACGGGTACACCCCTAGGGACTGTTGTTGTGTGTGGCATTGGCAACAGTCTGTTGCAGCAGGCATGGCTTTGGCAGTGACTTCTACCTGAGGCATGGCTTTGGTGGGACGCTGCATGTGGGCAGCAAGTTTGGCCTTGTTGGCTAACACTGGGTCTGGAGTATCAAACGTGGTGCGCATGCAGTGCACATACTTGGGTTGTTGCGTGGACCACAGTCCTGGAGATAGAGTGTATCCCAAAACTTGTGATTATTGTATCCGACTGTATCCCAGGCTTTAGAAGTGTGTGTCCAATGTGTATCCCAACTTTCAAGTGTGTGTATCACATGTGCATCCCAACTTTTTCTTCATTTATAGTCCTACACGCTCAGTTCTCCAGTCCAGCTGTCTACTTTGCGGTGGATTTTTGGCAGTTGACGCTGGATTACGCTGGATTTCAAAAATGCTAAGCTGGATTTGCGCTGGATTTGCAGTATTTTGAGAAGTCACGTCAGTCTAAGAATGCTCTGTTGCACATAAGTTACGAGCTGGGTGGGACTGGTCTGTCAATTGCAGGGGGGCAGGTTCACTTCCTAGTGACATCAATTTTTGCACCTGTCATCGTTAGTGTCAGCGTGCTGTTAATGAACTCTGCTGGTGTTTTCAGTGCATGCATGCACATCATGTTACCATAGCATGTATCCTGTGGGGGTTATGTGGCCAATGCACCCATTTGTGGACCAATGATGATGTTGTCCCCCGCTCTGAAGCGTTGGGGACCCCCTATATGTCAAGGGTGACGTAGCCACTGTGAGGCGTTGGGGACCCCCTAGACGGCAGGGGTTATGTAGCCAATCCGCCAACTTGTGGGCCACTTCTGATTTTGTTCCCCGCTCTGAGGTGTTGGGGACACCCCTTGACGGCAGCGGTCACGTAGCCAATCCACCCATTTGTGGGCCAGTGTTGATTTTGCTCCCCCACTCTGAAGCTTTGTGGTTTTGCCGGATGGCAGGGGTTAGGTAGCCAAGATGCCCATTTGTGGGCCACGGCTGATTTTCTTCCCCGCTGTGAAGTTTTGGGGACTCGCCTAACCATAGCGGTTATGCAGCCAATCCACCCATTTGTGGACCACTTGTGATTTTTTTCCATGTTTTGAAACATTGGGGACCCCCTAGACAGCACGGGTGATGTAGCCAATCCCCCCCCCCCGTCTATGGGTCACAACTAATTTTGTTCCCCACTATGAAACGTTGGGGACCCCCCAAACAGCAGGGTGATGTAAGCAATCCGCCCACTTGTGGGCCAATTCTGATTTTGTCCCCCGCTCTGAGGCGTTGGGGACCCCACCCCTGACGGCGGGTCGCGTAGCCAGTCTACCCATTTGTGGGCCGCCGCTGATTTTGCCTCCCGCTCTGAAGCGTTGCGGTGCCGCCAGACGGCAGGGGTTAGGTATCCAATCCACCCACTTGTGGGCCACTTCTGGTTTTGTTTCCCGTTGTGATGCGTTGGGGACCCCCTAGACGGCAGGGGTAAGGTAGCCAATCCGCCCACTTGTAGGGCAATTCTGATTTTATTTCGCGCTCTGAAGTCTAGGGCACTACCCGGAGGGCAGGGGTCGTGCAGCCAATCCGCCCATTTGTGGGCCACTACTAATTTTACTCTCCACTCTAGGGCCTTGGGGACCCCCCAAACGCTAGGGGTGGCGTACCCAATCCGCTCGTCTCGGGGCCCCTTGTGATTATGCCCCCCGCTCTAAACGGTGGGACATCCCTCAGATGGCAGGGGTCACATAGCCAATCCGCCCACTTATGGGCCATCTCTGTTTTTGTCCTCACTTTAACACATTGGGGACCACCAAGAGGGCAGAGGTGATGCAGTCAATGCCTTCACTTTTCGGCCACTACTGAATCTGTCCCCCGCTTTGAAGCATTGGGGACGCTCCCATATGGCAGAGGTTATGTAACCAATCCGCCCATTTGTGGGCCAGTGCTGATTTTGTCCCCCGCTGTGAAGCGTTTGGGACCTTCCAGATGGCAGCGGCTATGTCGCCAATCCGCCCCCCATCTGTGGCCCACTGCTGATTTTGTCCCCCGTCTTGAAACGTTGGGGTCCCCCTAGACGGCAGGGTGACGTAGCCAATCGGCCCATTTGTGGGCCACTGCTGATTTTGCCTCCGAAGCGTTGGGGACCCCCCAAGCAGCATGGGTTAGGGCGCCATGCACGAAGAAATCGGCCACCCGGAGTCCATTGGGCACGGATAATATGCTTGGAATACGAATTGAGAGGGCATAGCTTAATCCACAGCCTGCCCCCTTTTTTCTGCCAGTGTACAAGTTGTTTTTTGTTGTACTGGGTTGGTAAATTGAAATCTGATGTAGTGGTTAGGACAAGGGCCTGCACTTGGGGGAACAGCATTTCTTGTTCATTGCAGTCTGACTGAAGATGTCGACCATCGTCTATGTGGTCCCATATGGGCAGGGCCATGTGAACGCACAGCCGAGACCTAGAGCGATCGCCGGCAATGATCGACCATCTACGTCCTTCCTCCTCTCACTACGCCGGTTTTGCAGCCCCAGGCTCTGGTTGCGGTACAAATCACTTTTGCGGCTGTTCTCTACGAAGGATAAGAAGCTCAAGGAAGAGTTTCACGAGGCGAGTTTGGCCACGGCGGCTTCTGCGCTTGACATTTGGGGAATCGTGTGGTTCTTAATCTCTGTGGCCGAGTTGTGCAGGGATGCTGCGCTGAGCAACGGGTACATGAAATACATTCCAGATGTGCTGCAGCTGACCATCTGCCTTGGCGCCATGCTCGTGGCCCGCTTGCCATGTGCACGACGGCGCGTTATGGTGGTTGCGTCCATAGCGGCTTTGCTGATGAGCTTTGCCTGTGGTCTTTCGCTACGGTTGGCAGCTGATTCTCGGGAGGACATTTTACGACTGAACGTGCCTAGTCTTGTCGCAGCACATCCAGAGGTGCTCTCGATGCCAACAGCAGAGCTACCATTGATTCTTCAAGAGCCGGTCGCGTATGTTGAAAAAGCCGAGTACGTTATGAAGATAGGAAATAGCGGTTTTCGGATTATGCTTCAGTTTATTCTGCTTGCGCAGGTCGGATGCTCCAGGTCATCCATTTTGGCTACAGTGGCCATAGTACCCGCCTTCGTACTCGTCCCATTCCTCACCGGCGCGCTTCTTAAGCCCACTGTGTATTTTTGGCTGAAGAGTCTTCCAATTTTGCTCGTGGTCATCCCTCTGATGGTCAACTTGACATTCCACCAGCGCTCCGTGGTCGCCGTTGCCGCCCAGTCGAGAGCAGCCGACAGCATTCTGAACCATACCCTGAAGAACAAAATGGTAGACGCGTTAGCAAAGGTATCAAGCTTCATCGAAACCACCGCGCCTGACAAGAATGTAGCCGCTCCGTTGCACGATGCCATTGCATTGATGCAGCAAGCCATGCACAAGTGCCGGTACCGGGAAGTCTTCTTCCGCCTGGCCGCGGGCACCTACGTGCCCGATCTGAAGCCGATCCAGCTGCTGCAGTTCGTCCGTGACCAAGCGGTCGGGACCCTCGTGCACTGGAGTGCTCCGGGGTCCGTGGTGCAAATCGACCCTATTTTGCTAGGGCTTATCCTTGACAACGCGCTTTCAAACGCATTCAAACATGGACACCCAGAGGACCCGGATGTACAATTGAGCATCAACACTGGCACCACCAACGGAGAACAGGAAAGCCAAGTCCAATTGGAGGTTTGCGTCACCAACAAGGCCAACCCATCACGACCCATGATTGACGATGACTACATTACCTCTGTGCGGAGGCAAGATGGCTCGCGGCATGGCCCAGACCCAATGTCAGATCAGATCGGCCTCAACCAGTCCTTCTTGGCTGCTGAAGTCCATGGGTTGTCGATGTCGGTGACGCAACAAGGATCCCTCGTGACGCTGAGGGTCCAAGGGATCGTCCACGCGGGGGGAGCCTTGCAGCCAATTAATGTGGACGATGGCAACAAGTATGCCGCCGAGTTGGCGGTTTTTCCTTCGGACCTCCACGTCTACTGCATCGATGATTCCGAAGGTGCACGGCATATGCTCGAATCCCTTTTGCCGCGTGAGGCCAACACTGAGTACGTTCGCGTGTTTGGGGAGAGCCCTTTGTCATGGAAGTCATTCTTGGACGAAGCGATCCAACTCAGCGACATCGTGATCATGGACCAGAATCTAGATTATGGCACCGTAACCATCAAGGGGACGGAGCTCGTGAAACAGCTCTTGGAGGCCGGATACAGTGGACTGATCTGCATCCGCTCAGCGAATGATGAGGACGATGACAGGAAAGAGTACAGGGCCGCTGGCGCCCATTGTGTCTTTGGGAAAGACATCACCATCAAAAAGATGGCCCGAGAAATGAAGGTGGCGTATGTGAGGCATAAGGGGCTGCACTAAGGCGGTTGTTCTCCTCATGATGATTATGTCTAACAGTTGGACCGGTGCAACAAATTGGCCGCCAGCTGCTTGTCCCACTTCCATCCAGGCGGCAAGCCCGGCGCCATTTTAGGGCACTTGGTCACCAGGTCTAGAAAGCCCCCCCCCCCCCCTCTCGGGTGCTGTTATTGTATGCTATGCAACCAGCTGGTTCTTCTCGGCCTTCAGTCTTCGGCGGGCCCCAGTAGCGCCTTGATATGCCCACTGCAACTGTGATCAAGCAGTCCTTTGGCTCTCAGTACCGTGGATTCGCCGTGACTTATAACTGTGATGCCAGCATCATTTCTGCTGGGAATTCCTCAGGAAGAATTTCCAGCTCTGCCAGTATTGATGTCTCAGTCCCTAGAAACCGACAAAGACGCTTTCACAAGTGGTTTCTACAGGACAGACAGTTAACCGGACATCATGTGACATGTGATAGCTTCACAGTTTCGAATTGATCGTGCACGCTTTTGTTTGTGGGTGCTTTTCAGGGGTGTTCCCGGGACAAACACCGTAATAAGTGGCGCTGTCTGAAAACGCACCCCCCTCCCAAACCTCTTGCCAGGTAGTTTTTTATAACTTTCGGTGAGGCATTGTTCAGCTCTGTCAGGTGCAGTTGCTGCCTGTGTGGAGTGCTGAACATGTGGTCAGGGAGGGGGCATCAGCCAGCCCTTTGGTGCCTGCAGGCAACGGGTACACCCCTAGGGACTGTTGTTGTGTGTGGCATTGGCAACAGTCTGTTGCAGCAGGCATGGCTTTGGCAGTGACTTCTACCTGAGGCATGGCTTTGGTGGGACGCTGCATGTGGGCAGCAAGTTTGGCCTTGTTGGCTAACACTGGGTCTGGAGTATCAAACGTGGTGCGCATGCAGTGCACATACTTGGGTTGTTGCGTGGACCACAGTCCTGGAGATAGAGTGTATCCCAAAACTTGTGATTATTGTATCCGACTGTATCCCAGGCTTTAGAAGTGTGTGTCCAATGTGTATCCCAACTTTCAAGTGTGTGTATCACATGTGCATCCCAACTTTTTCTTCATTTATAGTCCTACACGCTCAGTTCTCCAGTCCAGCTGTCTACTTTGCGGTGGATTTTTGGCAGTTGACGCTGGATTACGCTGGATTTCAAAAATGCTAAGCTGGATTTGCGCTGGATTTGCAGTATTTTGAGAAGTCACGTCAGTCTAAGAATGCTCTGTTGCACATAAGTTACGAGCTGGGTGGGACTGGTCTGTCAATTGCAGGGGGGCAGGTTCACTTCCTAGTGACATCAATTTTTGCACCTGTCATCGTTAGTGTCAGCGTGCTGTTAATGAACTCTGCTGGTGTTTTCAGTGCATGCATGCACATCATGTTACCATAGCATGTATCCTGTGGGGGATGGCCAAGATTTCTCTCTTTTTTTTCATGGTTTGCATGTATCACATGTGTATCCCAGGGTTCTAGAGTGTGTATCCTGTGTGTATCCCAAAAACAAAAAGTGTGCATCCCGTGCTAGTGCGGATACACTCTAACTCCAGGTCTGGCTGGCACCCTCGCAGCACTATGCCGCTCTCCCGCATCTGAGCGTTTGAGAGTGCTATGTGGGATGCCCTGTGTAATGATCCTTCCACTCGCTTGTTGCATGTTTTTGTTGCCCTTCATTGTAACTAAACGTTGGCTCTTGCTGAAGTCTGTTCGGATTCGTCTGTCATTCGGCATTTGCACCCGTAGTGCCTGAGCGGTGACGGCGATGCGGAGGTGTCTGTGAGGGTGTGGGGCGTCCTGCATCATTGAAGGGTGCCGCCCGAGCGGTGCGCGCGGTGCCCCGAGTGCACATGTGCGTTTGGTCGCATCCGTGAACCCGGAAGCCTTGGGGCTATGTTCTGCCGCAATATTGGCACAATACCCAGGATGCTTCAATGATGCAGTGTGCGCAGTGCGCGGGTCGCACCCTCATTTTTTCCTGTGCTGTGGGGCGTCCTGCAGCATTTTTTCCTCCACGTGCACCTTTGCTCATTCACTGGGTCACACCCCATGCGGAATGCGGGGACCCCGCATTTTACGGTTGGATAGTGCAGCTTTGTCTGATTGGGACACCATGCTGCAAGAGCTCCGGAAAAAAGGATGCCAGCTCTAGCTGTAGATTCGTAGGGGGCCACAACAGCACCTGACCAGGGGCATGCAACCCAGGGAGAAGGCCACTCCTCCCCTACGCAATCCAATGTACTGTGATCCGCAACTATGACCATGACCATATGCCTATGTCACGGGATGATGTGCATGGAGGGAGTGCCTGCACGATGTGCGCTGGAGGAATCATACATGTTTGCCACCCCCGGCGACAGCTGTGTGCGTACTTCTGCTCTTTTTTTTGCAGCCCCAACCAGAAGGAAATGCAGAGTGGGCCTCCAACAATTCTAGTTTGGGTGTCACCAGCAAGAGATAGCCTATGGGCTCGACTTACCGGACAATCACATATGAGCGCTCTGGCACTGTGGTCACGCATGACTGTGCCCCTGTGCATGACTATGCCAAGGTGGCAGCCAAGCCAGCCTGCAGCGCAGGTGGCAGCCAAGCCTGCAGCCCAGCCTGCAGCTGTCGAGGCCATTCCAGTGGCCCCTGTGGAACATGTTCAGCTCTTCAGAGTCAAATTCTCCCGCCACACACATCCAACACCATGTAGCCGCCATTTGCATAGGCACGCATCGAATGTTCAACTTTCTCATTGCTTCAGCAATCTTCACTTCCCTCCGAGCCGTATCCTTGCTCTCCACAATTGTCACCCCACTACCTCCTGCCCGTTCAGGTTTGCTCGCCCATGACTCACACTCTTGCCCATGTCCGCGCTCTTCGTCGCAATGGTACTCCGCCTTGGATGCCGCAAGGTCATTGTCACGCATGTGTCTCCCCCACAATAGTCCCCCGCCCGAATTTTCCACCAGCACACGACACCTGCACATCAGCGCTGTCATATGCATCGGCACACATCGTATTCTTTTGTTCTTCACGGCCACAGCGATTTTCACATCGCTCTGCCTCGCCTCACTCCTTTCCCCCACCCGAGTTCACATGGCCCCTATGTGATCCCACTGCAGGCCAGGGCTTGTTCATTGCCCACTGCGCCAGGCACATTACCCGGGGCCAGTCTCGGAGAAATCCATGGCGTGGAAGCACGCTTGAATATTTTGCGGCAGCGCAACCTTTAATCTCCTCCACGTGCCCCCTGTCAGTGTCTGATCCTAGTTTGCGCTGCAGGACCTGTGATTTGCTCAGACAATTACTCCAAGTGTCTAAGAGTCCCGGATCTGCCCTGGATGGGAGTCCCTGACAGGGGTGGTGGCGGTTGCAGGTGGTTTCCTTTGGCACTGGTGACACGTGTGTGTGTGTGTGTGTGTGTCTGTGAGTTGTGTGTGTTAGTGTCCGGTCCGGGTTCGCATTGCCCCTGTGTGAGCCCACTGCAGGCCAGGGCCCGTTTGTTGCCCACTGCGCCAGGCACATTGCCCCCCTCCCCCCCCGTAACAACTACGCCCTTGTCCAAGCTACAGTGGGCACAGGGACCGTATTAATTTGGGGGGAACGTTAGCGCGCCGGGCGCGCGTCGGGGTAGCATTTCCGCCCTCTTTTGGGCCCCAACCTTCCAGTGCCATTGAGGAAACCGGGACAATCTTTGAATCCACGCTTTGTTGCGTGGTGCATCATGGTGACCTCCGGACTAGGTTTTGACTTCTTCCCCAAGCCCCAGCCCAACCCTGTTGAACCCTCCACGGAAAGAGAGTACACAGCGGAAGAGGTTGCGAGGCAGAACAAAAAGACAGAGGATGAGATTTTGGAATATCTCCTCGCTGTGTCTAAGAATCTGGCCCACCCTTTGCACCCTGTCTACGACGATGGCAAGGGTGGTGGTATCCAATGGTGGGTGAAACGGTGTAAGTCGACCTGTGTGTGTACCCAAGTTGCACGGATGGGTGCAGATGCCGAAACATTGGAGGAATTTTGGATGAAGTACGGGCACCCCGAGCTCCTCGACCGTGAGTCATTGTTTCCATTCTTTTTGGATGAAACACACCCCACCGGCAGAGAGCGGTGCTTTCATGTCTCACACCGAATGTTCGGAGGTTGCCTGGCGGCAGAGTGTTGCCCGTGCTCGCGAATACCTTAACCATGCTGTTCAAGAGATTCGATGGGCCGACAAGTTGAATCCTTTCAACCATTGTCCCCATTTTCCATTCTTTATGACGCATTTCACAGACTCCATGCCCATCAGTTCCATTGGCGGGATATGGAGTGCAGACCTGTGGAATCCTAAGTATGTGTCGCATGTTTACAAGGTGACTGTGGCCTTTGATATGTTGGGCAACATTATATGGATTTGTCCCTTGGCCCCCGGGACATCAGCAGATGTTTTGATTTGGGATGGGTATGGACCTTCTCGTACCCGAGGTGATTTCTTTGATTTTGAAGTTGGGGGCCATGATGGTGCTTATAAAGGCCGGATTCATGTCATTATGCCATTCGTTGAAAGAAAGAATGGCACTTTGACGGCCCGCCAACAATGTTACAGTGATGTCCATGGGTGGTACAGGGCACGCATTGAGCAGCTGTTTGCTCGGTTGTGGCATTGGGGTTTGGTTAGGAACATCTGGCGTGGCGTCCCCAATGAGTTGCACCAGTCAGTCCGCATTTTGTTGCATTTCACTCAGTTTTGCATCCGGAGGCAAGTCCGTCGCCCCCCTACGGACCATGGGAGCATGTCCTGCCTCAGGTTTGGACTGACCAAAGCAACTCGGCCGCCACGCAAGATGAGGCAGAGGATGAGGCGGAAGTGTGTGTTTTGTGTTGCCAAAGGCGCTCCACCGTTGCAGTTTGTGATGAGTGTAAGGAGCACTATTGTAATGAATGTATTGACACCCACACTTGTGGGACCAATGTTGTTTGTTAATTACACAACAAATGACAGTTGGAGTGGTTGATTTCACAGATCCTGCTTTATTTTGCAACCTGCTTTGTAGGGAAGGTGTGCGGTGCAAAGTGGTCTACTTGGAGGGCTTCTCCATGGGAGGGTTGCTGGAGCTGAAGTCGGGATAGTTAATAGAAAAGTAGCGCGCCGGGCGCACGCCGGGCAAACATGCCCCCTGAATGCGGTTTGGACGCAAACGCGCATGCGACCCATTAGCAGCGACGGTTGCGGCACCAGGCCTCACATGCAGGTCTCCAGAACACCATGCGATGGTGATGAATTTAAGCATTGCTGACGAGTTCACACGACCCCTATGTGATCCCACTGCAGGTCAGGGCCTGTTCATTGCCCACTGCGCCAGGCACATTACCCGGGGCCCAGTCTCGGAGAAATCCATGGCGTGGAAGCACGCTTGAATATTTTGCGGCAGCGCAACCTTTAATCTCCTCCACGTGCCCCCTGTCAGTGTCTGATCCTAGTTTGCGCGGCAGGACCTGTGATTTGCTCAGACAATCACTCCAAGTGTCTAAGAGTCCCGGATCTGCCCTGGATGGGAGTCCCTGACAGGGGTGGTGGCGGTTGCAGGTGGTTTCCTTTGGCACTGGTGACACGTGTGTGTGTGTGTGTGTGTGTGTGTTTGTGTGTGTGTGTCTGTGTGTTGCGTGTGTTAGTGTCCGGTCCGGGTTCGCATTGCCCCTGTGTGAGCCCACTGCAGGCCAGGGCCCGTTTGTTGCCCACTGCGCCAGGCACATTGCCCCCCTCCCCCCCCGTAACAACTACGCCCTTGTCCAAGCTACAGTGGGCACAGGGACCGTATTAATTTGGGACCTAATTTGATTCGGTACCAAATGTAGTGCTGCCACATAAGACATGGGTTTGGTGACGAATTTGCCGGTTACATAGAGTCATGGACACATTTGTTGTGAGTGTTAGCCCACTTGAACCCACATAGCTCTGATTGTGGGGATATTTCTGCACTATATCCCCCTTTCTTGTACCACCTCACCATGCAATCTTCTCTTTTTGAACCTGGGTGTCTGCGGCCTTGTCCAAGCTACAGTAGGCGTAGGGACCGTATTAATTTGGGTCTTTTGTGTAGCTTTTACAAGGGAGCGGTAAGGTACATTAGTATTATTATATTGTGTTATGTTATGTTATGTTGCAACCGCGCACGCGACCCATTTGCGGCCTCACAGCGGCCTGACAGCGTCCTGAATGCGGTTCGGACGCAACCGCGCATGCGACCCATTAGCAGCGACGGTTGCGGCACCAGGCCTCACATGCAGGTCTCCAGAACACCATGCGATGGTGATGAATTTAAGCATTGCTGACGAGTTCACACGACCCCTATGTGATCCCACTGCAGGTCAGGGCCTGTTCATTGCCCACTGCGCCAGGCACATTACCCGGGGCCCAGTCTCGGAGAAATCCATGGCGTGGAAGCACGCTTGAATATTTTGCGGCAGCGCAACCTTTAATCTCCTCCACGTGCCCCCTGTCAGTGTCTGATCCTAGTTTGCGCGGCAGGACCTGTGATTTGCTCAGACAATCACTCCAAGTGTCTAAGAGTCCCGGATCTGCCCTGGATGGGAGTCCCTGACAGGGGTGGTGGCGGTTGCAGGTGGTTTCCTTTGGCACTGGTGACACGTGTGTGTGTGTGTGTGTGTGTGTGTTTGTGTGTGTGTGTCTGTGTGTTGCGTGTGTTAGTGTCCGGTCCGGGTTCGCATTGCCCCTGTGTGAGCCCACTGCAGGCCAGGGCCCGTTTGTTGCCCACTGCGCCAGGCACATTGCCCCCCTCCCCCCCCGTAACAACTACGCCCTTGTCCAAGCTACAGTGGGCACAGGGACCGTATTAATTTGGGACCTAATTTGATTCGGTACCAAATGTAGTGCTGCCACATAAGACATGGGTTTGGTGACGAATTTGCCGGTTACATAGAGTCATGGACACATTTGTTGTGAGTGTTAGCCCACTTGAACCCACATAGCTCTGATTGTGGGGATATTTCTGCACTATATCCCCCTTTCTTGTACCACCTCACCATGCAATCTTCTCTTTTTGAACCTGGGTGTCTGCGGCCTTGTCCAAGCTACAGTAGGCGTAGGGACCGTATTAATTTGGGTCTTTTGTGTAGCTTTTACAAGGGAGCGGTAAGGTACATTAGTATTATTATATTGTGTTATGTTATGTTATGTTGCAACCGCGCACGCGACCCATTTGCGGCCTCACAGCGGCCTCACAGCGGCCTGACAGCGTCCTGAATGCGGTTCGGACGCAACCGCGCATGCGACCCATTAGCAGCGACGGTTGCGGCACCAGGCCTCACATGCAGGTCTCCAGAACACCATGCGATGGTGATGAATTTAAGCATTGCTGACGAGTTCACACGACCCCTATGTGATCCCACTGCAGGTCAGGGCCTGTTCATTGCCCACTGCGCCAGGCACATTACCCGGGGCCCAGTCTCGGAGAAATCCATGGCGTGGAAGCACGCTTGAATATTTTGCGGCAGCGCAACCTTTAATCTCCTCCACGTGCCCCCTGTCAGTGTCTGATCCTAGTTTGCGCGGCAGGACCTGTGATTTGCTCAGACAATCACTCCAAGTGTCTAAGAGTCCCGGATCTGCCCTGGATGGGAGTCCCTGACAGGGGTGGTGGCGGTTGCAGGTGGTTTCCTTTGGCACTGGTGACACGTGTGTGTGTGTTTGTGTGTGTGTGTCTGTGTGTTGCGTGTGTTAGTGTCCGGTCCGGGTTCGCATTGCCCCTGTGTGAGCCCACTGCAGGCCAGGGCCCGTTTGTTGCCCACTGCGCCAGGCACATTGCCCCCCTCCCCCCCCGTAACAACTACGCCCTTGTCCAAGCTACAGTGGGCACAGGGACCGTATTAATTTGGGACCTAATTTGATTCGGTACCAAATGTAGTGCTGCCACATAAGACATGGGTTTGGTGACGAATTTGCCGGTTACATAGAGTCATGGACACATTTGTTGTGAGTGTTAGCCCACTTGAACCCACATAGCTCTGATTGTGGGGATATTTCTGCACTATATCCCCCTTTCTTGTACCACCTCACCATGCAATCTTCTCTTTTTGAACCTGGGTGTCTGCGGCCTTGTCCAAGCTACAGTAGGCGTAGGGACCGTATTAATTTGGGTCTTTTGTGTAGCTTTTACAAGGGAGCGGTAAGGTACATTAGTATTATATTGTGTTATGTTATGTTATGTTGCAACCGCGCACGCGACCCATTTGCGGCCTCACAGCGGCCTCACAGCGGCCTGACAGCGTCCTGAATGCGGTTCGGACGCAACCGCGCATGCGACCCATTAGCAGCGACGGTTGCGGCACCAGGCCTCACATGCAGGTCTCCAGAACACCATGCGATGGTGATGAATTTAAGCATTGCTGACGAGTTCACACGACCCCTATGTGATCCCACTGCAGGTCAGGGCCTGTTCATTGCCCACTGCGCCAGGCACATTACCCGGGGCCCAGTCTCGGAGAAATCCATGGCGTGGAAGCACGCTTGAATATTTTGCGGCAGCGCAACCTTTAATCTCCTCCACGTGCCCCCTGTCAGTGTCTGATCCTAGTTTGCGCGGCAGGACCTGTGATTTGCTCAGACAATCACTCCAAGTGTCTAAGAGTCCCGGATCTGCCCTGGATGGGAGTCCCTGACAGGGGTGGTGGCGGTTGCAGGTGGTTTCCTTTGGCACTGGTGACACGTGTGTGTGTGTGTGTGTGTGTGTTTGTGTGTGTGTGTCTGTGTGTTGCGTGTGTTAGTGTCCGGTCCGGGTTCGCATTGCCCCTGTGTGAGCCCACTGCAGGCCAGGGCCCGTTTGTTGCCCACTGCGCCAGGCACATTGCCCCCCTCCCCCCCCGTAACAACTACGCCCTTGTCCAAGCTACAGTGGGCACAGGGACCGTATTAATTTGGGACCTAATTTGATTCGGTACCAAATGTAGTGCTGCCACATAAGACATGGGTTTGGTGACGAATTTGCCGGTTACATAGAGTCATGGACACATTTGTTGTGAGTGTTAGCCCACTTGAACCCACATAGCTCTGATTGTGGGGATATTTCTGCACTATATCCCCCTTTCTTGTACCACCTCACCATGCAATCTTCTCTTTTTGAACCTGGGTGTCTGCGGCCTTGTCCAAGCTACAGTAGGCGTAGGGACCGTATTAATTTGGGTCTTTTGTGTAGCTTTTACAAGGGAGCGGTAAGGTACATTAGTATTATATTGTGTTGTGTTATGTTATGTTGCAACCGCGCACGCGACCCATTTGCGGCCTCACAGCGGCCTCACAGCGGCCTGACAGCGTCCTGAATGCGGTTCGGACGCAACCGCGCATGCGACCCATTAGCAGCGACGGTTGCGGCACCAGGCCGCACGTGCAGGTCTCCAGAACACCATGCGATGGTGATGAATTTAAGCATTGCTGACGAGTTCACACGACCCCTATGTGATCCCACTGCAGGTCAGGGCCTGTTCATTGCCCACTGCGCCAGGCACATTACCCGGGGCCCAGTCTCGGAGAAATCCATGGCGTGGAAGCACGCTTGAATATTTTGCGGCAGCGCAACCTTTAATCTCCTCCACGTGCCCCCTGTCAGTGTCTGATCCTAGTTTGCGCGGCAGGACCTGTGATTTGCTCAGACAATCACTCCAAGTGTCTAAGAGTCCCGGATCTGCCCTGGATGGGAGTCCCTGACAGGGGTGGTGGCGGTTGCAGGTGGTTTCCTTTGGCACTGGTGACACGTGTGTGTGTGTGTGTGTGTGTGTGTGTTTGTGTGTGTGTGTCTGTGTGTTGCGTGTGTTAGTGTCCGGTCCGGGTTCGCATTGCCCCTGTGTGAGCCCACTGCAGGCCAGGGCCCGTTTGTTGCCCACTGCGCCAGGCACATTGCCCCCCTCCCCCCCCGTAACAACTACGCCCTTGTCCAAGCTACAGTGGGCACAGGGACCGTATTAATTTGGGACCTAATTTGATTCGGTACCAAATGTAGTGCTGCCACATAAGACATGGGTTTGGTGACGAATTTGCCGGTTACATAGAGTCATGGACACATTTGTTGTGAGTGTTAGCCCACTTGAACCCACATAGCTCTGATTGTGGGGATATTTCTGCACTATATCCCCCTTTCTTGTACCACCTCACCATGCAATCTTCTCTTTTTGAACCTGGGTGTCTGCGGCCTTGTCCAAGCTATAGTAGGCGTAGGGACCGTATTAATTTGGGTCTTTTGTGTAGCTTTTACAAGGGAGCGGTAAGGTACATTAGTATTATTATATTGTGTTATGTTATGTTATGTTGCAACCGCGCACGCGACCCATTTGCGGCCTCACAGCGGCCTCACAGCGGCCTGACAGCGTCCTGAATGCGGTTCGGACGCAACCGCGCATGCGACCCATTAGCAGCGACGGTTGCGGCACCAGGCCTCACATGCAGGTCTCCAGAACACCATGCGATGGTGATGAATTTAAGCATTGCTGACGAGTTCACACGACCCCTATGTGATCCCACTGCAGGTCAGGGCCTGTTCATTGCCCACTGCGCCAGGCACATTACCCGGGGCCCAGTCTCGGAGAAATCCATGGCGTGGAAGCACGCTTGAATATTTTGCGGCAGCGCAACCTTTAATCTCCTCCACGTGCCCCCTGTCAGTGTCTGATCCTAGTTTGCGCGGCAGGACCTGTGATTTGCTCAGACAATCACTCCAAGTGTCTAAGAGTCCCGGATCTGCCCTGGATGGGAGTCCCTGACAGGGGTGGTGGCGGTTGCAGGTGGTTTCCTTTGGCACTGGTGACACGTGTGTGTGTGTGTGTGTGTGTGTGTGTGTTTGTGTGTGTGTGTCTGTGTGTTGCGTGTGTTAGTGTCCGGTCCGGGTTCGCATTGCCCCTGTGTGAGCCCACTGCAGGCCAGGGCCCGTTTGTTGCCCACTGCGCCAGGCACATTGCCCCCCTCCCCCCCCGTAACAACTACGCCCTTGTCCAAGCTACAGTGGGCACAGGGACCGTATTAATTTGGGACCTAATTTGATTCGGTACCAAATGTAGTGCTGCCACATAAGACATGGGTTTGGTGACGAATTTGCCGGTTACATAGAGTCATGGACACATTTGTTGTGAGTGTTAGCCCACTTGAACCCACATAGCTCTGATTGTGGGGATATTTCTGCACTATATCCCCCTTTCTTGTACCACCTCACCATGCAATCTTCTCTTTTTGAACCTGGGTGTCTGCGGCCTTGTCCAAGCTACAGTAGGCGTAGGGACCGTATTAATTTGGGTCTTTTGTGTAGCTTTTACAAGGGAGCGGTAAGGTACATTAGTATTATATTGTGTTGTGTTATGTTATGTTGCAACCGCGCACGCGACCCATTTGCGGCCTCACAGCGGCCTCACAGCGGCCTGACAGCGTCCTGAATGCGGTTCGGACGCAACCGCGCATGCGACCCATTAGCAGCGACGGTTGCGGCACCAGGCCGCACGTGCAGGTCTCCAGAACACCATGCGATGGTGATGAATTTAAGCATTGCTGACGAGTTCACACGACCCCTATGTGATCCCACTGCAGGTCAGGGCCTGTTCATTGCCCACTGCGCCAGGCACATTACCCGGGGCCCAGTCTCGGAGAAATCCATGGCGTGGAAGCACGCTTGAATATTTTGCGGCAGCGCAACCTTTAATCTCCTCCACGTGCCCCCTGTCAGTGTCTGATCCTAGTTTGCGCGGCAGGACCTGTGATTTGCTCAGACAATCACTCCAAGTGTCTAAGAGTCCCGGATCTGCCCTGGATGGGAGTCCCTGACAGGGGTGGTGGCGGTTGCAGGTGGTTTCCTTTGGCACTGGTGACACGTGTGTGTGTGTGTGTGTGTGTGTGTGTGTTTGTGTGTGTGTGTCTGTGTGTTGCGTGTGTTAGTGTCCGGTCCGGGTTCGCATTGCCCCTGTGTGAGCCCACTGCAGGCCAGGGCCCGTTTGTTGCCCACTGCGCCAGGCACATTGCCCCCCTCCCCCCCCGTAACAACTACGCCCTTGTCCAAGCTACAGTGGGCACAGGGACCGTATTAATTTGGGACCTAATTTGATTCGGTACCAAATGTAGTGCTGCCACATAAGACATGGGTTTGGTGACGAATTTGCCGGTTACATAGAGTCATGGACACATTTGTTGTGAGTGTTAGCCCACTTGAACCCACATAGCTCTGATTGTGGGGATATTTCTGCACTATATCCCCCTTTCTTGTACCACCTCACCATGCAATCTTCTCTTTTTGAACCTGGGTGTCTGCGGCCTTGTCCAAGCTACAGTAGGCGTAGGGACCGTATTAATTTGGGTCTTTTGTGTAGCTTTTACAAGGGAGCGGTAAGGTACATTAGTATTATATTGTGTTGTGTTATGTTATGTTGCAACCGCGCACGCGACCCATTTGCGGCCTCACAGCGGCCTGACAGCGTCCTGAATGCGGTTCGGACGCAACCGCGCATGCGACCCATTAGCAGCGACGGTTGCGGCACCAGGCCGCACGTGCAGGTCTCCAGAACACCATGCGATGGTGATGAATTTAAGCATTGCTGACGAGTTCACACGACCCCTATGTGATCCCACTGCAGGTCAGGGCCTGTTCATTGCCCACTGCGCCAGGCACATTACCCGGGGCCCAGTCTCGGAGAAATCCATGGCGTGGAAGCACGCTTGAATATTTTGCGGCAGCGCAACCTTTAATCTCCTCCACGTGCCCCCTGTCAGTGTCTGATCCTAGTTTGCGCGGCAGGACCTGTGATTTGCTCAGACAATCACTCCAAGTGTCTAAGAGTCCCGGATCTGCCCTGGATGGGAGTCCCTGACAGGGGTGGTGGCGGTTGCAGGTGGTTTCCTTTGGCACTGGTGACACGTGTGTGTGTGTGTGTGTGTGTGTGTGTTTGTGTGTGTGTGTCTGTGTGTTGCGTGTGTTAGTGTCCGGTCCGGGTTCGCATTGCCCCTGTGTGAGCCCACTGCAGGCCAGGGCCCGTTTGTTGCCCACTGCGCCAGGCACATTGCCCCCCTCCCCCCCCGTAACAACTACGCCCTTGTCCAAGCTACAGTGGGCACAGGGACCGTATTAATTTGGGACCTAATTTGATTCGGTACCAAATGTAGTGCTGCCACATAAGACATGGGTTTGGTGACGAATTTGCCGGTTACATAGAGTCATGGACACATTTGTTGTGAGTGTTAGCCCACTTGAACCCACATAGCTCTGATTGTGGGGATATTTCTGCACTATATCCCCCTTTCTTGTACCACCTCACCATGCAATCTTCTCTTTTTGAACCTGGGTGTCTGCGGCCTTGTCCAAGCTACAGTAGGCGTAGGGACCGTATTAATTTGGGTCTTTTGTGTAGCTTTTACAAGGGAGCGGTAAGGTACATTAGTATTATATTGTGTTATGTTATGTTATGTTGCAACCGCGCACGCGACCCATTTGCGGCCTCACAGCGGCCTCACAGCGGCCTGACAGCGTCCTGAATGCGGTTCGGACGCAACCGCGCATGCGACCCATTAGCAGCGACGGTTGCGGCACCAGGCCTCACATGCAGGTCTCCAGAACACCATGCGATGGTGATGAATTTAAGCATTGCTGACGAGTTCACACGACCCCTATGTGATCCCACTGCAGGTCAGGGCCTGTTCATTGCCCACTGCGCCAGGCACATTACCCGGGGCCCAGTCTCGGAGAAATCCATGGCGTGGAAGCACGCTTGAATATTTTGCGGCAGCGCAACCTTTAATCTCCTCCACGTGCCCCCTGTCAGTGTCTGATCCTAGTTTGCGCGGCAGGACCTGTGATTTGCTCAGACAATCACTCCAAGTGTCTAAGAGTCCCGGATCTGCCCTGGATGGGAGTCCCTGACAGGGGTGGTGGCGGTTGCAGGTGGTTTCCTTTGGCACTGGTGACACGTGTGTGTGTGTGTGTGTGTGTGTGTGTTTGTGTGTGTGTGTCTGTGTGTTGCGTGTGTTAGTGTCCGGTCCGGGTTCGCATTGCCCCTGTGTGAGCCCACTGCAGGCCAGGGCCCGTTTGTTGCCCACTGCGCCAGGCACATTGCCCCCCTCCCCCCCCGTAACAACTACGCCCTTGTCCAAGCTACAGTGGGCACAGGGACCGTATTAATTTGGGACCTAATTTGATTCAGTACCAAATGTAGTGCTGCCACATAAGACATGGGTTTGGTGACGAATTTGCCGGTTACATAGAGTCATGGACACATTTGTTGTGAGTGTTAGCCCACTTGAACCCACATAGCTCTGATTGTGGGGATATTTCTGCACTATATCCCCCTTTCTTGTACCACCTCACCATGCAATCTTCTCTTTTTGAACCTGGGTGTCTGCGGCCTTGTCCAAGCTACAGTAGGCGTAGGGACCGTATTAATTTGGGTCTTTTGTGTAGCTTTTACAAGGGAGCGGTAAGGTACATTAGTATTATATTGTGTTATGTTATGTTATGTTGCAACCGCGCACGCGACCCATTTGCGGCCTCACAGCGGCCTCACAGCGGCCTGACAGCGTCCTGAATGCGGTTCGGACGCAACCGCGCATGCGACCCATTAGCAGCGACGGTTGCGGCACCAGGCCGCACGTGCAGGTCTCCAGAACACCATGCGATGGTGATGAATTTAAGCATTGCTGACGAGTTCACACGACCCCTATGTGATCCCACTGCAGGTCAGGGCCTGTTCATTGCCCACTGCGCCAGGCACATTACCCGGGGCCCAGTCTCGGAGAAATCCATGGCGTGGAAGCACGCTTGAATATTTTGCGGCAGCGCAACCTTTAATCTCCTCCACGTGCCCCCTGTCAGTGTCTGATCCTAGTTTGCGCGGCAGGACCTGTGATTTGCTCAGACAATCACTCCAAGTGTCCAAGAGTCCCGGATCTGCCCTGGATGATGGATGATGTGTTTCAAAGCACGGTATTTGAAGTTGGAAATATTTGAAATCATGCATTTCCATGCCTGCTCTGGAACAAGTATTTTGCACCCATGTTCTCACCGATTGATCTGGCACACATGCACCCGTAGCAACAGAAAATTTGAAAGATTGTATAGATCAGCATCTTTTATAGCCCAACGTGGGGTAGCACACATTTAAAATGATTAACATGCATCATAAGTATCACACGTGCGCACACAATGCTGCGCCATTGTACGGTACTTTTTGGGTTTACTGCAGGTTTTGCATGGAGGTAAAGGGCTGAACAAACGGTGGGTGTTGGCCCTGTTGGGATAAGAAAGACCATGCTATTGAAAAATTTATCCCCCCCCCTTGTCCAAGCAACGCCTATCTGTGGCGGCGCCTCCGGCGCCGTATTCGTGAACGAACTGTGGCGGCGGCTTCGCCGCCGTGCCTGTGACAATGCACTGAATGAGAGGGCATAGGTCTGACGTATCGCTGAACTTTCCACTGTTTATGGCCAAGCAACGCCTATGTCCAAGCAACACTAGGCGTTGGTTCCGGCAATTTTCGCACCATGGATCTTGGCGTTGCGGTTGCCGCCCTGCCACCATATACAATGAGTTATCTCACACACTCACGGACACGCAGAATGTTTCGACTGACAAAAGCAACTCGGCCGCCACGCAAGATGAGGCAGAGGATGAGGCAGAAGTGTGTGCGTTGTATTGTCAGAAACGTTCCACCATCACAGTTTGTGGTGAGTGTGAAGAACACTATTGTGCTGAATGTGTTGACACCCACACTTGTGGGACCAATGTTGTTTTAAGTACAATGCAAATGACATTTGGAGTTGTCGAATTCAACTGCATGATCGTCCGCAGTAAGGCGTTTCACTCTTGGTGGTCTGCGGCTGGACAGTGTCATCAGCACAACACAGTGCAACACAACACAACACAGCACAGCACAGCACAACACAACACAACACAACACAACACAACACAGCACAGTTTAGCAGAACACAATACAGCACAACACAACAGAACACAACACAACACAACACAACACAACACAACACAACACAACACAACACAACACAACACAGCACAACACAACACAACACAACACAACACAACACAACACAACACAACACAACACGTCACAACACAACACAACACAGCACAGCACATCACAGCACCGCACAACACAACACAGCACAGCATAGCACGGCACACCACAACAGAGCATAACACAACACACCACAACACAGCACAACACGGCACGGCACACTACACCACAACACAACACAAAGCAACACAGCACACCAGAACACAACACAACACAACACGACACAGTGCAGCACAGCACAGCACAACAGAGCATCTCTAGCACTTTTTGACCACCCGGGTGGTATCCCCCCCCCCTTGTCCCAGCCACGCAAAAGTCCCAAAATAATACGGTCCCTAGGCCTACTGTGGCTTGGACAAGGGTGTAGCTTGCGCATGACACATACAACTACTGGCACACACGCCACCACCAAAAGGGGGGAAGATAATGCACAAATATCCCCAAACTCAGAGCTATGTGGGTTCAAGTGGGCAAACACTCACAACAAATGTGTCCATGACTCTATGTAACTGGCGAATTAGTCACCAAACCCATGTCTTATGTGGCAGCACTACATTTGGTACTGAATCAAATTAGGTGCTAAATTAATACGGTCCCTACGCCTACTGTAGCTTGGACAAGGGCGTGGATAGGACAAGGTTGGGGGGGGGGGGGACTGCCGGCACTTGGGGATTTTGTCTCCAAGTGGTTCGAATACAGCAAGGGAGTAATGCAGCAGGGCTGTGTGGTCCTAAAGGCCTCTGCCCACACACAATTTCAATGAGCTCCCCAATTTCCAAAACCATCCTGATCAGGGTGGACAGGTGGTAGAGACGCTGACATGGCGGCAAGAACACAACAGGAGTAAGCAGATGAATACCACAAAAGGTGGTCAATGGATCCTAAACATGCACCTTGGTTTGTCCCGGCTGGCATGCATCTGACAGTGACCTGCACCCGAGAAACATGCCAATCCGGCATCAGATGATACACCGCAGGCGCTTCACACAAAATGCGTTGGTGAAAAATGTAACTTGAGTGCCAAAACAAGTTTTTTTTTGGGCGGGGGGGATCACAACCCAAGTACATTTTTACACACAGGCGGCGCACCGCGCGCTGTGTGGAAAGTAGGCCCTGTTCGACGGACGAGGTGGCCCGACAGGTCAAGAGTGACCAGAGAGCTTCCCATGGTGCTGATCAGGCTCCCCAAGGCCGCAGTTTGGGGGAGAGACCACGGATCCTTCCTTGGATGCAGAGAGGCCACTTGCACTCAAACACGGACCCTGGAGTCATGGTCGAACCAGAAATATGGGCGTGGTTGTGGAGGTGGCTGGCTTTCAGCATGGTCATGGGCAAGTTCACATAATAAGGGAATGTTAGCATGCCGGGAACACGCCGGGTAAAGTTTCAACGGTCACTGCCCCACCTCCAACCGTTTGGGGGCATGTGTCTGTGTGGGATTTTCTGACCTCGCCTAGCACAATGGGATTCGGGCACTTCTTTCAGTGCCCAAGAGAGCAAGCAACGATTCCAAGAGAGCTTACTATTGTCATTGCCCTCCCTCACCACCACTTGTTCCAATCATGCATGAATGCTGTGTGCTTTTGCAATTGTGAAAAGGGCACCAAAAGCTCGGTATGATTGGGGTAAGCATTGGGATAGATGGCTAAAGCATTGATTTAGATGCCGGGCGGGCCGGGCGCACACCGGACAAACATTCCCCCAATAGCCGGCGCTGTGCGTGCACTGGGCAAAACATCCCCACACTTTTAAAAAGGCTATTTCAGACATTGCGTCTCCAGAGATGTGGAAAGGTGCGCTGCTTGAACCATCGCTATCTATCTACAGAACAATCGCTGGGAGGCACATCTCTTCTACCTCGTTATCCAAATGCACAAAAATAGAGGCATGGTCTGTCCTTACAACAGAACCCTCGGTTTGGTGTTTAAAAAAAAAAACACGAGCAAAACATACATAACAATGTGTCTTGCGTGAGCCACTAGAGGCACACACTTGCCACATGCATGAGGCAACCGGTCCCGGTACTCCAGGGTGCCACTGTAGAGTTTCTGAAGTCAGCATGTGACCGGTGAATATTTGTTTGTAATTCATCTTGATGTACTGCTGTTCATATCCTTCGGACTTCGGAACTGATTCAGCGTGAATGATGATTGCGCCCACCCCAGGGTGCCATGCTCTTAACACTACGGGAGGACTGTCAGTGGGCCCAGTGCCCAGGACATTTGGCTCCCAGCCGGCTGGACTGAGCCCCATCAGCTTCTTCCTCCGCTTGGAGGCTTGCCAGCTTATAGTGCCACCATGTCTTTGTGGTCTTCTTCTGGTGGCAGATCACATTGCCATCCGTTCCACTCATCAGAATTGTGCGGTCGGTGGCTTCCATTTGCGCAACATTTTGGATTGTGGACTACCAGACGGCCCCTAAGAAAACGCAGTCTCCTGCACGCCGGGTAGAGAAAGAGCGGCCTCCGTGGGGTGCTAATGGACTCAATCGACCCGAATGCCAGTGGACGGGCACATGGACCACAAAAATTGCCGAAGGATTCTCTAATATTGTTCTCATGCCATGAACTCGGCGTGCCCTCTTTTCAATGATTTGTTAGTACAATCGGTTGAGGGGTCGGTTGGCTGAAGGCGGTTGGCAGATTGGCGATTGACCGATGGTGGTTGCACGTCAATGGCTGGTTTGGCGGTTTTTGACAGTTCCTGCCCATGGACCAACGCCTTCCTCACGGTTAGGACAGCGAAGTAGATCGGGTCCCAGAGCCCCCTCCTTCGTCGATTTGGGGCTGCAACGCCGTTGTGTGTCGCACAGTTCTTTTGTGCTGTTCCCATGGCCACCGCGTCCAAGTTCAAGCATCTGCTGAAGCCCCTTGACTTGGGCTTCACGACCCTCCGCAACCGCGTGCTCATGGGGTCGATGCACACCGGACTCGAGGACGAGGGGGCGGAGCTGCAGGCTGCGTTCTTTGCGGAAAGGGCTCGCGGGCAGGTGGGGCTGATGGTGACGGGCGGCGTGGCCCCTGATGAAGCGGGGACGCTGTGGCCCGGCGCCAGTAAATTCACCAGCGTTAATCAGGTCTCGTGCGCCATGCCTGTGTCGCGCGCGCGTTGACATACCTCGCCCCCCTTTTGTAGTTCAGATGCAGACCAGTTGTGGTGGTCAACAAAACACGGCAGCCACGAGGACACAAAAGTGGTCCACCGAGTGCGCATATTGTGAGGTGGTGAAGAACACAAGTATCATGGAGAGCTGCCGAACATTGCTGCATATGCGTCCCCCCCCCCTTGTATAAGCTACGCGCTTGTCTCCCACGTCATGGGTCGTGGGTTCAAAACCCGGCGGGCAGGCCGCTGGGGGTTCGTCGTAGAGGTCGACACGGGGGGTGGTTTTTACTTTCGGTGGTACCAGCCAGCTCAACCCAGTTCCTGCTGAGGGTAGGGAGGGTGACCTGACCTATCCTGACGAACTGTGGCGGCGCCTCCGGCGCCGTATCCGAGGATGAGCTGTGGCGCTTCGCTGGACAGATGGGACAATGTGTGTCGCGGCTCCGCCGCGTGATACTTGATGAGGGCATACGTCTGTCGGTGGGGACGTATTGCTGGACTTTCCACCGCTCTGCAGATAAGCTACGCGCTTGTCCAAGCTACAGTGGGCGCAGGGACCGTATTTATTTGGGACCTAATTTTAATTCGGTACCAAACGTAGTGCAGCCGCATAAGGCATGGGTTTGGTGACGGATTTGCGAGTCACATAGAGTCATGGACACATTTGTTGTGATTGTTTGCCATTTGAACCCAGATAGCTCTGATTTTGGGGATGTTTGTGCATTATATGCCCCTTTCTTGCACTGGCTCACCACGCAATCCTCTCTTTTTGAATTTGGGTGCCCGGTGTTGGTAGTTGCATGTGTTGCGCGCAAGCTACGCCCGTGTCCAAGCTACAGTAGGCGTAGGGACCGTATTAATTTGGGACATTGGCGTAGCTTATACAAGGGGGGGGGGGGTACCAGGACGTGCGTATGTGGAGCGCTTGCTGACCTGCTTGCGGTCCCATCTTTGCGAGAACAGCGCCCCTGTCAGAGCAACCGGGGGGGAGGGGGCGTTGTTTCCACAACGTTTGGACTAAGGGTGAGGCTTGGGGGGCGTCACGGTGGCTCTGCCACGTCCTGCTTCTGCGCTGACCCCTGTGTGCGCAGGGTGCAGGACCTCCTAAATAGGCTGACCTGTTTCCACAACGTTTGGATGGGCAGCCCTGCAAGGGAGGGGGGGGGGGGGGGGGTCAGGGGGACCTCAGCCAACCCTCGGCACTCCGCCGCCCCACGGCCGCGGGCAAGCGACCGGTGCAAGCCGGGTCACCAGGGCTCTCCACCCCAAGCAAGCCCAAGAGGGGACGGGGGGCAGCGGGGGCTGGCACAGCGAGTAAAGCGCCCGCGCCTGGGCGCCATCGCCCGGCCGCAGCGCGCGGTCTTTTCGCTCTGGGCTTCACCAGATCGACAGCAGTGATGCCATCAGGAGATGAGGGTACGGGGAGAGAGCCTACACCCCCGAGAGGAGCGGAGACCCCGGGCAAGGGGCACGGACGGGCCAACAGCGAAGACACCTGAGCCCTTGGCGCGGGTCCTTCTCTCGCGCCGTGTACACTAAGGGTGAGGCTTGGGGGGCGGCACGGTGGCTCTGCCACGTCCTGCTTCTGCGCCGAACCCTGTGTGCGCAGGGTGCAGGACCTAAATAGGCTGATCTGTTTCCACAACGTTTGGAACCGTGGAGTTTAGCGGTCCCTCCTTGTGGGTGTCTGTGATGACCAAGGTGATTTGGGGCTGGGGATGGTAGCCAGGGATACTGATCGCTGTCGTGCCAGCTTTTTCACCCCCTTTTTGTCCTTCGCAGGTGGAGACTGGGTAATCACCGCACGGTGGGCACACTCACGACGTAACAGCCACTGCTTTTCTTGTGGCGCGTCCGAACAACGCCTTTAGACCCCCAAGCGCCAAATTTAGACCCCAACTTTAGACCCCCAAGTGCCAACTTTAGACCCCCCGGTGCCAACTTTAGACCCCAACTTTAGACCCCTAAGTGCCAACTTTAGACCCCCTGGTGCCAACTTTAGACCCAAACTTTAGACCCCCCAGTGCCAACTTTAGACCCCAACCTGCTCTGTCAGAGCACCACCGCGTGCTGTTTCCGTCGCATTTTGGAACTTTAGTGTTGCTCTCATACGCGGGGGGGGGGGGGTGGGGGGCTACTTCGCGCTCACAGCGCGCGCGCTGCATGCCATCCCCGGGGCGCGTGCGCCTTCATCCCACGTTGCCTCCGCTCTGTTCGGGCTTCGCATCAGCCTGACCTGAGCCGGAGGAGCAGGACGCCACCTGTGGACACAGCGTGACCCAGGGGCGCTTCCTACCACCACAAAAAAAAAATAACAAGGAATGTGGGTAACCATGCGCTCGGTCATATGGGCGGGAACGGGCGGGGGTTGGAGGGAAACCGAAGGCGGTTGGGGCCGTTACGGACGGTGGTTGGAGGGTAACCGGTTGGGCGGTTACCCAGTACTCCTCCCCGGGCACAGCACGCCTCCTGCCCGCTGCCGTCTCTTCGACCCAGGTCAAGGAACACCAGGTGATCACCTCCGCGGTCCACGAGGCGGGCGGGAAGATCTGTTTGCAGATGCTGCATGCAGGGCGGTACGCGTACCACCCGGGGGCAGGTGCGTGCCGCTTCGGTGTGTGGATGGGGTTTGAGACCCGGTTTGTGTGGTGTCTATGCTGTTCCCCCGGTGCCATGCCCGCCCCCCCTCCCGTCCTTGACTGGGGAAGTCGGGTTTTCCATGTTTTTTTTGGGGGGGGGGCGGGGTCAGACCCAGAACTGTGTGGGGGGGTTCAGGGAAAGGGCTCAATTGACAGGACCATTGATCAGCTATTATGAACTCTGGCGCTGAAGGCGCCGAAAAGTTTTTTGAGCATTTGAAATGGTCAAAAAGCATTTTCAGTAAATACATGGCAAATGATGACTTTTCACAGACGCGCCGATTCCAAAAAATCCCATTTTCATTTTTTGCCGGATTTTGGGTCCGGGTCACCTCCGGGGCCCGGGGTCCGTCTCGGTAGGATTTCCGGGGGGGCGGGGGCGTCAATTGAGCCCTTTTATGGGGTGGGGGTCCAGCCAGAGGGCTGTATCGCCCCCCCCCCCCCCCCCGCCCCGCGAAGCTGAAATGGACAGTGACAGTGGGGGCGTACCGTGCGCTGTGCGCGCGCTGTGCACGCGCTGTGCGCGCGCTGTGCGAAAAGTTGGCAGTTCTCCACCACCGGGAGTTCGGTAAGTTCAGAAGATTGGAAGGATGTCATTGAATGGCTGCTGCAGTGGACGGGGCTATAGGGGGCAGAATTTAGGTCCCTGGGACCCATGGCAAGCATCAGATGTTTGAATTTTTGAGATTTGAATTGGTTGTGCATGATTCCGCAGGTGGGTGGTTTTCAGGGTTGTTACCTGGATAATCACCGTAATAATTGACGCTGTGCGCGCACTCTGCGCGCGCTGTGCGAAAACGCCCCCAGTGACCGTGCCACGTCGAGTACAGGCCATATCAGTAGCTAGATATCCGTCGCTTCACAGCCCCCCCCCGAAGTTGATACCCCGCCCACCCCAGGGGCTGCGCCCTTTGGGCAGTGATGCACTCTGATGACCGAGTCATCGGGGGCATCGTGCCAGGCGTCGGGACTTCTGAGCACTGGGCTCCCGGTGGTAGCCGGTGGTGGTTCGGAGTTGGGCGATCCGTTCGGATGCGACCCTCGGACCCACTCGGGGCCCGCCGGGTCCGAGCCGCGGGGCGTCCTGCCTGGAGTGCAGACCTGTGACAGGGCTGTCCTTAAGAAGCCAAATGTTTTTTCTTTTGTTCAGGACAGCCCTTAAGAACAGCCCCCAGGGACCAATAACCGCCAACCGCCACCAACCGCCACCAACCGCCACCAACCGCCACCAACCGCCAACCGCCACCGCCACCAATCGTCAACCGCCAACCGCCAAACGTTCAAGCGGATAGGGTCTCATGACCATGAAGCAGAGAGCGTCCCCGTGAACGTTAGTTTCTGTTGGCGTGACGAAGGTCTTGTTTTTGTCCCCCTTAAGGACGGTGCCCCGTGACCGCTGAGGTACGGGAGTCCCCCACACACCCGGCGCCTTAAAAGGAGCCCTGCCTCCTCCCCCCCCCTCGTCCCCTTGGGGTGTCTGTCACTTCCGCCCCGACCGCTTCTGCCTGCGTCTTATTACCTTCCAACCGCTTTGCAACCGCCGGCTGGCCCCCAAAACCGCTCTCCAACCGCCACTAACCGCTGCCGCAGCCGCCCTTCCGCCCCCCGCCCCCCAAGCGCAGCCCTGCCCTCTCCCACCCCCCAGCCCTCACGGTCGCTGGGCATGGGCTTGCATCAACACCAATGGTCGCCGCCGACGGTGTGAGTCCTGAAAGGGGCGGCGGGTAGACAGTTCCATCCCCGCGCCAACGCACAGTCCACTTATCCGGCCCCGCCTCCGCGTCTGTCCCCAGTGTCCGCCAGCGCCGTGCGGGCCCCGATCTCCAGAGTGACCCCCGAGGCCCTGTCGGCCGGGGGCATTGAGCAGACCATCGACAGCTTCGCAAAGTGCGCGGCTCTCGCTCAGGTGGACCCCATCCAATGCGCAGCGCCAGCCTGTGCCTGTGCCTGTGCCTGTGTGCCTGTGTGCCTGTGTGCCTGTGTGCCTGTGTGCCTGTGTGCCTGTGTGCCTGTGTGCCTATGCCTGTGTGCCTGTGTGCCTGTGTGCCTATGCCTGTGTGCCTGTGTGCCTGTGTGCCTGTGTGCCTGTGTGCCTGTGTGCCTGTGTGCCTGTGTGCCTGTGTGCCTGTGTGCCTGTGTGCCTGTGTGCCTGTGCCTGTGTGCCTGTGTGCCTGTGTGCCTGTGTGCCTGTGTGCCTGTGTACCTGTGTGCCTGTGTGCCTGTGTGCCTGTGTGCCTGTGTGCCTGTGTGCCTGTGTGCCTGTGTGCCTGTGTGCCTGTGTGCCTGTGTGCCTGTGTGCCTGTGTGCCTGTGTGCCTGTGTGCCTGTGTGCCTGTGTCTGTGTGCCTGTGTGCCTGTGTGCCTGTGCCTGTGTGCCTGTGTGCCTGTGTGCCTGTGTGCCTGTGTGCCTATGCATGTGTGCCTGTGTGCCTGTGTGCCTGTGTGCCTATGCATGTGTGCCTGTGTGCCTGTGTGCCTGTGCCTGTGTGCCTGTGTGCCTGTGTGCCTGTGTGCCTGTGTGCCTGTGTCTGTGTGCCTGTGTGCCTGTGCCTGTGTGCCTGTGTGCCTGTGTGCCTGTGTGCCTGTGTGCCTATGCATGTGTGCCTGTGTGCCTGTGTGCCTATGCCTGTGTGCCTGTGTGCCTGTGCCTGTGTGCCTGTGTGCCTGTGTGCCTGTGTGCCTGTGTGCCTGTGTGCCTGTGTGCCTGTGTGCCTGTGTGCCTGTGTGCCTGTGTGCCTGTGTGCCTGTGTTCCTGTGCCTGTGTGCCTGTGTGCCTGTGTGCCTGTGTGCCTGTGTGCCTGTGTGCCTGTGTGCCTGTGTGCCTGTGTGCCTGTGTGCCTGTGCCTGTGTGCCTATGCCTGTGTGCCTGTGTGCCTGTGTGCCTGTGTGCCTGTGTGCCTGTGCCTGTGTGCCTGTGTGCCTGTGTGCCTGTATGCCTGTGTGCCTGTGTGCCTATGCCTGTGTGCCTGTGTGTCTGTGTGCCTGTGTGCCTGTGTGCCTGTGTTCCTGTGCCTGTGTGCCTGTGTGCCTGTGTGCCTGTGTGCCTGTGTGCCTGTGTGCCTGTGTGCCTGTGTGCCTGTGTTCCTGTGCCTGTGTGCCTGTGTGCCTGTGTGCCTGTGTCTGTGTGCCTGTGTGCCTGTGTGCCTGTGTGCCTGTGTGCCTGTGTGCCTGTGTGCCTGTGTGCCTGTGTGCCTATGCATGTGTGCCTGTGTGCCTGTGTGCCTGTGCCTGTGTGCCTGTGTGCCTGTGTGCCTGTGTGCCTGTGTTCCTGTGTGCCTGTGTGCCTGTGTGCCTGTGTGCCTGTGTGCCTGTGTGCCTGTGTTCCTGTGCCTGTGTGCCTGTGTGCCTGTGTGCCTGTGTGCCTGTGTGCCTGTGTGCCTGTGTGCCTGTGTGCCTGTGTGCCTGTGCCTGTGTGCCTGTGTGCCTATGCCTGTGTGCCTGTGTGCCTGTGTGCCTGTGTGCCTGTGTGCCTGTGCCTGTGTGCCTGTGTGCCTGTGTGCCTGTATGCCTGTGTGCCTGTGTGCCTATGCCTGTGTGCCTGTGTGTCTGTGTGCCTGTGTGCCTGTGTGCCTGTGTTCCTGTGCCTGTGTGCCTGTGTGCCTGTGTGCCTGTGTGCCTGTGTGCCTGTGTGCCTGTGTTCCTGTGCCTGTGTGCCTGTGTGCCTGTGTGCCTGTGTGCCTGTGTGCCTGTGTGCCTGTGCCTGTGTGCCTGTGTGCCTGTGCCTGTGTGCCTGTGTGCCTGTGCCTGTGTGCCTGTGTGCCTGTGTGCCTGTGTGCCTGTGTGCCTGTGTTCCTGTGCCTGTGTGCCTGTGTGCCTGTGTGCCTATGCCTGTGTGCCTGTGTGCCTGTGCCTGTGTGCCTGTGTGCCTGTGCCTGTGTACCGGTGTGCCTGTGTGCCTGTGTGCCTGTGTGCCCAGGCGTGTGTGCCTGTGTGCCTGTGTGCCTGTGTGCCTGCGTGCCTGTGTTCCTGTGCCTGTGTGCCTGTGTGCCTGTGTGCCTATGCCTGTGTGCCTGTGTGCCTGTGCCTGTGTGCCTGTGTGCCTGTGCCTGTGTGCCTGTGTGCCTGTGTGCCCAGGCGTGTGTGCCGGTGTGCCTGTGTGCCTGTGTGCCTGCGTGCCTGTGTTCCTGTGCCTGTGTGCCTGTGTGCCTGTGTGCCTATGCCTGTGTGCCTGTGTGCCTGTGCCTGTGTGCCTGTGTGCCTGTGCCTGTGTTCCTGTGTGCCTGTGTGCCTGTGTGCCTGTGCCTGTGTGCCTGTGTGCCTGTGTGCCTGTGTGCCTGTGTGCCTGTGTGCCTGTGTGCCTGTGTGCCCGTGTTCCTGTGCCTGTGTGCCTGTGTGCCTGTGTGCCTGTGCCTGTGTGCCTGTGCCTGTGTGCCTGCGTGCCTGTGTTCCTGTGTGCCTGTGTGCCTGTGTTCCTGTGCCTGTGTGCCTGTGTGCCTGTGTGCCTGTGTGCCTGTGTGCCTGTGTGCCTGTGTGCCTGTGTGCCCGTCTTCCTGTGCCTGTGTGCCTGTGTGCCTGTGCCTGTGTGCCTGTGTGCCTGTGTGCCTGTGTGCCTGTGTGCCTGTGTTCCTGTGCCTGTGTGCCTGTGTGCCTGTGTTCCTGTGCCTGTGTGCCTGTGTGCCTGTGTGCCTATGCCTGTGTGCCTGTGTGCCTGTGTGCTTGTGTGCCTGTGTGCCTGTGTGCCTGTGTGCCTGTGTCTGTGTGCCTGTGTGCCTGTGTGCCTG
The DNA here is from genome assembly GCA_964036045.1 of Eutreptiella sp. 'Long Island Sound 2002'. Classification (NCBI taxonomy): domain Eukaryota; phylum Euglenozoa; class Euglenophyceae; order Eutreptiales; family Eutreptiaceae; genus Eutreptiella; species Eutreptiella sp. 'Long Island Sound 2002'. Next base: position 1,564,541 of record OZ038381.1, on the reverse strand, counting down.
TGTGCCTGTGTGCCTGTGTGCCTGTGTGCCTGTGTGCCTGTGTGCCTGTGTGCCTGTGTGCCTGTGTGCCTGTGTGCATGTGGGCATGTGTGCCTGTGTGCCTGTGTTCCTGTGTGCCTGTGTGCCTGTGTGCCTGTCTGCCTGTGTGCCTGTGTGCCTGTGTGCCTGTGCCTGTGTGCCCAGGCGTGTGTGCCTGTGTGCCTGTGTGCCTGTGTGCCTGTGTGCCTGTGTTCTTGTGCCTGTGTGCCTGTGTGCCTGTGTGCATATGCCTGTGTGCCTGTGTGCCTGTGTGCCTGTGTGCCTGTGTGCCTGCGTGCCTGTGTGCCTGTGTGCCTGTACTCCTGTGCCTGTGTGCCTGTGTGCCTGTGTGCCTATGCCTGTGTGCCTGTGTGCCTGTGTGCCTGTGTGCCTGTGTGCCTGTGTTCCTGTGCCTGTGTGCCTGTGTGCCTGTGTGCCTGTGTTCCTCTGCCTGTGTGCCTGTGTGCCTGTGTGCCTATGCCTGTGTGCCTGTGTGCCTGTGTGCCTGTGTGCTTGTGTGCCTGTGTGCCTGTGTGCCTGTGTGCCTGTGTCTGTGTGCCTGTGTGCCTGTGTGCCTGTCTGCCTGTGTGCCTGTGTGCCTGTGTCTGTGTGCCTGTGTGCCTGTGTGCCTGTGTGCCTGTGTGCCTGTGTGCCTGTGTCCCTGTGCCTGTGTGCCTGTGTGCCTGTGTGCCTGTGTGCCTGTGTGCCTGTGTGCCTGTGTGCCTGTGTGCCTGTGTGCCTGTGTGCCTGTGTGCCCAGGCGTGTGTGCCTGTGTGCCTGTGTGCCTGTGTGCCTGTGTGCCTGTGTTCCTGTGCCTGTGTGCCTGTGTGCATATGCCTGTGTGCCTGTGTGCCTGTGTGCCTGTGTGCCTGTGTGCCTGTGTGCCTGTGTGCCTGTGTGCCTGTGTGCCTGTGTGCCTGTGTGCATATGCCTGTGTGCCTGTGTGCCTGTGTGCCTGTGTGCCTGTGTGCCTGTGTCCCTGTGTGCCTGTGTGCCTGTGTGTCTGTGTGCCTGTGTGCCTGTGTGCCTGTGTGCCTGTGTGCCTGTGTGCCTGTGTGCCTGTGTGCCTGTGTGCCTGTGCCTGTGTGCCTGTGTGCCCAGGCGTGTGTGCCTGTGTGCCTGTGTGCCTGTGTGCCTGTGTGCCTGTGTGCCTGTGTGTCTGTGTGCCTGTGTTCCTGTGCCTGTGTGCCTGTGTGCCTGTGTGCATGTGGGCATGTGTGCCTGTGTCCCTGTGTGCCTGTGTGCCTGTGTGTCTGTGTGCCTGTGTGCCTGTGTGCCTGTGTGCCTGTCTGCCTGTGTGCCTGTGTGCCTGTGTGCCTGTGTGCCTGTGTGCCTGTGTTCCTCTGCCTGTGTGCCTGTGTGCCTGTGTGCCTATGCCTGTGTGCCTGTGTGCCTGTGTGCCTGTGTGCTTGTGTGCCTGTGTGCCTGTGTGCCTGTGTGCCTGTGTCTGTGTGCCTGTGTGCCTGTGTGCCTGTGTGCCTGTGTGCCTGTGTGCCTGTGTCTGTGTGCCTGTGTGCCTGTGTGCCTGTGTGCCTGTGTGCCTGTGTGCCTGTGTCCCTGTGCCTGTGTGCCTGTGTGCCTGTGTGCCTGTGTGCCTGTGTGCCTGTGTGCCTGTGTGCCTGTGTGCCTGTGTGCCTGTGTGCCTGTGTGCCCAGGCGTGTGTGCCTGTGTGCCTGTGTGCCTGTGTGCCTGTGTGCCTGTGTTCCTGTGCCTGTGTGCCTGTGTGCATACGCCTGTGTGCCTGTGTGCCTGTGTGCCTGTGTGCCTGTGTGCATATGCCTGTGTGCCTGTGTGCCTGTGTGCCTGTGTGCCTGTGTGCCTGTGTCCCTGTGTGCCTGTGTGCCTGTGTGTCTGTGTGCCTGTGTGCCTGTGTGCCTGTGTGCCTGTGTGCCTGTGTGCCTGTGTGCCTGTGTGCCTGTGTGCCTGTGCCTGTGTGCCTGTGTGCCCAGGCGTGTGTGCCTGTGTGCCTGTGTGCCTGTGTGCCTGTGTGCCTGTGTGCCTGTGTGTCTGTGTGCCTGTGTTCCTGTGCCTGTGTGCCTGTGTGCCTGTGTGCATGTGGGCATGTGTGCCTGTGTCCCTGTGTGCCTGTGTGCCTGTGTGTCTGTGTGCCTGTGTGCCTGTGTGCCTGTGTGCCTGTCTGCCTGTGTGCCTGTGTACCTGTGTGCCTGTGTGCCTGTGTGCCTGTGTGCATGTGGGCATGTGTGCCTGTGTCCCTGTGTGCCTGTGTGCCTGTGTGTCTGTGTGCCTGTGTGCCTGTGTGCCTGTGTGCCTGTCTGCCTGTGTGCCTGTGTACCTGTGTGCCTGTGTGCCTGTGTGCCTGTGTGCATGTGTGCATGTGTGCCTGTGTGCCTATGCCTGTGTGCCTGTGTGCCTGTGTGCCTGTGTGCATGTGTGCATGTGTGCCTGTGTGCCTGTGTGCCTGTGTTCCTGTGCCTGTGTGCCTGTGTCCAAGTCAGGCTGGCCGACGACGCCGCCACACACCCTGGCTGCCGCGAGGTCAGCGGTGCAGCCTGTGAGGGGCAGACGCACCACTGCCTCACCAAGTGTGCCTCGAGTGCGCGCCTCGACCATCTAAGGTGAGACCCACCAGTTCCCAGAAAGCCAGGGCCTATCGGCGGGACTGATGTCTCTGAGCGTCCGCTCGCATGCCCGTGGTGGCCCTAGCTTGGTCCAGGCACCTCGCTCCTTCGCGCCATGCATGGTGCTCTCGGCCCCCCCTCACCTGGGGCCCATTCCATCGGAGTGCGTGTGTGTGTGTGACGTTCTGCCAATGGACGCCCACTGGGCGGACCAGCGGACGATGGCTCTAGCGCTCCATGACATGACATGACATGACTGTGTGCCTGTGTGCCTGTGCCTGTGCCTGTGCCTGTATGCCTGTGCCTGTGCATGTGTGCCTGTGCCTATGCCTGTGTGCCTGTGTGCCTGTGCCTGTGCCTGTATGCCTGTGCCTGTGCATGTGTGCCTGTGCCTATGCCTGTGTGCCTGTGCCTCTGTGCCTGTGCCTGTGCCTGTGCCTGTGTGCCTATGTGCCTGTGCCTGTGTGCCTATGTGCCTGTGCCTGTGTGCCTGTGTGCCTGTGTGCCTGTGTGTCTGTGTGTCTGTGTGCCTGTGTGCCTGTGCCACAGAGGGTCAGGATGAGCAGTGGCGAGAGGCCAATAGGTGCCGCTAAAGGCAAACAATCAGATACCGAGGCCTCGTGCCAACTCCCCCCCCCCTACACACACAAACACCCAAAAGGACTCAAAGCCACCCCTACGGACTTGAAATGACCGCCTATATTTTTGCTCCTCGAAGTACCCCGAAGTACCTCGAAGAACTTCGAGGTACTTCGGGGTGCACCTCAAAAGCTGCTTTGAATGAGTAATTGCATTCAAAGAGAGGCACCTGGTGGGGACAGGGGATGATCGCCAGCAGCAACAGAAGAGGATTGGTTGGTAAGAAATGTCCCGACCGAGAAAGCCTGGGTTTTGCGGATGCAGTGTTTCTGCGTATTTTGAGCTGCACCTCAAAGTACCTCGAAGCGCTTCGAGGTAGTTCGAGGTACTTCGAGATGCACGAATATAAGCTGTCCTTTCCCACCCCCAGGGAGGTAG
>OZ038381.1:1523427-1555927 GCA_964036045.1 Eutreptiella sp. 'Long Island Sound 2002' | reverse complement strand
TGTTTCTTCTGGTCCTCCCTGCCTGTTTTTCCTTTTTCCTTTTTCCTGTCTCTTGCAGGCCAGGGGCCAGGCACTACCAGCCACCGGCTTCTGGCGTCAACACCGATGGGTTTGGTAATACAGGCCTACTCCTTCTCCCCGCCTCTCTTCCGCGCAAATGCAAAAGATACCGACAGGGATATCTCGTGGGCATGAAAGGACTGCTGCGTAGTGCGAACATGCGATTGTTTCCCCTCCCCATGGTCAGTGGGTGCCTAGAGTAGTTGTCGTACATGACTCCAGCACTATGCCAGGATGATATCACGACTGTCTCCTCTATCACTTCACTTCAGAAAGGCGCCTAGCCTTGACATCATGACATTCACAATGCTTTCTGCTTTGTTCTTGTTTTGATGCTCACTGGCCTGACGAGGTGTTCCTGGTGCTAACATCGTTCTCCACTGCGCTCGCGGTCAGTGGTTTTCTTGTTGGTTCCTGCACAAGTGTGTGTGTGTGCGTGCGTGCGTGCGTGTGTGTGTGTGTGTGTGTGTGCGTGTGTGCGTGCGTGTGCGTGTGCGTGCGCGTGTGCGTGCGTGTGTGTTTGTGTGTGTGTGTGTGTGTGGGTGTGTGTGTGTGGGTGGTGGGTGGGTGGGTGGGTGGGCGGGTGTGTGTGTGTGTGTGTTCTTCTTCTTTTGATGTTGGCATGACAAGCTGGTTTTATTAGGAGGAGGAGCTGGAGGAGGAGGAGGAGGAGGAGGTGCGACACTTCGGCCGCTTGACCGCCCCATGGTGCCTGCCCGGCCCGCCCCACTGGACACCATCCTTGGCGGTGTGGGACGGTGACCCCCCCTGTGGGCTGTCCTCCGGCTTCAGCATCATGGCATGGCCTCACGCCTGTCCTCGCCTCTGCCTTCGCGTGTGGCCGCGCGCGGGGGGAGGCCGTGGAATTGCGCCCCCCAAGTGGTGTTGGACGCACCGAATCGGGTCCGCTACCAAACCTCGGCAAACCCCCGGGGCAGGGGCGGCCGGAGTGTTGCTGGTCCTCACGCCGGCCCAGGGCCTCCGAGGTACTGCGCGGGGGCGTTTTCTGCCCAGGGAAGCCCCTGGGCCGGCGCATGGGCCGGTCGCTGCCCCCGCCCTAAAAACCCCCCGGGCACTGGGCTTCCAAGCGCCTGGGGAGGTAAGGGGGGCCTGTGATTGACCAACGCTTGGCCTTGGGGGCATGTTCCCCCGAAAATCGCCCCTCCCCGCCCCCCCCCCAAAGCCTGTCCCCCCCGCCCCATCGCGCCTCCCAGAACCCCCCCCTCCTGGGGGGGCCTCCGGCCAACAGTTAGTGGAGGGCGGTAGTTGGCGTCCAGAGCCGAGGAGTCGCCCCCCACCCCCCCCCCCGTGCCCCGGGCACTGGGTTTCCAATCACCTGCGCCTAGACAGGCCAAGCAGGATGGAGCAGCACCCCCCACCTCCGCAGCAACCCCCCGGGGTGCCCCCTGACCATGCCGATCGGCGCACCCCGTCGGTGCCGTGTGTGTGGCGATGTACGGGTAACCCCCTTTTGCACCGGGGGTCCCTTCACCCACATCCGGGCCATGCCGCCCGGTTGGGGAGGGGGCCGCCCCTCCCCACCTCTGACCAACCCCCACCGGCCACCGCACCAACGGTGTCCCGAACGACAGTTTCCGGCCCCAGACCAACAGCCGCCCTTGTCCACGAGGCTTTGTTGGCTTTGCCCCCCCCCCCCCCCCCTAACCACCACCCATGGCCTTGTGTGACATTCACGGTGCGGGTTGTGGTGAGCACCTCCCAGCCTGGGGTCTTCGTGATGACCGCATTCCGGGCACTGATCAGGCCGTCAGGGGAGGACGCCATGGGCAGAAGTTGCATTCTGGATTCCCCCCCCAGGCAAGTGGATGCCCGCGGCAGTGCGGAGGCCTGCTTGTCATAGCAGAAGGTTCAAGGGCGAGAGGCCAATAGGCGCTGCCACAGGCTAACAGAGCCAACCACCAAGGCCTTGTGCCAACCCCCCCCCCCCCCCCCGCCCCCTCCAAAGTGACTGTCCCCGGGTCCCCGGGGAGGTGCAGCTGGAGAAGTTGGAGCTGACCCGATGCCCCGTGCTGAGGTGCGCTGGCGTGTCGGGCTCATGTGCCGGGCCCGAGGCCGGACCACTACAGTACCCTCCCCCCCAACCCCTGTCAGAAGCCCATGTCAGGGAAATGACCCTGCAGATGCACACCCCCAGGGCGCGCAAGTCAGTGCTGGAGTCGGCAAACCCTCACATGGACTCGGAGTGTGCATCTGAATGCACCTGCTCAACGGCCCGGGCAACAGCCCGTCTCCGGGACAGCCGACCCCCGGAGTAGTCAAACAGGACAAGTCATCCAGGGGCTCCGTTGACACGACCAAAACACGTTCGGGCCCACAGAGGGTCAGAATGAGCAGTGGCGAGAGGCCAATAGGCGCCGCCAAAGGCAAACAATCAGATACCGAGGCCTTGTGCCAACTCCCCACCCAGATCCAATCGCGGTTACAACGGGTTTGTAACTGCCGCCTCCAACCGCATCCTTCCAGATCCAACGGCGGTTACAACGGGTTTGTAACTGCCGCCTCCAACCGCATCCTTCCAGATCCAACCGCGGTTACAACATGTTTGTAACTGCCGCCTCCAACCGCATCCTTCCAGATCCAACGGCGGTTACAACGGGTTTGTAACTGCCGCCTCCGGCCGCATCCTTCCAGATCCAACCGCGGTTACAACATGTTTGTAACTGCCGCCTCCTTTCTAGGGCAAAATTAGGAACATTTGGGGAAATCTGGGGTTGTAGTGAACAGTCCTGTCCCTCCACGGATAAATGCTTGGCAGGGCACAGTGAGGCACTTGCATTCGCAGCACCAAACCACACCAAACCTTCCGCTATCCATCCGCCACCCTAGGTCGCCATCCCTCTGATCGCCGTCAACCGCATCAACACGCCGGCCACCGCCGAGCAGGTGCTCGCCGACGGTAACGCTGACATGGTGTCCCTGGCGCGCCCGCTGCTTGCGGATCCAGGTATCGTGTGCGCCGCACTCCGAGGGGGCCTTGCATCCTTTTTGACGGACCCTTCCGTTGCAGGGATGGCATTGGAAGGGGAAGAGGTACCCCCCCGTTTAGGGTGCCCAGCCTATGCCCAGCCACTGTCTCCCCTGGCGGCAAGTGCCGGCTTCAAAGGTGGTAACCGAAAGTAACCGCCCCCAACCTTTAAACTTTTAGCAACCTCCTCCAACCGCCTACCTAACCGCCTCTGAGGCCTTTGTTGGTAGAAATGGGGACTTCTCAGCAAGTGGAGGTTGCCGTTTGAGTGGTGAGAGCCCCACTTAGGGTGCAGGGGGGCGGGGGGGTCGGCCAAGGGTGCTGTGGGGCTATACCGTTTCTGCACTGCAGGGCTCACAGCCTCCGTGTCTGAAGGACCTCAGGCCGAGCTGCGCCCCGACTGCCAATGGGCACGGGAGTGGCGGTGGTACGTGGCTCTACTGGGGATGGGCCCCTTGACTGTGGCGTGGCACAGGCAGTGCCACCATGTTCGCTGGGTCCCCCGCTCCTGGGCCGACCAGTTGTTATCCTACCCTCCCCCCCCTTGTATAAGCTACGCCCTTGTCCAAGCTACAGCGGGTGTAGGGACCGTATTAATTTGGTACCGAATTTGATTCGGTACAAATGTAGTGCGGCCACATAAGACATGGGTTTGGTGACAAATTTGCCAGTCGCATAGGGTCATGGATACATCTGTTGTGAGTGTTTGCCCACTTGAACCCACATAGCCCTGATTTTGGGGATATTTGTGCATTATATTCCCCTTTCTTGCACCAGCCCACCATGCAAACTCTGTTTTTGAACCCGGGTGTCCATGGCCTTGTCCAAGCTACAGTAGGCGTAGGGACCGTATTAATTTGGGACTTTTGCGTAGCTTATACAAGGGGGGGAGGGTACAGCGCCAATGGCACACAGTTTGGGTCATCTCTGAACAGGGGACACACAGTGGTGCATGCATCCGGGCAATTTTTTTTTCTATCATCTATGTACCATTTTTTTCAGATTCATTGAGTACATGGGCCCCTTCTTCACAAATGGTGCATTTTTCCCCCGTCCCCGATGCAGCATGGGTAATGTAGCCAAGTTACCCTTTTCCGCTTTGGAGCCCCTGAGATGGGAGGGTCTATGCAGCCATTGGGGCTGTCTTTGCTTTGGGCTTTGGGCTTTGAGCTTGCATTTTCTGTGCGAAGAAACACGCGGATCTTGAGAGAAAATGGCCCGCTTGATTGAATTGAATCCGAAAAGACTGCGTTCTTGTCCCCCTTTTCCCCCACAATGCGAATTTTTCCAAAAACCTCCAGCAAGTAGGAAGGGCACCACACGAAATCGGTGCGGACCGCTTTTTGGTGTCGGGTACTAGGCTCGGCTCGCCGGAGCCCTCATCAGCCCACTGTACACAAAAAGAGAAGCGAGCATATGGACAACACATGGATTTTGATCCACCGCTGCACATCAAAGCGATCATTCACCAAAATTCAGCAAAATTCAGCATAGCGTCCATCATTTGCAGAGAGGGGGGAGGTGACCTTACCAGGCTGCAGCTTTCCGGGAAGAAAGCATGGTTGTGTACCACATACCAAGACCAAGAATAAGGATCACCCAAGGTGGCAAGCTAAGGACAATGATGGGCACACCTTCGTTCGGGGCCTTGGAGAGCATCCCTTGGCTCAAATATACACTTTTGGTGTTGGGCCACAACGTCTGCACTTATTTGGGAATGCATCGGGAGGAGTGTCTTGCGACTCCAATGGATGGTCTAGGCTATGGTTCACATCCATGTCACGGGGCTTCATCCCAAAGATCTGCGTGAGCAAATGGCCAGCCCCAAGGAGCAAAGGGCTAATACTTGACGTTGGGCTTGTTGATGAACTACTCGGAATCTGACTCGAACTCCAACTCGAGTTCTGACTCAAGGTCCAGCTTGACGTCATGCCGAGCCAGAGCCAGGACCTCTCCTTTGTAAAGGGTGATGGTGTCAATGGATGAATGTGCACGGAACGTGTCTCCATTAGCAACGTCGGTATCCTTCAGCGGAGGGTCTGCAGTGCGCCGGTTGTTCGGGTGGTGTATGATTCCCCCCTCTCTTCTAATACATCCCGGGTACCCCCCGGATTTGCGTATGATCAAAATGCTCAGAATGAACAGGACTTCAACAGTACCCCCACAACCCGAACACAATTTGACACCCCTTCAGCCCCCCCATCTGAGCCCCACTGCCCAAGCTGCGGGGACTGTAGGGTCCGGAATTGACCTGAACGCCTCCCCCCGTGCGTCCGCCTTTTGACTACAGATTTCGTCAAAAAGGCAGCGGAGGGCCGCGAGGACGAGGTCAACGTGTGCATCGCCTGCAACCAGGCGTGCCTCGACCACACGTTTGAGAGGAAGCGGTGTGCTCCCGCACCCGACAGCCCATTGCGCATGCGACATCCGGAGAGGGGGGGGGGTGGCACAAAGAGACAAGGCCGGGACAAGTGCCGAGCGGGAGGCACGCCGGAGCGCAGTGATGCGACAGGGACTGAGGACGGGGGCACGAGGCACAGTCCGCGGGGGCACGGACGCGATGCTGCCGACGCCGGCCGCGTCGTAGTCGTTGGTCGTCATGGGGCGGTTCCCGCCGGGGGCCAGGGCGGTCCTAAGGGACGAGATTTTTTTTTTTTGCTAAGGACCGCCGTTAAGGACCGCCCCAAGGGACCACCAACCGCCAACCGCCAACCACCAACCGCCGCCAACCGCTAGCGGCGACCAACCGCCAACTGCCAACCACTGCCAACCGCCACCAACCACCAACCACCAATCACCAACCACCAATCACCAACCACCAACCGCCGCCAACCGCCACCAACCACCAGTTGCCAACTGCCAACCGCCAACCGCCGCCAACCGCCAACCGCCAACCGCCACCAACCATGGTTGAGCACATGGAGTGCCCGCGGGCTTTTTTGGGAAAACTGGTTCCGGAACACTTTTTTTTTCCCGTTAAGGACCGCCCTGCCGGGGACTGATTCGGTGCGGCGGTCAACCGCTTGTCGTTGTCGTGCTTTCGGTAGAGGAAACAAATGTCAGAACTTGAAATGTGTTTGTGGTCACTCATTGACTGAATTGGTGCCGCAAACGATTGCACTGATCATTGCCGCGAGATGTCCGAGGTGCATGCGGAATGCGGTCAGCACAGTTTCCGTCTTCCCCGCACATGACTGGGGCCCTGGATGGCAGAAAACCCACCTTGGAGGCCAGGCACCTCAGCGAATTGGAAGCCTGTGAGGGTCGTGCAACGCAGCACATCGCAACGAGTCCGTTGCAAGGCCGCACAACGTAGTGCGTCCGACGGCGCCGCAGCGCGTGGTCACACACCACCATCACGGCGCGCACCACCGCGCGCGCGCGCCGCGGCACGCGGCTCAGTGAACGGCACCGCGCACACACCACCACAAGACGCACCGCGGCACACCACCATGGCACTCACCACAGCACACGTGACCGCATGTGCCACAGCACACACCACAGCCTACACCAACGCGCACGCGACAGCACGTACCAGACAACACGCGACAGCGTACACCACAGCGTACACCACAGCAGTCCCTCTCTGTTGGGTAGTCGGGTTTTCAACTGAAGGGGGGGGGGGGGTCAATAGAGCCACCCAAAACTGGGGGAGGGGGGGGGGGTCTCAATTGACAGGACCATTAATCAGTTTCTTATGAAACTCTGGCGCCAAAGGCGCCGAAATTTTTTTGAGCATTCAAAATGGCCCTTTTTTTTCCCTCACCAAATACATGGCAAATGATGAACCCCCTCGACACGCTGATTCCAAAAATCCCATTTTCATTTTTTGCCGAATTTCGGGTCCAGGTCACCTCCGGGGCCCGGGGGTCAGTCTCGCTAGGATTTTGGTGGGCGCGTCAATGGAGCCCTTTTATGGGGGGGTCCAGCCAGAGGGCTGTATCCACCCCTCGCCCCCCCGCGGAGTTGAAAGCCCGCCCACCCATGCTACCAACCGCACATGCCACACCTCCAAGACAACGCACCACAAGCACCGCGCACGGCACACCGTCTGTGGGGGCAAACAGGCCCCCGGTGTGGCGCTCTGGTGCCCATGGGAAGAAGGAGCCTGGCAAGGGCTGCCGGCGAACGATTTCCTGCTGGCGGGTGACCAAACACCCGCTGTGAGTGAATATCTGACAGCCACAGGCAGCTCCTCGGACCAGGGCTGTCCTTCACAACCCCAATTTTGTTTTGTTCAGCACAGCCCTTAAGGACAGCCCCCAGGGACCACCAACCGCCAACCGCCACCAGCCACCAACCGCCACCAACCGCCACCAACCACCAACCGCCACCAACCGCCACCAGCCACCAACCGCCAACCATTAACTGCCAACCGCCAACCGCCACCAACCGCCAACCGCCTCCACACAGACTCGCAGAGGTCTCTTCTCCGGCTCGGGAACCTACTCCACTCCCCCCCCCCCCCCCTCGCCCCGCATCCCCATCCCTGTCCATCAGACGTGTCAGTGCCGCGCACCCACCCCCCACAGCCCCTGCCCCCTCTGCCATCAGGGCGTCCTGCCTCCTCAACCCGCGCGCCTGCCACGAAACCGAGTTGAACTACACGCCCACCGAGAACCGCAAGCGAGTGGCCGTCGTCGGGGCGGACCCTGCGGGGCTGAGCGCCGCGACGGTGCTGGCCACGCGAGGGCACGACGTCCATTTGTTCGAGGTCCGTTGCCGAAGCGGCCTGTGTCCTGCCGTAGCCCGGCCCCGCTGCCCTCCTCGACGGGCCCTGTCCCGGCCCTTCCGTCTTTCGGGGGCTGCCGAGGTCAAGAAAGAGAGCGGCTGATGGTTTGGGTGCAACTTTTTGGAAATTTGTTGGAAAATTTGTGGGGAAATCCCGGGAAGGCATTTCCCGGGTAGCGTTTTCCTCCACTTTGGAAGGCCGGGGGGGCGGGGCGGGGGGGGGGGGGGGGGCTGCCACAACGGGTACAGAAATGTGCCGGTTGGTACTTCCAGGGGTACTTCTTGGTTTGGGTATTGGGGGGGTGATTGTCTACATTGCCTGTCCCCGGCCACCGGGAAGCAGGATTTTTTTTGGGGGGAGGGGGGTCGAACCATTCCAGAGGCAGCCCCGTTCCCGGTTTGTAGTTGCCGCCCCACCTGTCGTTTGCACCGTGGCCACGCCGGGATGGCGGCCTGCGGAGGGCGGAAAATGGGTTTGCGGGGGGGGGGGGGGGGGCGGACCTTCAGGAGAAGATCGACACCGCATCAGATGCGGTGAAGAATGAACGGGTGACTGTCCAGGGCTCCGGAAAGAAACCGCAGATGGACTACATGGCACACAGGGGGGTCGTTCGAGCCCCCTGAAGGAGGGGGGAGGGGGGTTTGTGGGAAAGGGGCTCTCGTGACAGGCCTGTCCCAAGAGGCCAGGCTAAACACTCCACTGATGACTCACCACCTGCGCCGCAAAAGCGGCCCGAAAGACTTTGTTTGGAAAACAAAACCAGCCCCCCGATGATACACCCCTCGAAATGATCAGCGCATCGCGGGGGATCATCCGGAGCCGCATGTGTTGGGGTGCCTCAGGACTCCCCCCCTTCCCCTCCCCCCCAACCTCCGCAGTTGGCCCGTCGGGGGTCCCCGTCACGGGAGCCCTGAAGGGGGGGGGGGGGTCTGGAAAAGGGGCTCCAACGACCCTTCCCGCCCGCGCCCAAACCTTTTTTCTTCCACCCCCGGTCATGCAGCCAGTTTTGTGGGTCCGACGGGGCCATGGCAGTGGTCTCTGTATTTCTCTGAGAGGACGACAGATTATGGGGTGAGGGTGGGACAGTTGTTCCGCTGCTCGCAAGTGCTCTTTCTGCCCCTCGACCTCCCTCCCACGCCGGTACTGGCACGCTTCAGAGTGAATCATTCCCAGCCTTTCATTCATCACTGGGCGTGCCACTGGCCAAATTGAAAAGATACATGTATCTACGCATACTTTTCGAAAACGGCGGCTTTTGACCCCGATTCCCAGAAATTTTGAGGGCCAAAAATTGGCCATTGTTGGTCAAGAATGGTGGTTTGTGGACTGAATGGACAGCGAACTTCCTGTTTTGAGGGCGCCGACTTCAAAAGAGAACACGTCTGCAAATGCGATTGTTGCGTTGAAAGTTGCGTTTTTGGGCTGATCAGCACCAAACACCACTGTTTTTGGGCAACCATGCCCCAAAATTGGCCATTGCTGTCCAAACCAGTGATTTTGGCCTGATCCAGAACCCCGGACCCTGTGTTACGGTTCCCACATCAGCCGTGGTGAGCACCTGCCACATTTCGCTGTCATGGGAATGATCAGCCCTTAAATGTATAATGGCCTGAAGCTTTCTGGCCAGTGGCCAATGGATTGTATAATTGGGGTATCTGAAGATTCAGATGATATAAAGTTGTATATTTTGACCCAGTTTTTTTTTTAAACAAACAGTTTTCCTGATTCAGGCCTCCTTTTTCTGCACAAAACACCAATAAACATAGACAAACAACGGCGGTTACTGAAAAACCGTTGTTGAGAAATACACGAACAAACGGCAAGACGGAAAAACATGTCTGAAAAACATCCAAAATGAGGAGAATGAAACAAAATGCACAACAAGGCGTCCCAACACCTTCCCCAAGAGATGCGAAAATATCAATAAGCACAATTATACATCAACATACACCCGATATACAGGGGTGGTGGGTCCGGGTCCCGGATTCACTCGAAGCTACGCTTCCCATCGGCACGGATCGGTGGTACGTTGCGGTCGCTGAGTGCAGTGCTGGCGGGGGTCGCATGGCATTGGCAGCCACTTGGTGGGCGTTGCGAATGCCGTTGTTGTCTGCGGCGTTCCGGCCGCACGCGCACCGCACACGTCGCTGCGCTTCGGACAGGCGTCGGGTGCCATTGGCGGGCAGTTTAACATGGCCAAGCGAATCCCCGGGAAGGAGGAGTTCCAGGAGGCGCTGGACTACTACGAGCGAATGCTGGCGGTAACCGGCGTGAAGGTTGTGCCGCCCCGTGCCGCGTCGTGCCGCGTCGTGCCGCGCCGTGTTTGTGGTGCGCGGCGCTCTACGGTGCCGTGCGGGTGTGGGTGTGGGTGCTGGTGCGGTGTGCCGTGGTGTGCACTGTTGCCAACCGGCAAAGGCCCGGATGTCTTGCACACGGGAAAATGCAAAACGTGTGGGCCCTGAAACCGAACCCTGAGCCCAGCCGCAAGCCCTGCGTTCTGCTGCGTCCCCGCTGCCCTGCCGCCGGTAGGCGGCTGCGGTCCCCTGCCGGCCCCCCCGGCGTGGCGTGCGTCTCCTGGTCGTTCTCCCGATTGGGGGGTTGGGTTGGGTTGGGTTGGGTCATGGCTTGCACCGATGGCGGGTTCCCATGGCCAATCAGGGGGTTTTTTAGGGGACTTTTTTTTTAAGAACCTGGTCTTGGCCTAGTAGCACTTTGTCTCCAACCGCCGTCAGTTACCCTCCAACCGCCGTCGGTTGCCCTCCATCCGCCGTCAGTTACCCTCCAACCGCCGTCAGTTACCCTCCATCCGCCGTCGGTTGCCCTCCAACCGCCGTCGGTTACCCCTTAGGTGCCACCGGTTGGAGCTGTGCACATTTTGCTGACCACTGGACCCCGGGCTGTGTGCTCCCCCGCCCGCGCCCGCAGGTGCGGCTGTGGAGGGTGGGGTGTCTCCCCCTTCCGTTGGCTGCACCCGCAGGGTGAAGCCCAGGCTCAGGAGCCCCCCCCCCCCCGCCCCCTGGGCTGGCAGATGGGCTGCCGTGCCCTGCACAGAGCGGCGTGCCCCGTGCTCCCCCTTCCCTCACCCGCACAACTGGGCCCTACCCCAGCTACCGCGGCGCTGTTTCGAGGGAGAGGCCGCCGTGCCGGTGTGTACTTGGCGCATGCCGAAGGGGGAAGGGGGCGCCTGTTGGGGGGTTCAGGGCACGGGGCCAGGGCACAGTGGCACACCTTTTTTCTTCTCCGGCGGTCCTCCTGTTGGCGTGCGTTGGGGGGGGGGGGGGGCAGGTTGTGGACGGCCTGAGGACGGAGGTGTGTGGACAGTCAAAACAGTCAACCGACCCCCGCCACAACCAGCACACCCTCAATACGCCATCTACTGGGCGCCGCTGACGCGCAAACGGCGCATTCCGCGCAGCCCCGGCACACCAACCACTGGGCTCCACGAACGCGGAAACGACCCCAGCACCGACAGAAAGCAGCGACCCGACGCAACATGCGAAGGGAAGAACGGGTGACTGTCCAGGGCCCCGTAAAGGAGCAACCACCCTGCACTGCAGCAACCACCAAATGCGGCGCACGCCGAGCGAGCCATCAGCAAACCCCCCCCCCTCCCTCTACAAGGTGCCCACGTACTCCACAAGGGCGGGGGCTGCGCCCCGCGCTCCGGGAGGTGCCCGCCACGGGGGTGGCAACAGGGCCGTGACCAGCCAACCGGGCACGGGGCAGTCCACGTTGTGTGGAGATGTGAAATCCTCGTATGGGGGGGCAGGCGGGTGGGACAGGAGGGGGTGCGCGACATGGGCACCCAGGAGCGCCACCAGACAGGGGGAGGAGCAACACAGACACACAGAACGCGGGAGCCACACCAGGAGGGACAAGGGCGGGCACAGCAGACAAGGAGGAGGGGCACAGCAAGGCGGGAGAGGCAACCAGAACAGCGGGAACAGAGAACCAGAATGGAGCGGATGGCAGAGCGTGCGCATGGGAGGCAGCGACAATAAAGGGGATGGCCTGGCCAGCCAACCCCGTCGCTACCGGGTGCCAGGGCAACCCCTGCTCAACCGGCATCAGGTGGGGGGTGTCTCCCGCAGCCCAGATGGGCTGTTTGCGCAACAGGAGTGGGAGCCCATCAGGGGCAGACCAACCATGAGGGGGAAAAGGACATATGGTGGACGGCCCGGACAGCGCGTGGAGGAACAGGGCACCTGGGCCGCACAGAAACACAGCGAGGCAGGCGATGGACGGCCTGTGGACAGAGGTGTGTGGACAGCAAACACAGTCAAACGACCCCGGCAACAACCAGCACATCCTCAATACGCCAATTATTGGGCGCCGCTGACACGCAAACGGCACACCATGCCACATTCAGCACAGTCCCAACACGCCAACTACTGGGCTCCGCGAACGCTGAAACGACACCAGCAAGAGCACCGGCCGCAGCGGCCGACAGAAAGTAGCGACCCGACGCAACATGCGAAGGGAAGAACGGGTGACCGTCCAGGGCCCCGTAAAGGAGCAACAACCAGACCGAATGTCACACAGGGGGGGGGGGGGGTTGCGTGTGCCCGGTGCTCTGGGCCCCAGCGGCGGGGCAGGGGAGCGCCCTGCACGAAGGCCGCGGGGGGGGGAGGTGAAGGAGCCGGAAAGGAGGCACAGTGCACATGCCCCATCCATGCCCCATGTACCGGCGAATGCCCCAGGGCCTTCCCTCCACCGGGACGCCCCCGGCCGGTCCGGCACGCCGTGCAGCGCCACCCGTGCCCCTCCGGGTACGTCAGGGAGCGCCTCCGACCACACGCCCTGTGCACACCCCCTCGGGGGGTCAGTCGTGGGCCAGGGGAGGCCGCAGGTCACCCGTGCTCTTCCCATTGCTCTTCCCATTGCTCTTCCCATTGCTCTTCCACTTCCTCTTCCCATTGCTCTTCCCATTGCTCTTCCCATTGCTCTTCCCATTGCTCTTCCCATTGCTCTTCCCATTGCTCTTCCCATTGCTCTTCCCATTGCTCTTCCCATTGCTCTTCCACTTCCTCTTCCCATTGCTCTTCCCATTGCTCTTCCCATTGCTCTTCCCATTGCTCTTCCCATTGCTCTTCCCATTGCTCCCACTTCCTCGTGCTGAGCGCTTCCCTGCCCCAAGAGCACTCGAGGGAGCGGGGCTCCCGGTGAGCCCCCCTGCGCCTTAACCCCCTCCGACGAGACGGGGCCTCGAGGGCTACACCGGTCGCCGACCCCCTCCTGGGCGCCGATGGGGGGCCTGGGGGGGGCTCTGGTGCCTCCCCTTGGCCTCCGTTGGCTCCGCCTTGGCGGCTGCACCTGCGCCTCCCCTTCCCCCGGTGGTTCCTGTCGGCGCGGTCCTTGGGCCCCCCGGTTGCCTGCTGCTGCCCTGCCGGCTACCGGCGGCCGGCTGCTGCTTGGTGGCCACCGCCCGCACGCTGCCGGCCTCCGTTTGGTGCCCCGCCGGTCGCTGGCTGCTGCCCAGCGGCTACTGCCTGTGGTCCGCTGCCTTCCGACCGGTGGCCGCGACCCGCCGGCCGCGGTCCGGCGGGCGCTGCCTGGTGGCGGTCGCCTGCGCGTTGTCGGCTACCGCGCGGTGGCTACCGCCTGCCGCGCGCTCGCTGGCTGCGGCCCGGGTGCTGCCGCCTGCTGCCTCCTGGCCACCGGCTACCGGCCGCTCGCCGGTGGGTGCTGCCCGCAGGCGGGTGCTCGGTGGCGGCCGGCTGTCCCCTACGGGCTGCTACCCAGCGGCGGCCGCCTACCGTGTGGTGTGGTGTGGTGTGGTGGGGTGGGCGGCTGGTGGGGTGGGCTGTCCCGCGCCGCGCCGTGCTGCATTGCGTCGGGTCGGGTGTCCTGCAATCGTCCGATGGATGATTTCTCGTGACATCCCCCTCGTTGGGCGGCCCCCTGTGGAGGGGGGACGGTGCCGCAGTGGCAGCCTCACCACTGTGGGGGGGGGGGGGTCCCCGCCAGGGGGAACGCCACACCAGGCGACTGAAGCCGCATTCTGGCCTTTGCTTAGTAAGGGGGGGGGGGGGTCAGGGCGGGTTCCTAGTGAGGAGCCTTGTGGATGGCGCTGGGTCCTACTCAGTTGCCCATAGGGCGGGGCTCCTTCCTACTGAGCTGACTGGCACGTGGGGCTAGATCCTACTGAGATCCCCTCACCAGGGCAGGGGGTCACCCCCAGCCCCCGCCCCCACCAAGCAAAGGCCTGCGCCCATTCGCGTCCCAGGCTGCAGGTGGATGGCGCTGGGTCCTACTCAGTTGCCCATAGGGCGGGGCTCCTTCCTACTGAGCCGACTGGCACGTGGGGCTAGATCCTACTGAGATCCCCTCACCAGGGCAGGGGGTCACCCCCAGCCCCCGCCCCCACCAAGCAAAGGCCTGCGCCCATTCGCGTCCCAGGCTGCAGGTGGATGGCGCTGGGTCCTACTCAGTTGCCCATAGGGCGGGGCTCCTTCCTACTGAGCCGACTGGCACGTGGGGCTAGATCCTACTGAGATCCCCTCACCAGGGCAGGGGGTCACCCAGCCCCCGCCCCCACCAAGCAAAGGCCTGGCCGCATTCCTCCAGTGAAGCGGATGCCGATAGCGGCTCTGGGGCCTGCACACCGGCTCCGGAGCCGCTGCCGACACTGACAATCCCCGGAGGGCCCGTGGTCCGCGGCAGCCCCGGTCCACTCCCCCCGCCGTCGCAGGTGCACCTGAACACAGCGGCGACATCGGCGTTGCTGGCGGGGTATGACGAAGTGCTGCTCGCCACCGGAGTGGTGCCGCGCGTGCCCGACATTCCAGGTATTCTTTTGTGTGTCCGTGCCGCGTCGCCGCTGCGCCACGGATGGGCTCCGTCGACTTGGACACCCCCCCCCCCCCCCGTTTCCTCGACTATGGGCGTCAGGTGCGGACTCTGGTTTTCCTGGAGACCACGTAGGCACGTGCATGCACCGGCCAAATGACTGCAACGGAACCCTCCGCAACCCTCTACAGGCCTGCATAGCCCTCTATGGGGGCGTACCGTGCGCTGTGCGCGCGCTGTGCACGCGCTGTGCGCGTGCTGTGCGAAAAGTTGGCTGTTCTCCACCACCGGGAGTTCGGTAAGTTCAGAAGATTGAAAGGACGTCATTGAATGGCAGCTGCAGTGGATGGGGCTATAGGGGGCAGAATTTAGGTCCCTGGGACCCATGGCAAGCATCAGATGTTTGAATTTTTGAGTTTTGAATTGATTGTGCATGATTCCGGGGGTGGGTGGTTTTCAGGGTTGTTACCTGGATAATCACCGTAATAATTGACGCTGTGCGCGCGCTGTGCGAAAATGCCCCCTACAACTCCTCCACAACCCGTCCACAGCCCCTCCACAACTCCCCCACACTCCCTCTACAATTCTCCGCCTCCGATGGCAACACAACAGCGGATCGATGCATCGGACTGCCACAAAGCCCGCATCCTTCCCGCCTTTGGTAGCCTGACCCCCCACCCCCCGCCAGAACATGGGCCACGCATTACCGCTGTTGTTTTTGGCCTGCACCCGTGAGCAATGGGTGGATTTCATGGAAGGCGCATCGATCGATGTGGTCGGGTGCGAGGAGCACACGTGCGGCTCGCCCACGTGGGCAGGGCTGTACTTGCCCCTGCCCAATCCGGCCGATACAGGCAAACCAACCCCCAAACCCAGGCCTCACCCCTTGAACTTAAGTGTAGCCGGCGCACCCCCCGAGAGTCCAACAGCGTGGAGCCGGGGACCGCGCTCCGTGCGGTCCCTCCGGGCCCCGACTCGAAGCCTCCCCCCCGCGTCTCTTAGGGATGGACCATCCCAAAGTCGTCATGTACACCGACGTCCTGCAGCAGCGCGCGACCGTGGGCCAGGCCGTCGCCATCATCGGCGCCGGGGGTATCGGTGTGGCATGCGAACGCGGAGAGGCCGGGCAGCGCGTGCGGGAGGCGGTGGCGGGACGGGGCTGGGGGTGCGCGCCGGGCGGGACGACGGTGTGGGGGCGGGCCGCCGGGGCTCCGTTTACCGACTCGGCACCACCGGAGGGGGGGGGGGGGGGACAACAACCAGCACATCCTCGATACGCCAATTATTGGGCGCCGCTGACGCGCAAACGGCGCATCCCGCCACATCCAGCACAGCCCCGGCACACCGACTACTGGGCTCCGCGAACGCGGAAACGACACCAGCAAGAGCACCGGCCGCAGCGGCCGACAGAACGCAGTGACCCGACGCAACATGCGAAGGGAAGAACGGGTGACCGTCCAGGGCCCCGTAAAGGAGCAACAACCCGACAGAATGTCACACAGGGGGGAGGTCCCACACCACGACCCAGCCCCCCTTTGCCCCCCCCCCCCCCCCCAATACCTGGGCCAATTTTTTCTCTGGGCCTTCGGCCAATCAACACTTTTCTCTGGCACCTTCGGCGCTAGTTCGCTGAGGCCAAAACTCGGCGCTTCTAAAAGCTCAGCACCACCGGACGGGGGGGGGGGGGGGCTGCACACGGAGCGGTGGAGCGCAGGGGGTGGACGGCCGGTACAACGCGCGGAGGAGTGGGGCACCCGGGCCTCACGCACACGGGAACGCAGCGACGCAGGTGTTGCGGACGACCGGAGGGCGGCGGAGGTGCGTGGGCAGCAAACCCCGTCAAACGACCCCCGCAACAACCAGCACACCCTCAATACGCCAACCACTGGGCGCCGCTAACGCACGAACGGCACCCGCCACATCCAGCACAGCCCCGGTACACCAACGACGGGGCTCGCGCGCGCGCGGAAACGACACCAGCAAGAGCACCGGCCGCAGCGGCCGACAGAACGCAGCGACCCGACGCAACACGCGAAGGGCAGAACGGGTGACTGTCCAGGGCCCCGTAAAGAAACTGCAACCCGACGGAATGTCACACGGGGGGTGGGGGGGGGGGGGGGCTGGACTTGGCTGGGGGTGCGTGCCGGGCGGGACGACGGGAGGACGCGGGGCGCCCCGGAGCGGAGTAGCAGTGCGGCAGGGCCAGGCCCCCCTCCCACTCGCAGACAGGCACTCCTCGTCCTGTGGCTCGTGGGGCCCGCTCCGGCCGCTCCTTCGTCACCCCGCATTTGCGGTTGCAACCGCCGCTGGTCACCCGCCAACCGCCGTCAGTCAGCGCCCAACCGCCGTCGGCGACCGCCGGAATATGAAGTGACTCTGGCGCGGTAAGTGGCTGGAGCATTGGACTCTAAACTCCGGTCGCCGGTTCGAATCCCGGGACTCGCCGCTCTCCAGCACTCGACCGTCGGGGGGGGGGGGGGGGGCTAAAGCCGATCTTTGGCGACGTCCAGGTCACCAACAACCCTTTTCTGCCGCGCACGCTCAACTTCCGGAACGTGGGCCACGCATTACCGCTGTTGTTTTTGTCCTGCACCCGCGAGCAATGGGTGGAGTTCATGGAAGGCGCATCGATCGATGTGGTCGGGTGCGAGGAGCACACGTGCGCAGGGGCGTCCTTAAGGAACGAGATTTTTTTTTTTTTTGCTAAGGACAGCCCTTAAGGACAGCCCCACCCGCCAACCACCAACCGCCACCAACCGCCAGCCACCAACCGCCGCCAACCGCCAGCGGCGACCAACCGCCAACTGCCAACCACTGCCAACTGCCTCCAACCACCAACCGCCAGCCACCAACCGCCGCCAACCACCACCAACCGCCACCAACCGCCAGTTGCCAACTGCCAACCGCCAACTGCCGCCAACCGCCAACCGCCAACTGCCACAACCATGGTTGAGCACATGGAGTGCCCGCGGGCTCTTTTGAAATTACCTGGTTCTGGACGGGATTTTTTTTTTTTTTGCGTTAAGGACAGCCCTGCACGTGCGGCTCGCCCACGTGGGCAGGGCTGTACTTGCCCCTGCCCAATCCGGCCGATACAGGCAAACCAACCCCTAAACCCAGGCCTCACCCCTTGAACTTAAGTGTAGCCACCGAGCCTCCCCACTGGACTGCCTTGGCCTTTGGCCCTCTGTCTTGGCGGCCGGAGGTGAGAGACCGGGGAGACGGGCCGATGCAGGGCAAGGGCAGGGTCAGCCCCACGCTAAGCCCCTCCTCCTCTTTTTTTTTACCCCCCGAAATGCATTGGACGGGGGGGAGGGACCCCCCCCCCACCTCCAGGCCGCTCAGCCCATGCCCAGCCACTGTGTCCCTCACGGCAGGTGCCGGCTTCAATGGCATTTGTAACCGACAGTAACCGCCCCCAACCGCTGTGGCAACCCCCTCCAACCGCCTGTTTAACCGCCTCTGTGGCGGCCTCTGAGGCCCCTTCACTTCGAAAGCACCCCTGCCCCCCCCCCCCCCCCCCCCCCCCCGTATCATTAGAGTCCGGTGTCCAGCGCGTGGCATTCCGCCGGTCGGGGCCCCCCCGTCCCCGTCGCGCTTTAGGCTTCGATACCGCCGAGTACTTGGCGACGGATCCCGAGGCCGCGCCCCCCAGCCTGAGCCCCGAGGCGTTCCGGGAGCAGTGGGGCATCGACAAGACGATCAGCGCCCGCGGTGGCGTGCAGGTCTGTGCGGGTCCGGGGGCCGCGCGCCACAGGGGACGGGGGGGGGGTTTAGATCGTGGGTAGTGTTCGTCTTTGAGGAAAGTGGCGAGGGGGCAGTCCGGGGGTTGGCTTCGTGCCTTGTGCCAAACCCCCCCCTCCAGGGCGCCCAGCCTGAGCCCAGCCACTGTCTCCCTGACGGCAAGCCAGCCTCAACGGCATTTGTAACCGGCAGTAACCGCCCCAACCGCGGTGGCGACCTCCTCCAACCGCCTACTTAACTGCTTCCTGGGGCCGCCTCTGAGGCCCCTTCCCTTCTAGTGCATCCCTGGAGGGGGCGGGGGGGGGGGGGGGTTGCTGGAGGCTTGGCTGAGGGTGAGGGGCCCTGCCCCCGACCCACTAGATTTCGAAATGGGACAGTTTCGCCACCCTTGCGAATCCCAAAGCGTACACTGCCTCACTCACACACAAGTAGACCACTGTGGAGCACGTTGCACATACCAAATGCCAATATCAAGGAAGGGGGCCGAAGGCCCCCGTGAAAGCGCTACCATCTCATACATCCTCCCCAACCCTCTAGCCCTGAGGCATGTCTGCGATAGTACCCCGGCGAAACTATCCCCCCCTCTTTTACATATTGTCAGCAGGCCTTGTCTCAGTGGTGCGTATACCCTGCGGGAGGGTTGGGGGCAAGCCTATTTTTTTTAATGGCCCGTATACGCTACCCTAAGGGGGGGGGGCGGGGGTGGCCTGCCTTTTTTTCAAGTTGTGGGTGCCTGCGCCAAAACCACCCCCTCCCTCCGATTTGGCAACCTCCTCCAACCGCTCTACTAACCGTTTCTGGGGCTTCCTCTGCGGTCCCTTCCCTTCTAATGCATCCCGGATTCCCAGGCGCTGGTGCTGGAGGTACGTGTTCTTTACGTTTCCCCTTGGGTTGGTCAGTCGGTGGGTGGATGGGTGGATGGGTGCCTTGGCCGACCAGCCCCTCCCCCGTGGCGGGAGGCCACGGGGTGTCGCAGGGGGGACGACAACCATTGACTAGAGGGTGACGATTAGGCCTCTTCTAGTCTTCTAAGCGACGGGGGGTGGGGGATGGGTGAAGCTGGACCCACCCACCCACCCACCCACTTTTTGAGCTCAAGTCGGTCAACGCCTGGTCACCGTCCCCTTGCAGTCCTTGTTGCGATACCACACACTTCCTGGTCCTCTCCACGTTCCCCTCCTCTGCAGTCCCCGCCCTCCACTCATGAGTCCCGCTCCTCAAGCTTCAAAGATCCCTCCCTCCGCAAATCCGGGCCAGCTCTCTTCAATTCACTCCCACCCTCTTCAAAGCTCTGGAAGTATCTCAAATCCTCCACAGCAGGCCATTGCTTAGCAGCAAAACACTCCTCCACCAGGGGGGCAGGGGGGGTTGTGCCATCAAGGCTGAACCGGACGAGTCTATCAATCAGAATGATAAGACACTTCCCCCGCGTTCACGTCCCCTCGGGCAAACAGGCCAAACAATACCAGATACCCCACTAACATCTGGTAGGGATTCCAGCTCTCGTTATGAATCAGCCGTATACAATGTGCCACTCAGTAATACTCGCCCCACTCACGTCCAGAGCGCATCAGGAACCTGCTGCATTCAATGCATGGCTCAGTAGGACCCAGCTCCGTCTGAGTGCGTGTGGCTTGTCGGATAGTGTCAAGTCTGAACAAGACTCAGCTCAGTCGCAGGACGCTGGCGAACTTGTTGGCAACGAGTCAATCCTTCCCAGGCCATCGTGCCCAACCTTTGTGAATGTCTCTTGTGAAACGTGCACGCCCGCAGATTACCCATTCCGCTTTCCTTTTGCGTGTCGTCCGACCCGTCGACTCTGCATTGAGGGAAACCAGGAAGCAACGTCACACAATTGGGGTCCTCAGGGACTGGGTTGTGGGGTTGTCTGGGAGAGGGGCTGTTTGGAGGCGGGTCTGGGGGAGTGGGTTCCAAAGGCAGTGCGCAGTGGGCGCCCCGCGCGAGGGGTCCCCCTTTGGATGGGAGGGAGGGGTAACAGTGCCTGGGAGGGAAGAGCAGCTGTGTGGGAGCAAAGGGTTTCCGGGAAGTTTGTACACGACTACCGCTTCACGAAATCTGGACAGAGCACAGGGCAGGTGGCAACGCGTCCCCTTGTGACCCGTCTCCAGGACTGCAGTGTACAGGGGGGGGGGGGGTTGGCACAAGGCCTCGGTACAGGGGGGGGGGGATAGTTGGGCAGGGGAAAAATTCCGGGGGGAATGTCGTTTTTCAGGTCGCTACCGAAATCCCCCCCCCGAAAGTTTTTGCGCAATCCGGGCCATGTCTGGCCCCCGGGTCGGCAGCTACCATTTTCCTTCTGCAGAGAGGTACTGGTGCCCGTGTGTTGCATGTCAGCATCAGCCGTTATGCCACGGCGTATCCCCACGTGAAACGCCCTCCCCCCCCCCACCTGTGTCTGGCGCCTCCCCCCCCCACCCCCACCCCACCAAGCTGGGCCAGGCACCGACCCAAGGTGTGACCCGGGGTGCCGCCCACCCCCACCCCAACGGGGCATGCGCGAGCGACACACACAGGCACGGCAGTATCTCCCTCTCTCCAGCGCCGTGGCGGGGTTCGGGGATCGTCAGCAGTCTGGGGGGCTGTGAGACCAGACAACGGAATGTTGGGACCCAGTCCGACGCAGTCGGGTAATGTCACGCTTGCCCCGACCTTGGTGCGAGCCGAGACCCAACCCGACCCCGCCCCCCGTGTCTGGAAGCTTTGCCCAGCGGTGACCAAGGTGCTGCGGTTCTCTGGTCCAACTGTGCGGTGGTGTGCGGTGCCTCCGATCACCCCCTCCAGGGCCCCCTGTGGGCCGAAGGTCGTGAACCACCCACCCTCCCATCGGATCCGGATCCTGCAGGGCATTCAACAGCAACACCGGCCGTCGATGCGCAAGATATACCTCGTGCAACGCAAGGGCACCAAAGTGGGCAAAGACTTGGGCACCACCACAGGTCTGCGCCGGCTGCCATCCTGCATGACCCACGATGGGAGACCTCTATAATACGGCCCTCTATAATAATGATACTGTGCGAATCCTAAAGATTTGCGAAAATATTTAATTCCCGGCACAGGACAGGGTGTTGTTGTCCGCAAAACAAAAACGTAAAAAAAATTAAATTTTGGCGTCATGCCTTACGCAAAAATGGGTTCTGCAAAGAAAAATCGCAAAAATGAAATATCTTTTGCCCATTTTGGATGCCGTCGCAACAATTTTGCTCATTATTAATTCAAAACACCCAAGGCGAAAATTAGGATTCCGCACATCTTTAGGATTCGCACGGTAATCCCTCCATAATGATATACGATGTAATGTGCCATGTCCTTTGTAATGTTCCCTTGTTGCCAGGCCTTGACTTTGTCTTCTTCGGCCCGTTGCGCGCTCTTTGCATGTGGGCTCCCCCAAGAAGGCCCTCACAGCCTGCCATACCTCCTCCCTCAGCAACCCCAGTGTTCCCAAGGGCGTCAAAGGAGACCATTTCCTGGAGAAGCTGTTCAAATGGCCGGCGCAGTGCGCGAGCTCCTCCTTCGGGGCCATTTGGGGAGGGGGTAAAATTCAGGACATTCCGTGTGCGCTCGCCGCAACGGCAGCGCACAGCGCAAGTACTCCCGCTGGGGCACTTGTGGCCAGACTGGGGGCCAGCCCCCCTGGGCGTTGGAGAGTACGTCGGCGCGCCGGGCAACGTTTTCCCCTATTTTCCCCCGGTTGTCCCCCCTTTCCCCCATGCATGGTTTGTAGACACTGTGCACATGCACGTTTACCCGAGAATAGTCTGTGGACACTATGCATATTTGTAGACACTTTGCACATACACATTTACCTGGGTATAGTCTGTAGACACTGTGCACCACAAGTAGACGCGGCCTGCTAATTGTAGACGCTGTCGGCATGTTGTAGACGCGAAGAGACAATACTTGGCCCCCTTCCCGAAAAAACGGTCCACTAACGGCGTTTACCCGTGCACAAGGGCATGTATACGCTTATCCGCGCATCCGTGTATGCGACGCATACGCGTATTCGTCTACGTATACATGTATACGTACAGCCCTCTGGAATAGATGGCCTGAACATTGATTTGGATGTCGGGCGCGCCAGGCAGAGGTACCCTTCAGGGCAAAGGGCCCGAGTGCGGAGGCAGCGGGGGCATTTGGGAAACGGGCCCAAACCCGCTCCCCACCCTAGGCAACCTGAAAATTGCTCTGCGGGGGGGGGGGGGGTGACATGGACGCCCGCCGAAGGAAGGGGGGGGGGGGTGGAGAAATGGGGTTCCGTGTCGGGCCCTTTGTTTTGTGTAAGAACGGATGTTGGCGGCGAAGGCGCAGGAACACAAATTTTTGGCCTGAAAAAGTTTTTTCCACCAATAATCCCCCCCCCCCACATTTGAGTAGTCAAAATGATCAGCGCGACGTGGGTATCACTTTGAGCCATAGATGTTGGGTTGACCCCCCCCCCGGCACGGCAGGTCGGGCACCCCCGCCCTGAACCCCCCCTCCCATCACGGCGGCCAAGGAGGGGGGGGCGGGGGGTTGGGAAAATGGGCCTCCGTGTCACCTCCCCCCGCAGAGCAATTTTCGTCCCGCCCTGCCGAACGCTCATCCCCTGTCTTTCTGCATGCCTCTGTTCTGCCGCAGCCAAGGGTTTGCGCGTGCAGCAAGTTCATCCGACCCCCGCGGTGCCCTTGTCTCGCACTTCTCAGGGTGGATCCACCGCTTGGAGCTCGAAAACAAAGGCGTGATCATGATCAAGGGGGCAACGTACGACCGCATCGACGACGCGGGGCTCCACGTCACCGTGGACGGCCAGCCGCAGGTATGTGTCCGGGCCTCCTGGGGGTCTGTCAGGAGCACTGGCCTTTCTTTCCTGTCGGACGGACTCTGCCCCCCTCCTGCCGTGCCTGATGTCGACCCCAATCCCAGGGATGCATCAGAAGGGAAGGGCCCTCAGAGGGCCCCAGAGGCGGTTGGACAGGCGGTTGGGGGAGGTTGCCGAAGCGGCTGGGGGCGGTTACTGTCGGTTACAAGTGCCATTGAGCATGGCACTTGGCCCACTCCCCAGTGGGCGCCACACACAGGCACCACAACGACATCTTCCGCTCACCTGTGCTACAGTGTGGTCCACAGGGGCTGTCACAGCCCACTCGGCCTTGGAACCGGACAGCACAGGATTTGGGACCGGTGCCGCGCGGGGACGGGCGCACAGGCCTGCGACCCCTGTGTTGGGCCCTGTTGCCAACCGAACCCCAAGAGATATATTCCAACCCCCCCCCCCCCCCCCGTACGGGAATCCCGTATTTCCCGTACAGCACCGAGCAGTGGCCCGGACAGTGGGTTCTCAGAACCATAGCACAGAAATAGGCAATGTTAGGCACCCATTTGTCTCTTCTTCCTGCCCTCCCCAATGCTCTTGACCAGACTATGCCTTGTAATGTATGCCACTCCAAGAATGCAGTGGGAACATGTCATACCCGAGTTGGTACATGCATGCACTCACATCTGAAAGGTCGTAGGTTCAATTCCTGTTTCTGGAGCCTTTTCTGGCGCTTTTTCTGGCGCTTCTGGCGCTTTTTCTGGTGCTTTTTTCTCAGCATTACAAGTGCAGATGACATGCATTGGACACAATCACAAACAACAAAAAAAAGCTGGGTACGAGAAATCTTTGAATCCAGCCACTCGCCGGCTGGGTAGTGTACCCAGAGGCACAAAGTGCAACACAACACAAGGGCCCATTGTGGGATGCGGTGATTGACATCCCCATTCACCATGGCCAAAAGGTATCCAATTTGCGTGTCATGAGACGTGCCCTGGCGGTCAGTAGTAGCAGCAGTAGTAGTATTGGTTGAAGTAGCAGACTGACTGGACGTTGACCCAAAAAAAGGGTTTGGCCGGGCTTGGCGGACACACAGTTCACAAATAACCCAATCGTCAGCACAATCAGAATGCTTCTGTCGAAGGGTACAACGATCCAACTTGGCCAAAGACAAAAAAGCAACAGTTTCAGTGTTTGGGGTCACCACGCAATGCCCTGCTGAGGGTTTTGTACCAAAAAAGGTCCACCCCGCACAGTGGCCCGTACAGTGGCAAAATTTTGCCCCGAACAGGGGGGGGGGGGGGTTGATAGTCTCATATTCTCATATATTCTCATATTAGTCTGGTTAGGATCCTACTAGTAGTGACACCATACCCTATTTTTTGCCGTCATGGCCCCTTCATAGGAGCAAATACCCACTAATAACCATCCAATTCACTTCTAAAACATGTTTTTTTTTGTGTTTCCCGACCCCAAAAGAAGGGGGGGGGGTCCCTCCTTCCGTCCCAAAGCCCACCCGGTGACCTTGCACCTTGTAGATATATTAGTGGACATATGCCTTTTATGTATTATCATATTGTAATGTTGTATATTATTATATTATAATGTTATATACTATTACATTATGATGTTATATATTAGCACATTATAATGTTATATATTGTTATATTATGGTGTTATCTTACAATTATGTATTGTAACATTTTGTTGTTGTGTATTCCGTGCTGACGGGACGCACACGAATTGAAGGCTTCTGCTCCGCAGGCCCAAAGCCCTCCCCTTTCGGAGGTGGTCCCGTGGCACGGGCCTGCAGGGGTGTACTTTCAGCCGAAGCGCAAGGGACTGGGGGTGGGGGGCGCGGGGGGGTGAACTGAGCATTGTGAGATGCACAGGGCGGGACACACCTTTTTTTTTAGGGGGGGGCTGGTGCGCAGTAACTCTGCCTCCTGGGCCTGGGGGGCTGCGGGTCGTGCGGGGCCCTGGCCGACCCCCAGCCGAACCCCCCTCCCCCTCATCAAAAGGGGTTTTCTTGAGGGGAAAAAGAAATTTATTTAAGGATCCCGAAGTTGGAGCCCGATCTTAGGTACAGTAATTGTTTTTGGCCTCCACCCCCTGTCCGCCACACTAAGCCCGGACACTTTCTGAGTGTCTATTTTTTTTCGTGAAAGTTGCTTATGACATTTCACTGAAGATCTCTTCTTTCTTTGTTGTTGTCGTTGTTGTCCTTCGTTCTTGGCTCGCCGGCGCAGAGTAGTGCAAACACATATGTTTTCCATAGCGGGGGGGGGGGGGTAGCCATCTTGTGCAGTTACAGGGGAACAGGGCTCCGGCTCACCACCTGAGCAGGTACCAACCCACGAGCACCCTGGGACGGGCCAAGGGCCTTTGGACCACACGCGCACTGGCGAGAAACAGACCCGTGACCGCGGGGTGACCCAAGTATAGACCCAGAGACGGCGAGTCTATCCATGGCAAGCATAATAGACGACTTACTGGTGTGTAGGGGATTTGGGGAAGCGATGGAGGAATGGGACTTGCGATCCCAACAATCGGATGGACCGCTGGCCAACAAGGACAGGGTCTGCAACACGAAGGAACAAGACGATCAGAAGGACCAAGGGAGCGAGCCCACGGAGCAACAAAGGCCGCAACAGTAGCAGCCGGCACGACATCAACACCATCAGCAAGCACAACAGCAACAACATGAAATCGTGCAGGACAATAATAGACACACTGAGAGCGCTTTGCAGGACAGCAATCGGGGCCACACCGCAAGCGCAGAGACAGGGCAGGGGCCAAAAGAGACACCCATTGCAGGCATAGTCATCCGGGCTTGGTTGCGTAGGGCCCAGCTCCAGGTCGATCACCAAGGGAAACAAAACCCCCCCTCCACCACATGGACCAGCAACCCCTCCTTTGTCGTGTCACTTGCACCCGGCACCCATTCCACGTTGTGTCACTCATGCCCCATAGAAATCCCTGTGCGTTCCGTCCCATGCGGGACACGACTCCTAGCACCGTGGCCACCACGGTTCTTGCCACCACTCCCAACGCCTGCCACCCCGTGCGTAGGTGTTGGGGAACTCCTTGTTGGTTTGGGGTCTTCTGCGGCTGTTCACTATGGGGCACGCTGAGTCAAGGGGATGAACAAGTAGGCCGCATGCTGGAAGTACCACGGGGGGGCGTTCTGGGGGTTGGGCCTTGAAGGGACGGCGCCAGCACACACAGAGCAGACATTGCCCCGCCACCAGCCGGAGCAATCAAGGGAAGAGAGCGAAGTCGTCCGCACATGTGTCCATCAAATGTGACAGGGGACGGGACCACAATCGTACGGAGGTTGGCCCGAAGTTGTGATCTTTGCGCACTTGGAAGGGGTGCATATTGGTGTGTACACAAGGGACAAAATGGCACGGAAAAGCCCATTGCACAAGGCGCAGGAGGCGGGGTTGCCCACGGCCACCAAGAAAGTGATGTTGCAGTGGGGTGAGATAGCACATGCAGCACCCCATTTTTGGAATATCCTTCCGTCGGGGGTGGCATCGCAATTGCGTCAGGCACCAGGCCGGCGTAAAGTGGTGAGACGGGGCGCGAGGTAGTTAGAAGATGAGCTCCCGGAGACAACGACGATCTTGGAGGCTCCAGTAGATGGGTTGTGCCTATTCCACGCTCTGGCAAGAGTGTGGAACGAAGTGCACCCACAAGAGACGCGACAGACGGGCCAAGGGATGAAACGCAATCTGCTCGAACAGATGGAGGAGGGACAGACACTTGCGCAGATTATCAAAGAGGATGAGTGGGCGGAAGCACAGGAGGAGGGCCACAGGCAAGGGACACAGCAAACGCAGCAAACACCGGAGACGACACAGAAAGACGGCAAACCAAAGCAATGTGATGCGGAATTATGCACTGTACCAGGGGCAAAGCCACGATACATGTCATGGGTGTGGCACGTGGAACCACAGGCAGTGCGCGCCGCCAGGCGGAGATGGAGGACAATTAGGAGTGTGGTTGTATGCGCAATGCCGCATGTGGAAGGCCGGCTTTATGTCAGTGGGGACAGTGCCGCGAAAAGGACGTGTGGAGTGCCTAATTTGTGGAGACGACGTGAAGACCGCCCGGAAGTACGTGCGCAGCACCAAACAATGTATCTGTGGGGGCATAGTGCACAATAGGTGCATCAATGAAAAAATAGGGGCATTGTGTCAGTGCAACCTCCCGCGGGTGCTCGATCACGGGTTCAAAAAGTGGTAGAACACCCACAACCAAGCCACCAGACAACGAAGGGCAGCAATAGTGAAACAGAAACGGGAGCAGGCGGGGGCCCAAGACAGGTGGCAGCCAGGAACAAAAGTTTGGCTCACAAGGCTGCGGAGGGCAAAACTGAATGGAGCAGAAGGAAGCGTCCAAGGGGAGGAGAATGGCCGGGTTCTAGTGCAATTGGACCACCAAAAGGGAGGCAGAACAGTGGCAGTCACCCACGACCACTTGAGCGGCCTGCCCCCAAGTAATGGCAGTAGTAGGGGCAGTCAGGAGCAAGCGAGTAGCCCGCAAACAAGGTGAGCAGGAGCACAAACGCATGACAGGGCGCCGGTGACGCCACCTGCAGCAACCCCCACGTGGAGGCGGCCATGTTAATATTGGTAGGGGCACCGCGGTAGTGATGGTGGGTAGCACAGGGCACCTTGCGACAGGATCAGCAGTGTGTCTGCAAGGGCTGCGTCAGGTGGAATTCAACGCATGTGAGGCCATGGTGGTGGGGCATGACGGCTTCAGGGTGCAAGTGCGTGCAACAAAGGGGCCACAGCACACACAAGGACGGGAAATTCGTGTAAAGAGAGCAAATGTCGTCCGAGTGGAGAGGCCAACGACAAACATGGCCCCCCAGCCACAGCCCCAGCACAAGCCCCGGCCGGTGGGGGCCAACCAACCAACAGTCCCACACACCAGAGGACAGGACCCAGTCGCGGATATGCCAGACACACTGCCAGGGAACTAGTACCACGTGCTAAGAGTGCGTTCCCCTGGGGCCACAACAGAGGAAATAAAGCGGGCATACAAGCAGCTCAGTGTCAACCTACACCCAAACAAAAACGCGCACCACGAGGAGAAGGTTGAGGGACT
Organism: Eutreptiella sp. 'Long Island Sound 2002'; assembly: GCA_964036045.1. Lineage (NCBI taxonomy): Eukaryota > Euglenozoa > Euglenophyceae > Eutreptiales > Eutreptiaceae > Eutreptiella > Eutreptiella sp. 'Long Island Sound 2002'. The sequence continues at coordinate 1,527,685 of OZ038381.1, read as the reverse complement.
ATTCAAACAAATAGGGAAGGCAAAGGACGGACTGCTAGACACAGACGCCCGAAGACGGCACAACGCCGACATACAAAGAGGGGATAGGCGCCAACAACGGGCACGCCGATGCCCAACATGACAAGGGGTGAGGTGTGGTACCTCATATGCCTTGGCGTCACGATGCCGGTGGTCCGGGTGCGCATGGTGGCCGTTGGTGTGTATACCTCGCAGTGTAGCTGCCACCCACACATATGGAGAGTGGCAACCGGTTGTGCACATAGACGGGGACCTACCAAGAGAGAATGTGCTGGTCTTACAAACGGGCAGATTGCTACCCACTGATCGCCTAGCGTAGTTAATCGCGGCAGCCTCCCGGAGGCGTTGAGGGGTTCAGCACAACGCCCAAGCACGCAGATCTGACAAAATGCAGCACAGTGCAGCGCAACGCACATTAGAACAGCACACGGCAGCACGACGCCCAAGCACACAGAGCTGACGGAGGCGCACAAAGGAGATCAGCGCACAAACCTCGTAGGCAGGCCCCGGGGGCTCGAATTTGGCCCGGCCAATGGGTGGGCGGCCCTATCCAAGCATTTCGGAGGTTACCCGGATTTGGCCCCGACGGGAAGAGCGGCCCTACTCCGGTAGCCGCGGCCGCCACACCTCATGGAGGCAGCGCAGCGCACAACGTAGCGTAGCACGCCAAGGCTGGCAGAGGCACTCGGCGAAACTTGCCAGCACATGAAAGCACGCAGCACACAGTATAGCAGAATAAAGCAAAGCAGTGTACCACAACAATGGCGGCAGACAGCCACACCACCCGCCGCAAGCACCAACACGAGCCCAACACCCAACGCCCAGGGTGGGGGCCACACACCCCACACGGGCACTTCACCCACGCGCAGCCACCGCCACCCGCAAACAAGGCACACGCGCAAGCCTCAAAGGCAGGCCCCGGGGGCTCGGACTCGGCCCCGCCAATGGGTGGGCGGCCCTATCCAAGCGCTTCGGAGGTTACCTGAACTCGGCCCCAACGGGGGGGACGGCCCTGCCCGGGTAGCCGCGGCCGCCACGCCTCAAGGAGGCAGCGTAGCGCACAACACGGAGGCAGCGTAGCACACAACGCAGCGCAGCAAATCAAAGCCGGCAGAGGCACACAATGAAACGTGCCAACACACAACAGCATGCAGCACACAGTACAGCAGAGCAAAACAAAGTAGTGTACCGCAACAACGGCAGCGGACAGCCACACCACCCGCCGCGAGCACCAACACCAGCCCAACACCCAACACCCAGGGTGGGGGCCAGACCCAACACACGGGCACTTCACCCACACACAGCCACCACCGCCCACAAACAAGGCACGCACGTGGAGCATCACTAACGGCCCACGACCCCACGCCCCAACGCCAACACGGCGCCCACCACACACGCAACAACCAAGGCCACACTTACACACAACATAGAAGGGATGCTTCCCTGATGCACTCCCGGGAGCCATCACCATCCCGACCACACCGGGAGGAGAAGGCAACCCAAACCTAAGTAAGGGGCGTGCGGGGGGTCGGCAGCCGGCTACGCGGTTGTCCATTGGGCAGCAACCTAAAACATGTACTGCCCGGGAGAAGCTAAGTTCTGTCACCAGGGTCTAGTGCAGGGGCCTTGGGCGCGCTTATGAGACATAGCGCCCAAACCACTGGTGGTCACTACACACAACCAACCAGGGGGTGGACTCACACGAGTCCCTAGCTCCGAGGCGTGGACAGCCCGGAGTGAAGTCCTCAAACGGGGAGCCCCTCAGCAGCCTAGAAAGCGAAAGAGCAACAATGCACCACATTCACCCCAGAACAACCCCAACAAACACCAGTGATGGGTCAGTTTGTAGATTCGGAGACATGTGCAAAAGTGCGCCGCACACCAGCAGCAATGAGTGTGCCAGCAGAAAAAGAAAGAGCCCGAAATTGGGAGGAATGCAAGCAGCAAAGCAAGTGGGCACAGAGCCGCCCCACACACGGCAGTGAGACGAGCCCCAACAGGACACACAACAAGACACAAGGGAACCATGAGGTGCGAGCACTGTAGCAACCACCAAATGCGGCGCACGCCGAGCCAGCCATCAGCAAACCCCCCCCCCCCCCCTCCCTCTACAAGGTGCCCACGTACTCCACAAGGGCGGGAGCTGCGCCCCACGCGCCGGGAGGTGCCCGCCACGGGGGTGGCAACAGGGCCGTGACCAGCCAACCGTGCACGGGACAGTCCACGTCGTACGGAGATGTAAAACCCTCGTACGGGGGGGCAGGCGGGTGGGACAGGAGGGGGTGCGCGACAGGTGCACTCAAGAGCACCAACAGACAGGGGGAGGAGCAACACAGACACACAGAACGCGGGAGCCACACCAAGAGGGACATGGGCGAGCACAGCAAACAAGGAGGAGGGGCACAGCAAGGCAGGAGAGGCAACCAGAACAGCGGGAACAGAGAACCAGAATGGAGCGGATGGCAGAACGTGCGCATGGGAGGCAGCGACAATAAAGGGGATGGCTTGGCCAGCCAGCCCCGTCGCTACCGGGTGCCAGGGCAACCCCTGCTCAACCGGCATCAGGTGGGGGGTGTCTCCCGCAGCCCAGATGGACTGTTTGCGCAACAGGAGCGGGAGCCCATCAGGGGCGGACCAGCCGTGAGGGGGAAAAGGACATATGGTGGACGGACCGGGACAGCGCGTGGAGGAACAGGGCACCTGGGCCTCACGCACACAGAAACACGGCGAGGCAGGCTACGGGCCTGTGGACAGAGGTGCGTGGCCAGCAAAAACAGTCAAACGACCCCGGCACAACCAGCACATCCTCAATACGCCAATTATTGGGCGCCGCTGACGCGCAAACGGCACACCATGTCACATTCAGCACAGCCCCAACACACCAACCACTGGGCTCCGCGAACGCGGAAACGACACCAGCAAGAGCACCGGCCGCAGCGGGCGACAGAAAGCAGCAACCCGACGCAACATGCAAAGGGAAGAACGGGTGACTGTCCAGGGCCCTGTAAAGGAGCAACAACCAGACGGAATGTCACACAGGGGGAGGGGGCGTAGCCATAAAGGCCAAGTATGCCGATCAGAAGGGGCACAGGAGGGCACCCCTGCCGGTCCCCAGCTGCACCTTCTGTGGCGTCAGGTCCCGCCGCCGTTGGTTGATTGCCAACCACCGTCGATCGGCAGCCGCTCGAGAGACCGCAACTGCCGGAGGGGGTGCCGATCACGCGGCGCGCAATTTGGGTACTTCTCATGGAACGGGGGGTATTGTACCCTTTGCGAACGTACTTTTGAATGGGGAGTGGGTGTCGCACCATTTTTGTCCGTTTTTTGAGTATTGTGCCTCGCCATTGTGCCTGTTTGACCGACTTCCTTCCCCCGAAATTGAGGGAAATGAATGCGGTGCTAAGTGCCCTCAAGCTGATTGCCCTTCCCCTGAGGCGCATGCGGCGCTCCCGGGGTGTTTGGGCGACGCCAACGCTGGCAGTGGTGGCACCCGCTGGTCTGTGTGCTTCAGATCCTGAACGTCGACAACGTGGTGATCTGCGCGGGGCAAGAGCCGATGCGAGAGTTGTATGGCCCTCTGGAAGCCCAAGGTACCCACGACCTGAGGGGCTTGGGACTCCGAGGCCAGGATGCGGTTGCCTATGCCCTCCACCGATGAAGTCACAGTTGCATGCCATCCACTTGCCACAGTTGCGCACAGCCACAGCGATTGCCTCTTTCGACGCGGAACGGCGCGTCAGTGGGGGGGTTCTACGTCACACGTACGCACGACCGACATGACACCTGCATGACACCTACCCCCCTGGTAAAAGCTATGCCCTTGTCCAAGCTACAGCAGGCGTAGGGACCGTAGACAATTTGGTACCTATTTTGATTCGGTACAAATGTAGTGCGGCCACACAAGACATGGGTTCGGTGACAAATTTGCCAGTTACATAGGGTCATGGACACATTTCTTGTGAGTGTTTGCCCACTTCAACCCACAGAGCTCTGATTATGGGGATATTTGTGCATTATATCCCCCTTTCTTGCACCGGCTCACCATGCAATCTTCTCTTTTCGGACCTGGGCGTCCACGGCCTTGTCCAAGCTGCAGTAGGCGCAGGGGCCGTATTAATTTGGGACTTTTGCTTGGCTTTTACAAACGGGGGGGCGTCCACCCCGCCTACACCACATCCAGGTGGCACCTGCATGACATCTGCATGACGTCTGCACGAATATCGACGTGACGTGGCATTGG
>OZ038381.1:1180927-1518427 GCA_964036045.1 Eutreptiella sp. 'Long Island Sound 2002' | reverse complement strand
GGACGGGGGGGGGGGGTCTAGGAAAGGGGCCCTCGTGACAGGCCAGTCCCAAGAGGCTAGTCTAAAACCTCTGATGATGACTCACCAACTGCGCCGCAAAGCGGCCCGGAAGAGTTTTTTCATAAAAATTCCCCCGATACATACCTCAAAATGATCAGCGGATTGGGGGTATCATTTTGAGTCATATATGTTGTGGTACCTCAGGACCCCCCCCAACCTTCCCTGTCAGCCTGTTGGGGGTCACCATCAGCCCGTCGGGGGTCCCCATCACGGGAGCCCAGAAGGGGGGGGGGTTCCGGGAAAAGGGCTCGAACGACCCCCCCCCCCGCGCGCGCAAGCCAATTTTCCCCCAGCCCAGTGTAGTGCGCAACAGTTTCAGGCCGGGCGCCCCCGCATTGGTCGACGGGGTGCAATCGTGGCTCTGAGGCACATTTGCTTGGGTGGTGGCGTCGTTTTTTTTGCTGCGGTGAGGGGAGGGGGGGGGGGCTTTGATTGCGAGGGTTGACGAGCAACTGTAACACGTCTCTGTTGGTGATCTACGCAGTTCATCAACGCTGTCAATCGGGGCATCCGGCTTGGCTGGTTGCTGCCGGGGCCTGTGCATTTACTGCGCATGGGACAAACAGCTGCCTATCAGGGCTGGTTCTTGCCCTCAACAGAACCTCCAGGCAGTTTGCAGCGCACTGCTCCTCAGCCTGCGCCGAGGCTGTGCATCGGAGTGGTTTTTTTTTGGGGGGGGGGGCAACTACTGGGCTCCGCGAACGCGGAAACGACACCAGCAAGAGCACCGGCCACAGCGGCCGACAGAAATTAGCAACCCGACGCAACACGCAAGCACGGGGTGGGCGTTGGACTGCCGTTTTGAGGAAATTTTGGGACCGCTGTGTTTGTGGTCCAGAATGGAGGATTGGGCGTTTGTAGAGCGTTTGTACAGGGAAAGAGGGGCTCAGTCATGTCTGTGATGGTGCATTCTGTTCATAACAACATTGTACTACACATTGCAACCCCATGCTGCTTGTTCTGATGTGGTTTTCAGTCATGGCTAACAATGTTATTCCCGGTCTGGCTGTCACATGTGTCACGCGCATGCACGGCCTTGTCTAAGCACAGGGTGGGCGTTGAAGCGCCGTTTTGAGGAAATTTTGGGACCGCTGTGTTTGTGGTCCAGAATGGAGGATTGGGCGTTTGTAGAGCGTTTGTACAGGGAAAGAGGGGCTCAGTCATGTCTGTGATGGTGCATTCTGTTCATAACAACATTGTACTACACATTGGAACCCCATGCTGCTTGTTCTGATGTGGTTTTCAGTCATGGCTAACAATGTTATTCCCGGTCTGGCTGTCACATGTGTCACGCGCATGCACGGCCTTGTCTAAGCACGGGGTGGGCGTTGGACTGCCGTTTTGAGGAAATTTTGGGACCGCTGTTTTTGTGGTCCAGAATGGAGGATTGGGCGTTTGTAGAGCGTTTGTACAGGGAAAGAGGGGCTCAGTCATGTCTGTGATGGTGCATTCTGTTCATAACAACATTGTACTACACATTGGAACCCCATGCTGCTTGTTCTGATGTGGTTTTCAGTCATGGCTAACAATGTTATTCCCGGTCTGGCCGTCACATGTGTCACGCGCATGCACGGCCTTGTCTAAGCACAGGGTGGGCGTTGAAGCGCCGTTTTGGCGTGATTTCTGGGACCGCGGCCGTGCTTGCGCAAGGGGGGGGGGGTACGGTGTGGGGCGGGGCACCAGAAATGGACAGAAAAGGTAAACAAAGAAATGCCGGCGAGCGAAGAACAGGAAAGTGGCTCGTGTCAAAGGCCCTTGAACGGCCTCGCCTGTGACACCTCATCGCAGGTCCAATCCGGGTGACGGGGGATAGGACCTCGCCATTGGTTCGGGGGAAGAAGGAAGACGGAATGGGGCACCGCGGCCGCATTTGGCGACACAAGTGTGGGGTGTTCATGGGTTCCTTCTCGGGGCCTTGCTTGCTGACCTACACGTGCACGCCACAACAGCCCAGCAGAGGCGCTGTGGGGCGCGCTCCGTGGCAGGGCTCCACGCCTTTGCTGTTGATGAGTCCCTGTTTCACACCGCCCCAGGCATTCCCTTCGTGCTGCTTGTACAGCTTTCGCCACAGCGAAGGATTCGACGATTGCAGAACACACAGCCATCTATGCAAGCACCCGTGCAAGAGCTTTGTGCACGTTGCTCAGCCGCGCAGGTTGTCGCAACCGATGCTTCTGATCATGCTTTGCTGTCAGAATGGTGGTTGCAGCAGAATGTGGATAATGTTCGCAAGTTATGTACCGCTGCAGCAGTGTTTTGATGGCTTTTTGTGTGCTTGTGCATAGGGGGGGCGCACTGTGCGCTGTGCCCGCGCTGTGCGAAAAGTCGGCTGTTGTCCACCACCGGTAGCCACAGGTCCCAGGGTCCTGAATTCTGCACCCCCGATGCTGTTGTGACTGATCATGCATGCTTCTGTAGGTGGGTGGTTTTCAGGGGTGTTCCCGGGATACACAACGCAATAATTGGCGCTGTGCGTGCGCTGTGCCCGTGCTGTCCCCGCGCTGTGCGAAAACGCCCCCATAGAAGGCAATGTGCGATTGGTGTGTGCAGTGCACAGTGCAGTACACTGTTTTTGGGCGTTTTTTTGCACGTAGTTCAAGTGTTGCCCATTCCCATGGCATCCCATGCGTCGGATGAAGATGAGTGTGGAGTTGTGAGCCCAAGCCCCAGGATAGATGCTTACAGTGTGCCATGAGTGTGTCACTGGTATGTCATGGGTGCAGTGTCATGAGTGTGGGGGCGCAAGGTGACCGCAGTACCTATTGTGTTCTCACACACAGGACTGCCCCAAATTCCTACTCAGTCCAAAAACTCAGATCATGAGTTAAAACCAAACTAAGTTTCACACTGAAAATATCACCTGCTGTTTTTGCCCTGTGGATTTATGCTTCCCCGGTGGTGGGTGGGTTTCAGGGTGGTCACGGGAAAACTGCTAATTTCCAGTTAACGGACACCGTGCGCGCTGTGCAGAAGTGCCCCGTGCATCATGCGTGCGAGGGGGGCTCCATGGTCGGTTCTGATAGCCGGAAGGTGCCATCCGCAGACCAGTCGCGTGAGTGGGCGTGTGGTGACTGCATCATGGTCAGTGTGCCATCGGTGTGTCATAGACGGGCCTCAGTGTGGAATGAGTGTGTTTTGGGTGGGTCATGGGTGTGTGGCAGGGACTGCCATCGGCGTGCGAAGAACGCGACGAGGCACACGGAGCAACGAGGAGCGCACGGGGGCGCAGGGGAGCGCGGAGAGCAAGGGAGCGCGAAAGAGGGCGACGCGCACGCAGTCCTGAGTGCGTTGTGCTGTCTGCTGGCAAATGTGCCGCCGGCGCGTTCTGGGGCGGGCATGGCCGACTGGTACATTGAGAGAACCCGAACATCACGTCACTTCTGATGATGAAGGGTATGAGACTTGCGAGTGATCAGGAAGACAGACACGACCCCCAATACACCCTTGAAGGAAACGTTCGGCGGGGTCCTTGACGGCTCTGCACCTGCCAGCCCAACGCTGTCGGGTCGAGTCCACGACAGGGATGTGCTTATCAAACGGGGGCGGGGGCGGGGGCGGGGGCGGGGGGGGCAACAACCCCGGCAACAACCAGCACATCCTCAATGTGCCAACTATTGGTCGCCGCTGACGCGCAAACGGCACATCATGCCACATTCAGCACAGCCCCAACACACCAACGACTGAGCTCCGCGAACACGGAAACGACACCAGCAAGAGCACCGGCCGCAGCGGCCGACAGAAAGCAGCAACCCGACGCAGCATGCGAAGGGAAGAACGGGTGACTGTCCAGGGCCCTGTAAAGGAACATCAACCAGACGGAACGTCTTACAGGGGGGGTGAATTACGAGACCCACCCACCCAGATTTTGGGAAAACCCAGGGACCCAGAATTGGGGGGTTGGACAGCCAACCACTCACCCGGCCGGCCAGCCAGCAAAGCTCAGTTTCAACAATTTGCTTGGGTGTTGGGAGTGCGACTCTAAGTCACACTGTGACCCTTCAACCATTTCTTCTACCCCAAACCTGCGCCAGATATCTTGCACCTTCCCTTCCCTGAGCACTCGTTGAACCGCCTGCCCAGAACCCCAAAACCGCACACTCATCCGCTCGCTCATTACGTTTGATACTAGCACGCATTGTACTGATACACTGTCGCCCAACAATGGAGGGGGGGGGGGGGGGACGACATGGGGCAGGCGGTTGTGGTAATGGAAGCAAAGGCTTCACAACAAGCTGTACTGCTTGGAGGCCTGAATTGGAATATTTTTTTGTGTGGGTGTTGCCCCCCCTCGTCAACATGTGTAGACTGAGAAAAATGAAATGTACTGAAGAACAAGTTTCTTTGGGCTGGCTCCCATCGCCATCCCGGGGATACCATCCTGTCTGGTTTCCCTGTGACGCTGGAGATGGGTTTGCGACGTTACTGCATTCCTCAGAGGCATCGCCTTTGTGGGGTCCTGACAAGTGTTGGCACCACTGTAAGCACTTCCCTCAGTACCGCTTCAAGGGATAGGCCGTGGACCAGGGATGTGCTTCGTGGTCCACGGACGGGACGGGGGGTGGGTGGGGGGGGGGGGGGTGTTGGAAATTCTGGGTGGGGGGGGTATCCAAACACCCCCCCCCTTCTCCCGTGGGGGTGGGACCAGGCCTTTGCTTACCGACGGGAGGGGGGGGTCAAATGACAAGGGCAGGCACCCACTTTTTGGCTAGAGGCACAGCTCTTGGCCTACCCCCATAGGGGCGGGGGGGGGGGGGGTCAACCTCAGGAGGCACCCACCCACAACCCATAGAAAATTTGCTCCCTGTGCAGCATTCCCCAGGCGTTCTCCGGGACTTGAAGTGTTCACGCATGGCATTGTCGTGGTCCGAAACCACCATGCCACATTTGCATGTTACTTTCATGGTGAGCTGTCACAGGGAACTGCAGGCACAGGTCACAGCACAGCAGGCGGATTGGCTACACTACCCCTGCCGTCCAGGGGGTCCCCAAATTTCACATCGGGGGCCAATATCAAAAGTGGCCCACAAGTGGGCGGATTGGCTACACTACCCCTGCTGTCCAGGAGGTCCCCAAAGTTTCACATCAGGGGCCAATATCAAAAATGGCCCACAAGTGGGCAGATTGGCTACGTGACTCGTGCCGTCTGGTGGGTCCCCAATGTTTTAGAGCGGGGCCAAACAGAGAAGTGGCCCCCAAGTGGGCGGATTGGCTATGCAACGCCTGCAAACTGAGGGCCCCCAACGCCTCAAAGCGGAGGGCAAAATCAGAAATGGCCTACAAGTGGGGGGATTGGCTACGGAACCCCTACTGTCTATGGGGTCCCCAACGCTTCGGCGGGCACAGGTCACAGCACAGCACAAGCAACACCAATAGTTCAGGGCTCTGACGCCGATGTTCCTCAAAGGGGACAAAAAAAAACGACCCACCAGCGACCTACCGCTACCCGGGGGGGGGGGGTCCCGGCTGAAGGAGGCACCCAACTTTTTCAACAAGGCACCCCCCCCCTCAGGGTAGGCAGGCCACTAAGCAAAGGCTTGGGCGGGACGTTTCTGGGATTCCGTGGGGGTTTCCTTTTTGCCCACTGTCTGCTGCAGTCGCCATTTCTAGGCACAATATGAAAAAACGTTGTGGGTGCAGGCTCTATGTAGCCGACCTTGAGAAAGCTCGACGGGAGCATTTGAAGTCGTCAAGCTCACTGGGCAATCTCACAGGGGGGTCGGCGGAGGGCACGAATACTGATGATGTTGTGTCAGAGAGTCTGATGAGGATGTAAGTAGTGAATCCAGTGAAGAGTGAAACGGGGTGCCCAAGGGTAAACCCGGGTTCTCGGGGAGAGGGCCGAGCTGACCCATACCAGCCTATGAAACACGCGATGGCCCGTTGGCGAACTCAATCCAACATTCAGCACTGGTTTGGTGATTGAACGTGCAACAGCAATGACCGTGTGGCCTGTGCCCCGGGGGCTATGTTGGTAGCTAAGGGGGGAACGTTAGCGCGCCGGGCGCGCGCCGGGCATCTTTTTGGACCCGTGCCCCTCTAGTGGCCTTTTAGGGGGTGCGCTAAGGGGGCGCACTTAGCACAGTGCAGCTATTTGGGCGCCTGGCTGTACTAGAGACCCACACTTTGAGATACTAGGAGCATCATGGTGACCCCTAGCGTAGGTTTTGACTTCTGATTTTGTCTCCTTTGTTGGGGACCCCCGAGAATGCAGGGGTGACGTAGCATTTCCGCCCTCTTTTGGGCCCCAACCTTCCGGTGCTATTGAGGAAACCGGGACAATCTTTGAATCCACGCTTTGTTGCGTGGTGCATCATGGTGACCCCCGGCATAGGTTTTGACTTCTGATTTTGTTCCCTTTGTTGGGGATGAGTTGCACCAGTCAGTCCGCATTTTGTTGCATTTCACTCAGTTTTGCATCCGGAGGCAAGTCCGTCACCCCCCCTACGGACCATGGGAGTATGTCCCGCCTCAGGTTTGGACTGACCAAAGCAACTCGGCCGCCACGCAAGATGAGGCAGAGGATGAGGCGGAAGTGTGTGTTTTGTGTTGCCAAAGGCGCTCCACCGTCGCAGTTTGTGATGAGTGTAAGAAGCACTATTGTAATGAATGTATTGACACCCACACTTGTGGGACCAATGTTGTTTGTTAATTACACTACAAATGACAGTTGGAGTGGTTGAATGCACAGATCCTGCTTTATTATGCAAGTGCTTTGTAGGGAAGGTGTGCAGTGCAATGTGGTCTACTTGGGGGGCTTCTCCATGGGAGGGTAAATCTGGGGCTGAAGTCGGGATAGTTAATAGAAAAGTAGCGCGCCGGGCGCGCGCTGGGCAAACATTCCCCCAAGGATCCGTCGCTTCACAGCCCTCCGGAGAGAACAGACATGCCCCCCCCCCTCACCCCTTCCCGCAATTTCGAATCCCGTGTTCCCCGGGGCCAATTGGGATGCACCGGAGACCCTGATCTGGTGCCCGGGCGGACCATGATTGGGACGCCGGGGGGGGGGGGGTCGTTTTTTGTTTTGACATGCGGGTTGGGTGGCAGGTGCGGTTGTGACATGACCGGGCTGGCAAGGGCTGACTCTGTTGTGTGGTGCGGGGCAGTCGGAAGCCAACCCAGACAGCCCAAGAAATGTTCGACGGCCTCGCTTACGTGGTGGTCCCAAGGCATCCTTCGGTGCTGATCAGGTTTGAGCTGTGTGAGCGGCACATCAAAACAATTGAGATCGGAAAGACATGGTGTGCTATTCTGAAAGCCAAGGGGCACAATACGCCACGAAGGCCATTGTGCCCCAATCAGCGGCCTTGACACAAAACATGAACACACACATCTCAAAACCCCAGGTATCAGACAGCACACACGGCACGCAGTGGGGCCAAGTGAAAAGTGCACCACCAAAACCGACGGTGCGAAAATTGACGAAACCAACGCCAATGTCGCTTGGACAGGGGCGTTGCTTAGCCACAGAACGACGATGGGGGTCACCCTCCGGAATCACTCCGGGAAAAAGAGCATTGGAATGAATTTCACTGAGTCAGTCAGGCATGAGGTCAGGATCATGCTGGTGACTTCAAACCCTGACGTCATGGCCCACCTACAAGTAAGAATCAGCCCACCCCCCCCTCTAGGCTAACATTAGCACGGCCGACAACCATCGGAGAACCCCCCCCCCCCACCCAGACAAAAGGTGACCATCGTGGGGAAAAACGAATTTTACCATCGGGAAAAGCTGAACCAGCCATTTTTGGTATCCCAGACCCCAGCCCCCTCTATCTTCTAATGTTAGGCTCAACCTGTGTCAATGTCATGCCGTCCCTACCACCCCACCCGCCCGGAACGAAGCACCCCCCCCCTGAAAGGAAGAATCATGGCATGGGCCAACAACATGGGGGGGGGGGGGGGGCTAGGAGAGTTGGCCGAGTGCCCTGAGAGCTGGCTTGGGGGCTGCCTAGGAATCTGCTCTTTTGGCCTGTTCACCATCGCCGAGGGCTGTTCCTAACAACCCAGGCAGTGTTTTTCTAAAACTGAGGACGACCCTTCAGAACGGTCCTCTGGGCCAGTGCTGAACCGCCAACAGCTGGCGGCTCATGCAAGCGCTGGTGGTGAACCACCAAATGCCAGCCATGGATGGCCCAAACGTTGCCGCCAACTGGTGCCTCTCAGTTGAATGCTATGTGACACGTAACCCCCCCCCCTCCCCCATGGTAGCGACCATCGCTGATTTATGGCCAAAGACCACCGTGCGCAAGAGCCACCCCCTGGTTACATGCAACAAACCACACCCCCTCGTGACACCTTCATTGACACTGCTTTGTTTTTTCACAGAATTGGGTGGTCACAGGGCTTTGGTGGATGCAGGACAACCATTGAGGCGCGCTGGACATGTGTATGACTGTGGCAAAGGGAAGGGCATACAACGCGCCAGAAAAAAATTTCGCGGTATGAGGCTGCTCATGGCCGTGCGCAAGAACCAACCCCTGGGTACATGGGGTACCTATTGTGTGGCCATAGGTCTCTATCGTTTGGCCGTAGGTACCTATGGTTTGGCCATAGGTACCTATCGTTTGGGCATAGGTACCTATCGTTTGGGCATAGGTACCCTCCCCCCCCTTGTCGTTCCCCGGGGGGGGGGGGGCAATGGGGGACCGTCACTTGGTCAACCCAAAAATTTTCCTTGCGGCCCATTGTGTTGTTGTGTGGGTGACTGTGTTGTGGGGCACTGCCATTTGTATCCCTTGCACTCATGGCAGGACATTTTGCTCACTTTCGCTGAAATGGAACTTGATAGCACAACCATGTTTCCCCCTGGGACAAGTGTGATGTTCTACACCGAGCCGGTCAAGGAGTAGGTCTCCGTACATTGGCAGCCCTTTGAACGTATCTTATGCTGAATTCTTTTGTTTTATGCTGCAATTTCTGTGCCTGCAAATGTGCGTATACGGTGGTAGTGCGGTCCCCCAGGGGGGGGTGGGGGACCGTCACTTGGTGACCATTCCCCAGGGGGTGGTGGGGGACCGTCTTCCCTGGGGTGGGGAACGACAAGGGGGGGGGGGTACCTATCGTTTGGCCATAGGTACCATGGTTTGGCCATAGGTACCTATCGTTTGGCCATAGGTACCTATTGTTTGGCCATAGGCACCTATCGTTTGGCCATAGGTACCTATCGTTTGGCCATAGGTACCATGGTTTGGGCATAGGTACCTATCGTTTCCGTACAGGTACCTCAATTCTTGGCTTGAAAACACTGTTGAAGACCCACCCCCCGGGTACATGGCAAAACGTTGCTGCCTCTTGGGCTTGGGGGGTGTTGTCAGGTACTGGTAAGGGGGTTACTGTGCCTGGCCAGTGGCCATTGTTGATTGGCCTGGCTTCGCGAGTTGGCTGCAGCACGTGCGAGTTTTCCCCTGGGTGAGGCGCATCGGGCCCGTTTTCATTTTTGCATCACAGACGGTCCTGCCAACGCCGCTCGGCCGTGCGATATGTGTTGCATCCCGCGACCGGCAGTCTCAGGAGGCCATTGCCAGTAGGGCATGGCCAAAGCAGTGCCAGGGCGAACCCGAGACCAAGTCGCGCAGGATCCCTCTCCTACTCCCCCCCCCCCTTGTCCAAGCAGCGCCTACGGGGGTTAGCACGGATGTAAGTGCCACCTGCAAGCGGCGGAGGAACAGGGATAATCAAGAGCACTTCCTCAGAGCCTAAAGGCCTGTGAGGAACAAACTGGGCTGAGCCAAGCACAATCTGCGACGGCGCCTCCGGCGCCGTATCTGCGGACAATCTGTGGCGGCTTCACCGCCGTATTCATGACAATGCACTGTGAATGTGTGGGCGTACGTCTGTCGGTGGGGTCCTATCGCTGGACTTCCCACCGTTCTATGGCCACGCAACGCCTGAAGGCCTGTGCTGCACTCATTGGAAGATTGATGAATGAACTGTGGCGGCGCCTCCGGCGCCGTATCTGTCAACTACATCCGGACAATCTGTGGCGGCGCCGTATTCATGACAATGCACCGTGAGCGTTCCCGGAGTGATTCCGGAGGGTGAGCCCCCATCGTCGTTCTGTGGCTAAGCAACGCCCCTGTCCAAGCGACATTGGCGTTGGTTTCGTCAATTTTCGCACCGTCGGTTTTGGTGGTGCACTTTTCACTTGGCCCCACTGCGTGCCGTGTGTGCTGTCTGATACCTGGGGTTTTGAGATGCGTGTGTTCATGTTTTGTGTCAAGGCCGCTGATTGGGGCACAATGGCCTTCGTGGCGTATTGTGCCCCTTGGCTTTCAGAATAGCACACCATGTCTTTCCGATCTCAATTGTTTTGATGTGCCGCTCACACAGCTCAAACCTGATCAGCACCGAAGGACCACAACGTCACCACCATTCTTCGATTGGTCGTGCTGCGCGCTGTGTGTGCGGTCTGATACCCGGGCTTTGAGACGCAGGATGTTCATGTTTTGTGTCGTGGGGGGGGGGGGGGGGCTGATGGGGGCATGATGGCCTTTGTGGCGTGGTCTGCCCCTTCGTTGAATAGCACACCATGTCTTCCCGCATGCACCGCGCACAGTGCAACGTGTCAGCAACGCCCTTGTCCAAGCAACACTGGGCGTTGGTTCCGTCAAATTTTGGCACTTTGGTGTTGCTCTTGCAAAGGGGGCTCCCCCCTGGACCCCCTCCCGCACACGCCCCCCCCCCCCCTGCTCAAGCAAGTCCTTGGAGGGGGGGACAGAGATGCATTGGAAGGGGGGATGGTACCCCCCTCCCCCCTTTTCAAGGCGCCCGGCCCACGCCCAGCCACTGCCTCCCTGACGCCAAGCGCCAGCTTGGACGGCGTTTGTAACCGACAGTAACCGCCCCCAACCGTCAATTTTCGCACCGTGGGTTTTGGTGGTGCATTTTCCAATTTGCCCTCCGGTGTGCTGCGTGTGCGGTCTGATACCTGGGGTTTGAGATGCATGACGTCCATATCAATGAAGCTGATTTGGGGCACAATGGCCTTCTTGGCGTATTGTGCCCCTTGGCTTTCACAATAGCACACCATGTCTTTCCGCATGCACCACGCACAGTGCAACGCGGAAGCAACACCCTTGTCCAAGCAACACTGGGCGTTGGTTCCGTCCATTTCTGGTCATTTACGGTTGCTTGGACAAGGGGGGGGGGGGTATGCACTGCGCCATGGAGTATGGCCTGCAGCCGCCGGTGGGTGGCACAACGGGGGGGGGGGGGCAGGCCACGGCCGGGCGTCTTGGGGGCAAGCCTGAGCACCAAATGGGGCCTCTTGCTCTGTTGGTGCCCAGGGAATCTCTTCCACACGCCGTCCGGTCGGAAGGCGTCAGGGGGGGCTCTTCACCCTGTGACATGTGGGCTATGCTCCTACGGGGGCATTCCTTCGCGGTCTGCTCTGCGCGTGTGTGAGAGGAGACCTCTGCCGGCGTTGGCTCGAGGACACCAAACGTTGGTTGAGTCTTCCCGGCGACATCTGCAGCCCATTTATGGCAACGGCCTTACGCCCCCTCCCCCCGTGTCCAACGAAGACTTCCGTTCGGACCGTGTTTTTTTGAGGACTCTATTGTTCGCTGGACGCGGGGGGATGGGATGGGATGGGAGTGTGTCCAACACCTGCCAGACACGTCGCCAGGCCGACCCTATGTGTCAGCGGCTTGTGCCACAGGCTGCTGCGCGCTGGACTCGGAGCCACGCAAAGCACCACTGACCCAGTCCGAGACCGGCGGGTGAAGTTTCCATACCCACACTCCTTGGGGACCCTGGTCGGCGTCACGTCCGGGGCTTCCGGCCCACTCTCACGCACACACACACACACCATGTCATTCCATGGTCCTGACCGGGGGGCATGGCGTGCCCCACGCAAAGCAGTCAGTGGAGTATCCGTGCTCACCCGCAAGCAGTGGCAGTCACTGCAGGTCCCACACCGTGCCGCAGCGGCTGAGGCACACAGGCGGCGGTGCACAGTCCGAGACATGATGCACGAGGTCAGGGCCGAACCACTAGACCACAGGACCAGGTCTGCAGGTATTGAGACTGGTGAGGTTTGCCAGAGGACACCACACTCACCGCGGCTCCGGGTCCACGGGGGGGGGGGGACGTCGAGCCCCCCCCCCCCCCCCCCCCAAAGGAAGCGCCTGGAGAGCCCAAACGCCCAGACTAACATGCTTTGCACCAGCGAGAGACTGAGCCCGTGAGCAAAGGTACACGTGGGTTCCCCTGCACCTATCGCACCTGCTGCGCCTGCGGGTCGTGGCGCGTCCTTCCCTTCCAGAATCGTCACACATGTCCATGTTTCGCACATCGTCTGTGCCTCGGTACTCTGACTTGACTGTCCCTGTCCACGGGGCTCCCGGCGACGGTGCTGCGAGGCGCGCGGTCGTACCCGCCGTCGTCCTCTGCCTCGGCAGCGCCCTGGCTGCTTTTGCGCTGACCCGCGACGCGAGCGCTGCAGATGCCACGCTCTTTGCCCCCGCGGCCGTGAGGCCCGCTGCCGGGGTCGGCATCACGCGGGCTCCCTTGCAGGCGTCAAGACCCCACGTCATCCGGCGCAGCGCGGCCAATGAGGCACCGACCGCTCGAAGTGTCTCCGGCGGTGCACCGTTGGCCGACGGTCCATCACTGCCACATGGTACTGCGTGGACTTGGGGGTTTGCAACGACCGGCCTGGGGTTGGTCCTGGCCGGCCTCGGCCTCCTGGGCCTCGCCGCCCCCGCTTCGGCCTTCGACAACGCCCTGCCGGAGTACGCGGAGTACGTGAACGTCAAGAAGCGGCCCGGCGTGCAGGCCGACGATTTGGGGCTGGCGCCCCGTGCAGAGCTGAAGGGCGCGCCGGGCTTGAAGGTGTGCGGGATGCAGGGGCTTCCCCCGAACTGCTTTTCGACCAGTGGGCCCGACGCGGATCACGCTGTTGCCCCGTTGGTGCCTCCGAAGGGTAAGTCTCAGGAGGCTGCCATCGCAGACATTCGGCGTGTGGTGGAGCGTTACCCCGTGGGGCAGCAGAACGTGGACGGCGGTGGTTTCAGGATCGTCGCGTCAGAGCCCAAGTATCTGTACGCCCAGTTCGAGTCGTTGAAGCAGGGGTTCATCGATGACGTGGAGTTCGCGGCGGATCCGAACGGGACGGGCATCTTGTGGCGGACCTCTTCGCGCATCGGGGTCCTGGACGTCCTTGTGAACGCGAAGAGGGCGAACTGGATCCTTGCGGAGCTGGAGAAGGCGGGCTGGACGGCCCCCCAATTGACGGAGGCCACTTATCCCGAGTATTTCCAGCTGAACACCTTTCAGAAACCGATTCCCAAAAGCATGCTGCCATAGAGATTGGCAAGAAGGAGGCGACAGCAACAAGGGGGCCTGTCTTTCATCCGTTGCCTGGAAGCCAAATTGGGGGTCTTTGCTCACAACGCTGCTGCTTGTCAAAAAGCCTGCCCCCGATCCTTCAATTTGATTCAAAACTCTCTCGTTTTGCTGCTTTCATGCCTCTTTAGGGGCAGAGATGCCTCAGATTGCAGCGCTCCAAGCCACCTCCACAGTTGAAAACATTGCAACATGTCACCGCTTTTGGGATCAGATGGCAGACAAATTAGAGAATTTCAGTGGGCCTGGACACAGTTTCAGAGAGGATATTCATATCAGCTTTGAGACCATGTTCTGGGATTCAAAGGATAACATGGCCCTTTTCTCTCCTTGCAAGCAGGATGACGCAGATGGGCTGACATTTCAGATTTGTTATATATCTGCATTTTGGTATCCAATCAACATTCCATGTGCAGTGCGTCGCGGTCCATGTGCACTGCCATACACATACCCAATCATGCAAAATGACCTGGCATCGACGCATGAGTACACGAATGATTTCCCTGTTCATTTCCCTGTGTGCATACCTGCCAAATATTGCTTGGCATGTTTGTGCATATCCTCTTTGGCAGCTGCACACCAGGCACCCGTGCAACAGTTTGGGTATGTATTTCCAAGGGTTTGAATTTCCATTCTTGTGCTGCGAGCCTGCACAGCACATTTTGTCTGCCCTCTCCAAAAATTCAAAGAATATCAGTATTGGAGGTCCATTATGGTGTTGATATTTTTTGTTTTACCATCTCCAAAATGAACATTTTGCTTCAAGAAAAGTTTAGCCCTGGTTGCCCGTGTTGGGTTTATCCCAGTTGTTATTTGCTTTGTTTTGATATCTGTTTCCCTAATACTGATGCAGTGACTCGTTTTGTGCTTTGCAAAGATCTTCAAATTTGGAGCAGCGCAGTTCGCCCAAAGAGATGGTGCGAAACCACAGATTGAGTTTCTGTTGCTAATAGATGTAAAGCTTGATCGTGGAGCAATTCCTTCCTCCTATGAGACCCCAGATTGGGTTTTTTTGGGGGGGAGGGGGCACACAAGATTTAGAGAGGCGTGCCCATGATCATTTTGACCACAGCCGGCTGGGTTGTGCCCGGCAAAGTGGTGTCAGATACTGACAGGTAGCCTATCCTTTGCCCATACACACGCGGGTAGGTACTCCTGCGGCTCATGAGCCAGGGTATGGGACACCGAAACCAGAGGGGTGGCTGTATACCAAGTATACCCCAAAACCTGTTTCACACTGCCGGCAAGTATACCCGGTATACTACTGTACACGTGCTGTATTCTGTATACTTGCTGTATACTGTATACCGCCGTATACTGCTGTATATTTGCTGTGTATTTGCTGTGTGCAAAATATACCCTGTATAGTGCTGTATACTGTATACTGGTATACTTGACGGCAATGTGGAACACTGTATACTTTGTGTACTTGTATACTACCCCTCTGACCGAAACCCAATCCCATGGTTCTGGGGTGGTTTGCGAAATTTGCTTTTCCACCCATTGCTGGACCTCATTTTCACTGGACTCCCAACCGTCATAATCCTGGTCACTACCATGCCAAGTGGTGTCATGGTGTCAGTATTATCAAGGTAAGCCAGGTAGTCAATAGGCCACCTGGACAGTACGTCTGGGACCAAATTGTCCTCCCCTTTGACGTACACCACTTCCCACTTCCAGAGGGAAACAGGCCAAAAATTGTGCCCCAGTACTCCTGAAAAACGGGCTGGTCTGCTGGTATATCCCACCAGTCCAGGGCCATTTCCCTCAGTGCCCAAAACCCATCGTGTGTTTTCCAAACCAGCACCACCATGATGCTATATGCCTGGTCCATGATTTGCTTTTGCACTACCTATCCTGTGGCCATGGTTACCTATCGTATGGCCATAGGTAGCTATCGTATGGCCAGAGGCACGTATTGTTTGGCCATGGGTACCTGTCGTTTTGGCATAGGTACCTATTGTATGGCCATAGGTAACTAGTGCTTGGCCATAGGTACCAGAATTGTACCTGTTGTTTGTGCATACCAAAAAAAAACCCATTTTGTACGAAAAACCCGTGTTTTGTACAAAAAAAAAGCCCGCAAGATACCAAAAACCCCCCCAAAAATGTACCACAAAAACCTCCAAATGTATTTTTCTTTTTGCAATGTGCTTTCCGGTCTTTTTTGAGAATTCATTCACAATGGGTTGCTTCTTTTTTTCGGAGAATTCAACCTTCCGTCAGCCCTTGGCAGCCCTCTTTCTCTGTTTTCTGCCGCACTCACATGTACGTAAGTCTGTCATTTTTCTTGTCCCAAAACAGCCACATGTGACGGGGCAATAGGTGGTGAAAAAGAGCCCATAAAATGTCCCACCAAAACCAAACAGAATGTAGCAAAAACACCCAAATTTGCATTTGAAACCCTCTGAATTGTACCATAAAACCAACCTAATTGTACCATAGAGTTCGTTGAATTGTACCAAAAAAATCCCAAATTGCAAACTCTTTTCAAAATGTACAAAAGCTCTCACCAAATGTACCAAAAAGCCTTTCCAATTTGTACAAAAAACCGGCAATTCCCAATTTGGCCTTCACCACTTCGTACAAGGGAGTGACCCAAGGGTCGTCACACCCGGCAAGCATTTTCGCCTAGAGGTCTGCAATTTTATCCCGATGACTACAAAACTAATGGGGCCCATGTGAAGGTGTAGCATGGCTCGCCTCATGCTCGGGGCATCTTGTTCGGCGCCAAGGGATGGAGTTGTGGGGCGCTACAACGACGGGTACGATTCACCGATTCAAAGTCGTCTCTATGCATGATTTAGTCATCAACCTTGCCTGTCACAATGGCCTGGCACTCGCCAGCCGCGATGAGTGATCCAAAGATTCAGCCACTCTGCGGCGAAGGGGATCTTCGGCGCCACCGTCGGCCACTACGGCCTCCATGGCTTACGGAATAGTAGAAAATAAGCTTCTCAGCTGCCGGTTTTAGGAAAAGGGGTACTCTAATATCAAATTAGCAAAACCCAAGATCTTGCTCAACAACATAAAGGGTCTGCATATTAAAAGATATACAGAAATAATCGCAGATTCTGAGACCCGGTCACAATTAGATTAGAACAAATAGTTAAACTACCCTAGGGTCTCACCATCATCATTGTAGTTCACTGTCAAATGTGAACTCTTTGGATTTACTCCACTTTTACTAAGGTAGCATGATATGTGTCCCAAGAGGTCACTGCCATGTCAAATGCATCATATAGGGTGCATCTTACTCAATTAGGCTTAATGGGGATCCTATAGTGCATACCATTAGGATAGAGCAAGATCATGTTGTAAAAATAGATCAAAAGGGAGCATAGTTTGTATTGGTAATTAAGTATGCATTCCATGTGCATTCCTTTGATGAGATTGGTGTTGGTTAGGATTATACGGCACTTTGTTACAAGAGACATAGCAGTTTCGATCGCCAAGGCTTGGCCAAGTAAGCAAATGGGGATTACTTCAAATTTGATTCAGAATCAAACCACACTATTTAAGTTGATATCTAAAATTTCGGTGTTTCAGAAGTTAGGTCACTCCAAAGTCAAATGAATCCAAAGTCACGGACCATGTCTCTTGACTATAAGGTGCAAAAACAACATTCCAGAGGCCATAACTGCCTCATTGTCTCAATGCTTTTATTGAAAAACAAAGAAAAATATAAGGGGTTGTTTGTGTGACTTTGCAGTGCAAGTCCAATGGACTCTTCTAACTTTCAAGTGGTATGACGTTCGGCACTACGCTGTAGATTTTAGAGTGGGAGACCACCGCATTGCCTTAACCTTGGTAGAACTTAGTAACCACTTTATTTTGGTGTATCTTACATGAAAAATGATGCCTCCGCTCACCTGAGAGCAGAAGCTCATGTAGGTTTCGTGGACAACTTACATGATCACGGTCAAGTGGGGTTAGAAAAACTTTAGCTCTCGAGTTTTAATAAAAATGTGTATCAAGGTTGGAGAAAAAACAAAGATTAGGCAAAAAAAAAAAGCGAAGGAGGTTCAAAAGATACAACAAGGGCTTCAGCCTAGTCTAAGGCCCATAAAAATACATGGTAGCTCCATATTAGAATGAAGTAAAGATGTTCACAAGCATCCGGTTTGACGAAGTCAGCCATCGTAGGTACCAACGGTGACACTTTGTCTGTTTGCACAGTTTCTTTGGCCCATGCATGGCGAAAACCACGAGGCCCAATTCCCGATCGAGGTCAGAAGGCAACGATCACTGTGTAGGTGAAATGGTTCGGGTCCACTTGGTCTCTTTTGACATCTGTGAATGACGATGGACGACACAACGGCGTGTAATAGAAACTACTTGGCTCAATAGAGTGACAGACATTTTTAATTGAAGATTCATAAGATGAGGGTTAGATTGACAGCTGCGTAATGTCGCGCCGAAATCGCGCATTTGGAATGCCAGATCAGCGACGCACGCACGTAAGATCTTAAATCGTTTCCATTGAGAAATCTACTGATTTTCATCATGAATTGCATACATGTATGTTGTTTATAGTTAATGACTTCAACTGTCCTTGCTCTGTACAGTACGAACAGTTTTTAACAATGTACTAGCTCAAGATCAAGATCATCAATATGCTTTCTTGCTCTGTGCTCCGTGCGTGCCAAGTGGTCGGGAAAAGGAGTAGACACAAGCGATCAAGAGTCGAGTATGTTACAAAACTGTCCGTACGACCAACTGGAATGGGCGTTCATCACTGATGATGAGAGCAAGTCCGTCAAGCAACGACGTATCTCTGTGAAGGCCATCTGCATCTTGGCGTGCCGCCAAGTCTCTTGCAGTGCGTTGAGGTCCTTGGAGCCGGTCATGGCGTCATTACAAAACATTGCATCCGTGTCTGATGGATAGTACTTCGACGAGCAAATGAATTGTCCTACCTTCAACGTGCAAGAACGGTATTCTGCAGCGTGCCGCCAAGGTATTGAGCAGCGCCGACTATGGGCTGTCTTCAGCAGCACTACGACAAAGATTGCAGTGAAAGGTTCTATCGCCTTGACGCAAAGTTACGGCACTGAATTTCACTGTCACTGCGGCTGTGCTAGGGCCTTGCGTCACGTATACCACACTGCAACAGGACAGACAGCGCTGTGTTGCGACGAGGAATGCCACCCGGCTCATGAAGAAATTGCGTTGTCTAGGAGAGCGTTGTGCTATGAAGAGCGTTGCGCTGTGAAGAGGAGGCAGCCTTTACGAAGATGCTGGTGGCGCAGGAGTCATGGAGTACCGCCACTGTGGCCAGGCACTGCCAAGCCTTCACCTTCACGTTCCATGCACGCACTGCGCTCCTTGCAGCGCTCAACGACCGATGCAAGCGCTGCACAGCTTCTTTGCAGCGCTCCACCTTCTAGGCGGCGTTCACAAAGGTGCTGGTCGCGCAGGGGTTGTGGAGTGGTGCTGCAAAGCCTCAGTGCAGCGCTCCACGTTCAATGCAGACACTGCGGCGCCTCCGTGCAGCGCTACACGTTCAAAACAAGCGATGTGTTGCCTCCTTGCACGGCTCCACCTTCCAGGTAGCGTTAGCAAAGATGCTGGTGGCGCAGGAGTTGTGGAGTGGCACTGCCAAGCCTCCGTGCAGCGCTCAACCTTCAATGCAGGCGCTGTAACGCCTCCTTACAGCGCCCCACATTCAAAACGGGCGCTGTGTTGCCTCCTTGCAGCGCTCCACCTTCTATGCAGGCGCTGCTATCCTCTTTGCGACGCTCCACGTTCATAACGGTCGCTGCAAAGCCTACCTGCCATCCTGTTTATGTGTGTGTGGGCACACTGTCGTTGCTATGTTATTGCGCCTCCATTTCCCATGCACGCATCTGATTTGCTTTTGATGAATTCGAAAATGGAGTATGTCAGTTTTGATATGTTTTGCTCAGCAGTGCAGACTTTTGTAGAGTATGTGCGGCACTGATGCGTGCCTTTGCTTTGTTTTTCATTGTGGTGTCAGTGGACCCACACTGCACTGCACCCCTGCAGGGCACTTGTGTTGTTGCACCTGTATTTCAGCTTGCTTTTTTTTCACTCTTGACGAGCTGAGCTTCACCAGTTGATGTGGTCCCCGAGTTTCTCGGCGCCCTGTCACATTGATACTTTGTTGTTTGTTTATATTTTTTTATTTTGCAATACTCGTTTCTGACTTTTGAGGTTGCACTTCGTGACTTTTGCACCTCACTACCTTCATATGCACAAGCACACCACTAGTTCCCAAGCACAACCACAAGCAGGTCACACTGTGCACGTTTTGAAAACCAATGCAGGGTTTTCCCCTAGGTTGGGATACCTTTTGCAGGTTTTTCAAACTTGTTGCAGGGGATTTCTAAAATTGCTTTGCAGTTTTGGGGAGACCAGCCTGAGACATGTTTATGATGTATTATAGAGGAATGGGGTTTTTCTAGCATAGACAAGACATGCTTTTCCCCAACGCTTGTTGAAATATTTCGACTATCTTGAAAAGGGTACTTCAAATGTAGTGTGTGACTAGGCCCACAAGAAGGGCTTTGCCATACACATTGCCAAATTTGGTTTGATTCGCTATGGCTAGGCCCACAAGTAGGGCTTTGCCGCTTGCAATTAACTTTGTACACACAAGTGTTTGTGTTCACTCACTAGGAAGAAAGATGTCCTTGATTAGTGCCCTATAGATTTTGATGAAATCCTGCAGGTTTTGGATGGTGAAATCCCAAAACCAAAGGAGCAAGTAGAGCAAGAACAGGATGTGGATCCAATCAATGAATAGTTTGAAATCCAGTGTAACACAGAAGGGCTGCAGATAGACAAAGTAGGTATGGATACAAAGATTCAATCAGAAATGGATAAAACAAAAGATTTTATGTGAAAACTGGCCTGACTCTAGCCTGCAAGTTAGCATCAAGCACTTCATGTGCACTCTTTCGGATGAAATGGTGTTGGTTAGGAATATGGGGCATAGGTGTCAGGCCAGACACAGATCATGACTTGGCCAAGCAACTGAATTCAGAAACAGTTAAAAAGTAGAACCACAATAAGTGGTAGAAACAATTGAGTATAGGGGTCTTGGGGTCGGAGACCACTAGGCTTAACCTCCAAGGCCTAAAGCATGAAATGCGTATTTTATTTCGGTATATCCTCCATGAAGGAAGATACCTCCGCTCAGTTCAGTGCTAGGGGTGAACTTCATGGGGGGCTAGGGTTATAACCCTAGTTACTTTGAGAAAGTGTACTAAAGGCTTCAAAAGAGTGACAAAAATACTTAAGTTAGTCTTAGCATCAACAAGAGGGTTGTAAAGGGGGGCTTGGCCTCGATCAAGCCCTCCAAGAAAGACATGGCAGTGACTTTTTCTTACTCCCCCCTGGAGTACTAGGTGATCAAGCTAGTAGGACCAAGGAAAAAGGCTCCAATATTCCCAAAATTACCTCAGAAAATGCATTAAAACTACCAAAAACACTCTCATCAGTTCATAGAAGCCTATCACACTGTAGGTACCCTCGAAAAACAGTTTAATGTACAGTGAATGATGTCCCTTTGATGGGGCATTCCTCAAAAGTCGCCAGCGTGCGACGAACACTTTTGGTAAAATTTGGGGGTAGTGGGGTTTGAACCCAGGACTCCCTCCCTAGAGCACATATGGTTGCCCACTAGGGTACAGTCGAACGCTCTAAAGCGGACGGCCATCGCTGCATAAACAGCGTTTTAGTAAACGTCCTGACCAAGGGCCAGGGCGGAGCAATACTCCCAATGGAGGACACAAATATCCAGGAGCTAAAGAAAATAGTAAACGTAACCAACAGGCAGTGATTCCTGCGGTTTAGCGAAAGGTGTAGCGATTGCAGAAGTCAAATCGCTAAAAATTGACGAAATCACGCGAGAAATCGTCATTTTTACACCACAACTTAAAGTTGCAGACAAGCGCAACGGAAGCGGACTTCAAAAGTAAGGTTGCGCAAGCGTAAACGGCTCTTGAAAAAGAAGGTATGAGACATAGTTTTTAAAGTTCTAAACCAAATTTTTGCACAGTTGCATCAAAATTTCTATAAACTTTATGGAAAAGTATCCAAAATCAACCCACACCACAGAGCACGTGGACAACCCATCTCTGAGGTATGCCACTGTCATTTCACACGCATGCATTGCGTTCGTGTTGGTTGCTTCGCCAAAACGTTAGGGTTGTCAACGCTGTGTTCGTTGGAGGTTCGGGTGCTCTTCTCCTGTGCTCTGCACGGGTCAAAACAGGTATGAAAGGTATGCGATGCGAATGGAGCGCGCAGCGCGCACGTAGGGTTAGAATATGCGCTGTGCTCGCAATGCATGTGCCTAATTGAGGCATTCACACGCTGTGGCGCTTTCCCTGTACCCCAATTCACCCTTGTTCTCTCTTCACAGGTACGAAATGAAAGTGCCTGCTCGTGTTCGTGTTGCCGTAGCGCTAAAGTAGGGTTGCTTAAAACGCTTAGGCTTGTTTTGCGCTGTGCAGTGCGCCACTCTCTCTCCTCTTTCTGCAGGAAACAAGACAAGGAAAGCATGCATGACACACAGTGCATTAATCGCTTAGGGTGGTTCATAATTCGCCGTAGGTTTGTTTAAGCGCGTAGGGTTGTTTTGCGCTCATGTTTTCCTCGGCATTCACATGATGCGTGGTGAGTAAGGTAGGTAAGCCCAGGAAGAGCTCACCTCCTGGTTGAGTCACGCTTTGATTGGTTAAGGTGTGTAGGATTAGGCAAGAGAAGGAGAAATTGGGAACCCTGTGCATATTTGTGCATGCATATGACGCATCAAAGGGTAGGCCACGCGAAGTGCGCACGGTATAACGCTTGTTTAGGTTACCCTGGGGCTCCACCCTACGTTCTTTAAGAGAACGGGTGGAGTTCCCTAAGCTTGCTTGCTTGTACTGAGGTTCAGGAACAGCGTATTATAGGGCAGCCTGAGAAGCGTATAACACGTGGAGGCTGTCTTGGTTCCTCAGTCCTGAACCTCCGTCATTGGCCTTTGCTTTACAGGTGGGAAGGTAAGGGCGATTGGTGCAGTCCCTCTTGGCAGCGCTAAAATATGCTGCGCGGATCACAAAAACAAATAACTGCAGCTCAACCAGGAGTGGTGAGTGCAGTCCGACTTCACCGCCATCCACGCTGTGCACGCACGCTGAGCACTCCCTCCCTCCAAGCCCTGACAGGGAAACACGTAGTGGCGTCCCTGTTAGGCCACAGCCGCTTAGTAGCGCTGTGTTCTCTTGCTTTCTCACAGGAGGGTCAGTAGGACCGGAGACTACATTGCCTTCAACTCCCAGTAGAGTGTGTAGGTGTTAGGGTCAGCAAGCCTGGCAGGTGTTGAGCGCAAGTGATGAGTGCTCACCCTGCCTTCGAAGGCTGGTGCTGGCGTTAGTGAGTGTAGTGTAGTGGTGTCTCCTGTCCCGCGTGCTTTTCCACGTGGGCAGGGTAGTGTGTTAGCTTTTGGCCTTTAGCAAAAATGGGCGTTTTGTATGCCCTTAGCACACTTGGCCACCCCTCCCCTATAGTAGGTAGGGCTTTTGCCGTCTTCCCCCAAGGATAGGCGCCAGCACAGAAATTGGGCGCCATAGGAGTGGTACTAGTAACTGACTAGGACCTTCGGTCCGACATCAGCGAAGCCCATTGAGTTGGGAGCCACGACCGGGAGAGAAGTGAGACACACACAGACATACGTAGCACACTTAGGGGTAAGGTAAACCCTGTAAGGAAGGGTAGAACCCCACGGATCTGGACCAGTCAGGGGTCCTAACTGTGGACTCGCTTGTCCCCAAGGAGGGAAAGCACACCTTGCCTCATAACACCTTGCTTGTCAGTCCCCCCTGGTGTAGTAAGCCACCGTTCTTCGTTGGCTCCCCGAGGTCATTACATCAGGGCAGTCCCCATGCAACACATGGTCAACAAGGCATACACTCGCTGGGTGGCTGCAAACCTGATAAGCGGCCACCTGGTCCACGCTGGAAACCATAGGCATGGGACTGCAGGGCACAGACAGGGTCAGTGCAGTGCTCAGCAAGCAGTGGCCTGTGAAAAACCAATGGCCTTCGGCCAGGGAGTGGTTGTCACGGGGGGCTAACGGTCCTGTCCTGCGATGCAATGCGGGGCAACTGTGACAACTGCTCTTACACCCATACACAGGCACGTCTGCACAAGAGTGCTCACTGCACCTGTAAGGTTAGAAGACAGTCAGTAGACTGACACAGGGAAATTAGTTTTTCTTTCTACGCTGGGACAGAGTCTCAGCACGGGTTAGTAGCTGCCCCTCGTTGTTCTCAACGAGGTAAGTGCGGAAGATGGGGTTGATACTCCCATCTGGTTGTATGAAGGCTGACATAGGTTCCCAGGTTGCCTCAGATAACCCATAGCCATCCCACAGGGTTAGGAATTTCCAGCCCTGTTTATACTCGTGGCGAGCAATACCTGCAACCACGTAGTAACCATCGACTGCCATCTCATCGGCAGTCATCTCTTCGAGTTCGTCTGGCTCCTCTGGACTGGCAGCGTTCTCTAGGTCTATACGCTCGACCTCACTGTCGCTGAGGCGCCACTCATCCAAGGACAAATCGGCAGGGGAGTGATAGTGCCTCAACTGTTTAGGTGCACACAGCAGTTCACCACCTAGACGTGGACTGCACCTGACATGGATCCTGGATCCATCTATCCTGATGATACGATAGGGTCCAAAATAAGGGTCCTGTAGGCAGTTACATGGCCAGAGGGTAGGCGTGAATGGTGAACCAAGACAAGGTCACCAACCTTGAAGCTGGCAGTTCGCCGTAGGCGGTTCCGTCGGCTCAGTTCACGGTCACGAACGTGTCTCAGGTTAGTCCCAGCCTGGTTAGCCATAGTCTGCTTGTGTTCCAGCCAATCTCCCACAGGGCTCTTGAAGTCCTCAGGAAAGGGGGTTTTCAAGAACCAAGCAGGTCGTCCTCCATGGAACAGTTCGTGGGGGGTGAAACCCGTAGGAGAGCTCCGCTGTGAGTTCATGGTCAGCACTGCCCAGGGCCCTAGGCGTACCCAGTCTTTGGTACGGTCCTGCTTCATCAGGATTCTTAGGTTTTGCTCCACCACACCGTTCTGTCTCTCACAGAGAGGGTTGGACGTGTGGGTATAGGGCACACCCGTGGTTACCTCCACGTTGAGGGCAGTTAGCACTCGTTTGTACCACCCAGTGTCACTGCGGATGCGTACATCTTCATCAGAGTGCACCTGCTTAGGTGCTCCATAGGGTTCGAACCATTGTTCGACCAACATTTTCACAGTCTGCTCACCTGTGATTTTCTTATTGCAAGGGAACACACGGGTGAAGCGAGATAGGCCACAGGTGACCACTAGGCAACTATCATAGCCGCCGAAGCGTGGTAGGCCGTGGATGAAATCCACATAGAGAAGAGAGTTAGCACAATAGGGTATGGGTAAGCTGGAAATCAGTCCCCTATCCCTACTGTCGCTCTGCTTGCTGGCATGACAGCCACAAGCATCCACAATGGTCTGCATACGAGACCTCAGTTCAGTCAGGGTTAGACTAGAGTAGAAACACTCACGGAAGAAGTCCACTGAGCGATTAGCGCCAGTGTGACCAGAACTGAGATGGGACCACTGTAGGCATCCATCCAGTCGTGCCTCAGGCACAACAATACGGTCCTCATAGAAGAGGTACTGGTTGTTTTTATACCACTGGTGCCTGTCAATGACACGGGGTTCGAGACACGTGCTGAGGGTTTGGAGAATTTCTTTATACTCTGACTGATAGTCGGTTATGCACCAACCCTCCAGGATTCCAGCAGTGCGCATGGACAGGTCGAGTTGGACATCCATACGCTGGAAAGCCTCTTTGGCGAGTGCCTCAGAGCTCTCACCTATAAGCGCATCGAAGTTATTGCGCGATATATAGTCAGACAGTTCATTTTTTATACCGGGGATATGATGAACTGTCAGCCTGCACTGGTTCAGGTTAGTCCACCACCGCTTTAGTTTTGCTTTGTCTGGTGGTGGGCCCTTCTGAAACGACTTCACAGGTTCCTGGTCACAAAGCCAGACGATAGGGTTAGATCCCAGGATTCGGTGAAAGATGTCCTTGATTAGTGCCCTATAGATTTTGATGAAATCCTGCAGGTTTTTGATGGTGAAATCCCAAAGCCAAAGGAGCAAGTAGAGCAAGAACAGGATGTGGATCGAATAAATGAATAGTTGGAAATCCAGTGTAACACAGAAGGGCTGCAGATAGACAAAGCAGGTATCAACACAAAGATTCAATCACAAATGGATAATACAAAAGATTTTATATGAAAACTGGTCTGACTCCAGCCTCCAAGATAGCATCAAGCACTTCATGTGCACTCTTTTGGGTGTAATGGTGCTGGTTAGGAATGTGGGTGAAAGTGCTGCCCTGGGTCGTTGTGGGTGCCGGAGGGCTCGGGGCCGGCAGAACCAGTGGGGCAGGCACGCGAGGAGTCTTCCTGGATGTTGTTATTGGGGGTAGGACCGGAGACACGGACACCAACAGAGGCGAGAGCAGCAACAACTGAAGCAAGGTCCATGCTGATTGTGGTCCGGCAGAAAATCCCAGTCTATGAAGAAAATTGATGCGAATTATTCTAAATACATCTGAGTGTCCAAAACTGTCTGAAAAGATTTAAATAATCCAATTATGTAAAAATGTTTGGCCGATCTGGCCCGCGAGCGCGCGCCAGCGGCAAATGGCGATTCCAGCTAAAATAGCGGAACGCGGCGGATTTACGGGAAATGGACCGCGGAATCAAATCCGGCATATCAGAAAATATATAGGAAATATCCTGTGACTGAGCTGCGAGGCGGCAATTCCGCCGAAGCAAAGAAAATGACCAAAATGTAGCCAATCTGGGCAGAATGTCTGAAAATCTGAGCCGATGGGGCTAGCCGCACTTACACTCCCCCTCCAAAAACACACTGGGGTGTGTCGCTACGTCAACGAAGAACGTAGTGCGGGTAAGTCCCAGAAAAACATAGAAATGTAGCCTCGATGGGGCGAAATCTGCTTGATCTGACCTGATTTGGGCTGAATTGGCACTGAATCAGGCTGGATTAACCTGAAATGAGACAGAATGAGAAGTGACGAACAGTCCTCCGTGCAGTAAAACATTAGGTCAAGGGCTAAAAAGCATGTAAACGTATCGAGAATCGATACCAAACCATGCATTGGTTGAGAATGAGGTAGATTATTGATGGATTGAGTGGGGGATCAAGAATTGGAGTGACATCTCAGCGCTCTGGCACAGTTTCGCTGTCGCGGGCACGCTACGGTGTCCTCGCCGAACTCTACATCGTGTTATCCCGCTTTTGTCGTTCTGAAAAGTACAGCATGTGGCTCAGAATTAGCGCATCTGGTGGATGATCACAAAATTGAGCAAGATTGAGAGTCAAATTGAGCAGAGATTAAGGGGATGAGACAATCACAGTGAGGAAAAACAAATACAGATGTAGTCTGTAGACCCTAAGTGAACCACGGAAGGTAAAGATGTTTTTCTGTTCACTTAGATCTAAACAGATCTTCGAGGAATGATGGGAGATGACAAGGCAATCAACCTAAATTGTCCTACAATGAGTAAATTCCCTGAGATGGAGGTGAAATGCAGCGGAATGTCTACAACTGAAACTACTAACACTTTCGTTTAGACTAAAGTTAATATATATTGTCGTTCATTCAGCTCAATTGTGCTTTCCGGCACGTTGGTTCGCGAGCATCCAACAGATTCCATCAAAATGTGGATCATGTGATGATGCATCATGATGGGACATGATAGCCCTGGATCCTTGGCATGTAACGCGCCGAAGGTTCTCTGAAGGCGCTTTACTGACAGTATATAACTGAGAGACACCGAATTTACAGTGGCGGTGGTGTCAATCGACTTGGACAAGGCCAATCTTTCGATGAAGTCCCACAAGACACTTGGATTCACCATTCTCGACAGTTTCAGGTCGGATTGAGCTCACATTGGCGTGTGCCAAAAATACAACGAAGCTTACGGACTTCAGAGGTTGCTTTTAGAAGTCCCTAGAGCTCCTATCTGAAGGTTGTCTGAATAATTGACGTCTGGGTTTCGTACAACAGTGGCAGAATGATGGACAAACCTGAAAAATTCAAGGCAAATTTGAGGATCCTGGATCTGAATCTGGACTTTGGCGTCAGCATCACAGCAAATGAAGGTGAGATCTGAGTCCCTGGCGTCGCATCTGGTGCAGCCAGTACTACAGGGGGTGCCTGTAGGGGTGAATGTCGCCGGCCGGCGTTGGCACTATGTACATTTGCTTCCATCTGCACGAGTAGCCAAATTCAAAAGATGCACAGACCAACAGAGACAAGATTACCCCGAATCTGCCTGAATTAAGCCTGAGTTTGGTTTTTTCTGAACACGGCAGCACACTCCGTCAGCGTATCTACGCCTTGTCTGCCGAACGGAGACCAAAGAAAAGTTGATTGACGTCAAATTATCAAACATTCGCAGTTCTCCACATCATGACATAAACAGAAAGAATGAACAGTGGATTGAGCAGAATGTGGTAGGATGGCTTCCTCAATTCGGCCAAGCACGAATACATGTGACCACCAACCTGTCTGGCCTGGCCCTCGTACGGCTTGGGCGCTGCAAATCAGCGGCCGAACTTGAAGCTTGGTCCTCATTTGGCTCCTGGGCTGGCCTGACCGCAGGAGGGGGGATCGACGGATCAGCCCTGGAATGTGGCTGCTGAGGGCCGTAAAAGGCTGGATCTCGATTCACCACAGGTCTTTTTCCGTCGCTCTCCACTTGTCTGTCTGGTTTCGACAAACAATCTGTCAGGAGTACACCAATTTCGGGGTGCTTCTTGAGGAAGTCGATGAACCCCTTGGTGTATCCATGGACAAAAGATTGGGCTGGTTCCCAGTTGTTGTGACTGGAATCAAAGCCCCTCCACTCACACAGAAATTCCCATTCGCCCTTGGCGTCACGTCTTGCTTCAAAAATCCTCTTGAGTTCGTACTTCCCCCCTTCGATGACCCGATCAGACAAGTGTTTCGCAGTCCAAAAAAAGGGTTTAACTCGATCTTTGGGGGAGGGGATCTCTCTCTTGAGGCGATCGCCCGAAACGTCAATTTCCCTGCTGACATCCACACGAATCCTCCACCTGTTCTCACCAAGACGCGCTGTAACAGCAAATGGCCCCTCCCACAAGGGAAGAAGCTTGTCATCTCCGTCCAGGGTGGTTTCGGATTTTCGAAGCCAAACTCGATCATCGACTTCAAAATTGTGGGGGTTTTTTCGGCCTTGATTTTGAACCCAAAGCCAGTCAGCTTGATGCTTCTCGATTAATTTCGACACAGATTTATCTGCTCGTTGGACTTCATCCAAAAACAGCGAAGCATCCTTACAGGGGCAAGGATTATTCAACGGCATGTTCCACCAACACTTCTTTCGTCCAAAGACAATTTCATTTGGAGAAAGGCCATGATACAAAGGCGTGTTGTGGTAACGGCGAAGCAATGCGAAGAGAACTTCCATCCAATGGAAATATTTTTCACTCGCGAGCTCCTTACGAAGCATATTAATAATTGAGCGGCCGGCTCTTTCGCCAGGCAGCGCTCGATGCGAGTGGATTTCACATCGCAGGTGGTGGATTCCAAGGCGAGCACATAATTCTCTCCACCATTCGGAGGTGTACTCTTTGCCTGAATCCGTCACCACCTCGGATGGGACGTCCCAACCTCCCATCCAGGTCTGCGCGCACCATTTGGCGGCAGCCTTGCCAGTCATCGACTCAATGTTGCAAGGCAACACTTGAATGTAGCCGGAATGACGGCACTGAATGAGGAGCACACCATTGACTTTTTTATTAGTCCAATGGCACTCTTCGTCATCGAGCTCACCGAGATAGAAGAAATCACTGGTGACTCTGTTAAAGAGGCGCTCCGGAATAGGATGAGGCCTCAGATGGCCGTGCTTCTTCGCGCTGGGAGGCGTCGAGACAGCACATTGGGCGCATCCGGCGGCTACTTTCATGCAGTGAGTATATAGCCGTGAGCCAAACAACCTATGTTTAATCATCGACCACAATCGACGGCCATGTGCGTGGGGGGACTCCCATTTGTGCCACCAGTTTAACACTCGGGGGGCTAGGGCGTCTGGCACACACAATTTACCCTCCATCCACAGCTTCCCCCCATCCAACGAGTACTCAGGAAAAATCCCATCCTTGTGAGCATCTTTGGATTTGAGATTTCCAAAGACCTCTTTAAACATGGGATCCTGCAGGTAATCGGACGTCCAGTCACGGATTATCAGGGAATCTTTAGGCAGGGGTGGAGTTTTGGCCGGATCTCGACGCTTAATGCCCTGGATCAACCAAAATCGACTTACTTGTCGGGTATAGTCAAACCGTTTCACACTCCCTGAGGAGGGATCGGTGACTTTTTCCACGACTTTCAGTGTTTTGGTGCAGATCTCATGAGCATGCGCCGGATCTGAAATGGCCGTGATGTCGTGACACGGCAATGCGTGCTGTTTAACAGCGCACTGCATGCATGCACGTCGAATGAGTTTCTTTTCTTCCTGATCCCATTCGATGATTACATGGCGGTCCTGCTCCGTACCATGGATGTTGGTACTTTGCAGCCCCTCTGAGGCGGGGTAAGCCCATCGGCTCACAGCATCCGCTACCGTGTTGTGTTTTCCAGGCAAATACGACACATGGAGGTCAAACAGACTGAGAAATTCGTGCCATCTGGCCCGTCGACCAGCTGGGCTCGCGACAGTATCAATGTGTTCGGTGGCCCAATACTCCAGAGATCGATGATCCGTCAGGACCTCGACTCGATTGGTGCCAACCCACGATTGGTACTTTTTTAGAGCGCAAATTATGGCGTAAGTCTCTTGCTCACGCGGCGACCATTGCATTTGGCGTGGGGCTAGCTTCCGAGACCAAAATGCAAGAGGGTAATGATCGCCGGTGGCCTCATCAACCTGTTCAAGAACAGCTCCGATCGCGTACCTAGAAGCGTCGGTTCTAATGTAGAAGGGTCGGTCAAATTGGGGCACATGCAACGTGGCGACTTCACAGAGGGCTGCCTTCAAGTGATGGAAGGCCTCCTCGCACTCGTCAGTCCACTTGACACGAACCTTTGAACCTGCCTTGCCCGCATCTCTCCCTACCTTCAATAATTCAGTGAGGGGGGCAGCAAATTTGGCATAATTCGGTACAAAAGTGTGGTAAAAATTGCAACAACCCAGGAATCCTCTCAACTCCGTGATCGTCTCAGGGCGCTTCCACTTCTGAATAGCGACGAGCTTCCCTGGACTGGGTCGTCGAGTGCCATTCTCGAGGAGAGAACCACAAAATTCGACTGATTTTAAAAATAATTTTCCCTTCTTTGGCCCACAAATCAGCTGATTGGCGTCAAGAATGTCCAAAACTTGGTTCAGCTGCTTCTCATGTAGGGCCACCAGCTCGGCTTCAGTCAGTCCCTCCCCCTCCGTCGCGATGATTATGTCATCTATGTACACACTCACGAAGGCACGAAGCTCAGGATGGGTTGTGAACAGCACATCCTCCATCATTCTTTGAAAAAATGAGGGGGCGTTCTTCAGCCCCATGGGCATGACGGTCCATTGGACTGGGCCACATGGCGTGCACATACAGGTGAGCGGTCGGCTGTCCTTCCTCAACGGCATTTGGTGAAAGCCGTGACGGAGATCCAGCACAGAAAACAAACGACCTCTTGCCCTCTTAGCGATTTCCTCCTCAATGAGGGGCAGGGGGTGCGAATCCGCCTTGGTTTCGGCGTTGAGATTGCGAAAATCAACAACCATTCGCCAACCATCAATGGTGTTCTGGTCTGCAGGCGGTGGCTTCGGGACTGTGAAGGGTGAACAGCACCATTCGCTGGTCATACAACCCTCAAGCCAACCAAATTCCCTGAGATTCCTCTCGATGATTTTTCTGAGGATCTCATGTTTATGTCCATGATTTTCATAAGGGCGCTTTTTTTTTGCCTTGTACCCTTCACGAAGCTCGATGAAGGCTTCACCGAACTGTCCACGGACAGGGGGGTCTTTGATCAACTTCCCTGAAAGGGTTGTGTCCTTCCGTTCCTCAAAAATCTTTTCTCTTGACTTGGAACACAATTCAGTGTCCACCTGATCGCCAGGAATTACTGTCGAGAAAACTTTGGCGACTTCTTCGGCTTTGGCAGGAAGAATCTTCTTACGGATGTCCCTAAACAGGTCCGTATCAACTGCCTCTTGAAGATAGGTGGGTCGTGTGTCGAAATCCCAGAGATTCTCTTCGTGATCCAGCTCCTCGAAAGGATCCATGAAAGCTTCCACAGGGGGTTTTTCATAAAAAACTCTGAATTTGCGGCGCGATTGGAGATTTTTCCTCGCCCGTGCACTGAAGATTCTTTTCGATGTCGACCGTATTGGGGAAGAGGGAGACGAGACGGATCCATTGGACGTTGAATCACCTTGGGTATCTGACGGACAAAATTCAGAAAAAATAGATTCATCATCAGTACCACGCTCAACCTCAGATTCAGACCCAACACAGGAATCTGTACTAGAATCAGCAGAATTAGAGTCAGAAAGCTTTCCATCCACCAGGAATGCAAGCGAACTCCAGGACCGCTGTGGCAGGGGACCTGTGTCGTCCCTGGCATACAGCTTAATCTTCCTGGGAAGTTCGATGTAATCTACACAAATGTCTTGTAATTCCTGAAACCAAGGCTTGTCGTCCCACAAGGGCACAACTAAAATTGCCTGGGTTTTATCTTGCTTGATTTTGTGGATGACCTGCTGGATTAAGTGAAACGGAGGATTAATCCACAACTTCTTGTCCCATTTATGGGTCCAAGCGTCGCTAAAGTGCTTGTCAAAGCGCTTGTTCATACGGTTAGCAAAGGCATCATACTGGGGCCAAAAGGAATGGTGTTCATGAAAATATTCACAAATTGCATCGCGCCATTTGTCGACAACTCTGTAGGATGAAGAGTGCCAGCGCGAAGGGCGTCGTGGCTGGGAGTCCCTACGAAGACATTCTAACTCTTGGGAGTAATCGGCACTCCCATTCACCTCTGCAATGGTGACATCTTCACCAAATTTTGGTGTCACCTTTTGCTTCAAAAATTCTTCTGCACTTTTAAACCCTGCGTGCAAAAAACGAAATTCAGGACGCTCCAAGGGACCTGACTCCAGCAAAAAACAACGACGATGACCTACGGGCGCTACCCTGTTCTTGCGAAGCCAAGGATGGCCCAAATAAAGGTCATACTTTATGTCGGCACGATAGAAGTAGTCATCCTTAAGGACAACTTCTTCCACATTTTGCTCCTCCCAAAGGTCTTGAGCGACCAAATGAGTGGATATATAACAACCGCGTTGCCCACCTGCGAGAGAATGTCCAGAAACTCCCTCGAGGGTAACAGGATGAGGCGATTCAAACACGCAGTCGTCGGGTAAGAATGAATTGGATTGGAGATTTACCTCTGATCCATTGTCACACAAACAAGTGGCGAGATGGAAATTTCCCTTGCAGTCAGAGACGCACAACTTTGTGACAAACTGACGGGCCCTGTGCTTGGACTGTACACCAACCTCGTCCACTACAACAGAAGGATCCGCTGCCGGATCCAGGGAAGAGGAGATAAGCGACCCTACATCAAGTAATGGTCGATCAGGAATTTGGGGAAAATGCCTGAAATCGCCTGGGGAGGAGCGATTTTCGTGGCTCCCC
This sequence comes from Eutreptiella sp. 'Long Island Sound 2002', assembly GCA_964036045.1. Taxonomy (NCBI): domain Eukaryota; phylum Euglenozoa; class Euglenophyceae; order Eutreptiales; family Eutreptiaceae; genus Eutreptiella; species Eutreptiella sp. 'Long Island Sound 2002'. Next base: position 1,485,271 of record OZ038381.1, on the reverse strand, counting down.
TAGGCGTTCTGACCTCCAGCGGCTGCGTTAACATTGTGAACACAGCCTGATTCGTCGATCCACTCATCTTGGAACGGATCATCCGCTGGATTCAGGGCATTTTCGACATAATCTCGATCCGCATCGGACACCTGATCTGCACCTGAGACCTGATCCACACGATGATTTCCCTTTCCACGTCCACGGCCACGGCCGCCGGATGATGGGCCACCACCGTCGCCACGCCCTCTGCCCTTACCAGAGAAGGGGGTTCCTGAAGGATTTCCCTTACCCTTACCCTGTGATCCTGGAGCATTTCCTTTATTTGTACCGGATTGAGGGGTTTGGCCTGGATTTCGATTTCCGCCTCCGGCGTTGCCATTGGGACTTGTCTGACCGTTTGGCTGCCCACCGGAACCGGATGGAGTCCGATTTCCTTTGCCTTGGGACCCGCCAGGGCCTCCAGTATTTTTGTTTCCACCGAAGGGGGTCGGATTACCCTTTCCTGCCTTGGCACCATGCACCTGTCTGTCATTCCTGTCTGAATTCTGCGAATTACTGACATTTTCACCAATCACCTTGTGATCGTAAGCAGACCATCGGTGATTAGCAGTAGAATGCGTCTTGGCTCGGTTCGTAGAACCTAAAAGAAGGCAGATGCTACAATGATCCTGAACATTCCGGGTGTCATTCACCTTTTTGTTGCCCTTTTGGGCCCCATTTTGGGTGTTTTGCTGGGTATTCTTGTTTCCCCCAAGACCCTCATGGAAATTTTGATTGGCGGCGTCAGCGAGCCGCTCAATCTCTTCCCACAGTTCCTGCGGGGTAAACGAAAACACCCAGTTCCTGGCCTTCAGGCGATGGCCGTGGAAACTTACTCCCCTATTGAGTACTTGGACAAACAAGTCCCGATCCTCGTGTTCATTAAACTTGATTTTCCACATGTTTTCAGTGAATTTCACCTTGGTAAACGACGTGGGGGAGCACTTTTGAAGTGCCTCCCTGACGGTAAACCGGTTGGCCGAGGCATCAAAGCCATCGATCTCCGCCCACCAGGTCTTGACCTTTTCTTCGGATTGTTTATTCCGAAGGGTGGCGGCGGTTTCGGAGGGGATCTTGTCAAAAATCAAATTTTTCAAGTCGGCACTAGAAAATTTTTCGCCTGAATGTTCAGATTCTTCTACGAGATTCCAGAAGCGCTGTCTCTTGTCTTGCACTTCGTGCAAGATTAATCGCGAGAACGAAGGAAAATTCTTCAACATCTGGTGATAATGGTCCTCTGGCAGTCGGGATCCACGTACCTCCAACTGTTCCCACACCTCATCAAAGGTAAGGGGGGAACTTGAATCCTCACGATCACTCCAGGTTCTGAGCCAAGTGTTGGCCGGCGCTCCCTCAAGGCAGTCCAAAAGGGCCATCAGGAACTGATCATCCTGGAGCTTTTGAGTCTTAAACCACAATTTAAATTCCCGTTGGAACTGAGGCCAACGTCTAGGGTTCCCATTATACTTCGGTTGCTTGGCAACCTGACGAAGTCGCAATGAAGTAGGATTTAGAAGTGAATCCAGCCCAACACCGGCCGTAATGGCAGACACCTTGGCGGCATCATTAGCCACACCAGCTCCGGCGAGGGTCTGGGCGAGCAACATCTGGGCTATTGCATTGGAATCAACAGCAGGAAGGGTAGTACGGGAGGCAGTTCGTTTGGCATTCTGAACCTCAGTCCTAGCCTTCGCCGATCTACTCTGAGATCGAGAGATTGTAACCCTTTCCTTTAGCTTAGTCCTGCTGATCCTTGCGTCGGTGGTCTTAGAGTCCACCGAAGGAGCAATCGAAAAAATTTCTGTCGCCTCCTCCGACGGTTCTGTAGTTTGTTCCACCGATGATGCGCCCTCAGACCTCATGTGGGTCTTGAAAAGATCTTTAATTCCCAGCGTCTGAATGATGAGTTGCATTTGATCTTTGAGCAATTGGAGCTCAGTATCTCGCTGTAATCTGCAAGAGCAGTCGGCAGGACAGTACATACGGTGTCCTGAAGGGCCTGAGCAGGCTGTCGGACCGCTAATCTCAGTGGTTCGCAGCCAGGAGTCCACTTGGGGAGCTCCTTCAGTCCTAATTTCCAGGCTTGCCTGCCTAGCTGCCTCTAAAATTCCTTCCTCAACCGCGGCGGCTAGATCGTCGCGGATGGAAACAGAGGGATGAGGGGCGGAGGGCCCGGCAACAGGTGCCTTGGTCTTCTCCTTCGGGAAGGGGCTGGCCTCCCAGATCTGCAAAAAAATGGCAAAAGATTCATCTTCTTGAGAACACCACCACATCCTGGTATTAATTTCTTCCTGAAGAAGGAAAAAATATTCAAATAAAAAATCAGAGGCGATTCTTTCTTGACCTATCAGCTTAGACGTGGCTAATAGACAAAGGGCCTCAAGCGCCTCAAGGTTACGGGTCACTTCGGAAGACAAATGGTTGTCCCATTGTGCCCATGAGGCTGGTCGATTATAGGTAGGTACCTCACCTGGACCACCCATCTCAATGTCGTCAATGTCGGCGTCGATGGTCTCAAAATGTGGACACTGGTAGGGAGTATTGGTACCTGCCAGGTCCGTAAGCTCCACCGGAGCGTTGCCATTAGCGTAGGCTGGGAGATTCCAGCTGCTTGATGGCCAATTTCGACTGGGATCTTGATTGTAATCTGGGCCTCCACAGCTGCTGATTTGTGCCCTTCTTGGGCAATTTGGGCTTGCGCAAGGCATTCCTCTCAAGGCCTCGTTCGCACAGCACCACGGCAGCGTAATCGTTACGTCTCCGGAGGTTGCGGAGTCTACGGGGCCGTACTGGGGAGCTAGCTGTGGTTGGGACACCAAAGGAACAACATTCAGGTAGCCTCTGCTACCATGAAAGTGCTGCCCTGGGTCGTTGTGGGTGCCGGAGGGCTCGGGGCCGGCAAGACCAGTGGGGCAGGCACGCGAGGAGTCTTCCTGGATGTTGTTATTGGGGGTAGAACCGGAGACACGGACACCAACAGAGGCGAGAGCAGCAACAACTGAAGCAAGGTCCATGCTGATTGTGGTCCGGCAGAAAATCCCAGTCTATGAAGAAAATTGAGGGGAATTATTCTAAATACATCTGAGTGTCCAAAACTGTCTGAAAAGATTTAAATAATCCAATTATGTGAAAGTGCTGCCCTGGGTCGTTGTGGGTGCCGGAGGGCTCGGGGCCGGCAAGACCAGTGGGGCAGGCACGCGAGGAGTCTCCCTGGATGTTGTTATTGGGGTTGGAACCAGACACTCGGACACCAACGGAGGCGAGAGCAGCGACAACAGAAGCAAGATCCATGCTGATTGTGGTCCGGCAGAAAATGCCAGTCTATGAAGAAAATTGAGGGGAATTATTCTAAATACATCTGAGTGTCCAAAACTGTCCGAATGAATTTAAATAATCCATTTATGTAAAATTGTATGGCCGATCAGGCCCGCGAGCGCGCGCCAGCGGCAAATGGCGATTCCAGCTAAAATAGCGGAACGCGGCGGATTTACGGGAAATGGACCGCGGAATCAAATCCGGCATATCAGAAATATATAGGAAATATCCTGTGACTGAGCTGCGAGGCGGCAATTCCGCCGAAGCAAAGAAAATGACCAAAATGTAGCCAATCTGGGCAGAATGTCTGAAAATCTGAGCAGATGGGGCTAGCCGCACTTACACTCCCCCTCCAAAAACACACTGGGGTGTGTCGCTACGTCAACGAAGAACGTAGTGCGGGTAAGTCCCAGAAAAACATAGAAATGTAGCCTCGATGAGGCGAAATCTGCTTGATCTGACCTGATTTGGGCTGAATTGGCACTGAATCAGGCTGGATGAACCTGAAATGAGACAGAATGAGAAGTGACGAACAGTCCTCCGTGCAGTAAAACATTAGGTCACGGGCTAAAAAGCATGTAAACGTATCGAGAATCGATACCAAACCATGCATTGGTTGAGAATGAGGTAGATTATTGATGGATTGAGTGGGGGGATCAAGAATTGGAGTGACATCTCAGCGCTCTGGCACAGTTTCGCTGTCGCGGGCACGCTACGGTGTCCTCGCCGAACTCTACATCGTGTTATCCCGCTTTTGTCGTTCTGAAAAGTACAGCATGTGGCTCAGATTTGGCGCATCTGGCGGATGATCACAAGATTCAGCAAAATGAGAATGAATTAGGGCAGAGATGAAGAGGATTAAGCAATCACAGTGCGGTTAAACAAATACACATGTAGTCTACAGACCCTAAGTGAACCACCGAAGGTAGAGAGGCTCTTCTGTTCACTTAGATCTAAACAGATCTTCGAGGAATGTGGGGAGATGACAAGGCAATCAACCTAAATTGTCCTAACATGAGTAAATTCCCTGAGATGAAGGTGAAATGAAGCGGAATGTGTACAACTAAAACTACCAACACCTTCGTTTAGACTAAAGTTAATATATATTGTCGTTTATTCAGCTCAATTGTGCTTTCCGGCACGTTGGTTCGCGAGCATCTAACAGATTCTATCAAAATGTGGATCATGTGATGATGCATCATGATGAGACATGCTGGCCCTGGATCCTTGGCATGTAACGCGCCGAAGGTTCACTGAAGGCGCTTTACTGACAGTATATAACTGAGAGACACCGAATTTACAGTGGCGGTGGTGTCAATCGACTTGGACAAGGCCAATCTTTCGATGGAGTCCCACAAGACACTTGGATTCACCATTCTCGACAGTTTCTGGTCGGATTGAGCTCACATTGGCGTGTGCCAAAAATACAACGAAGCTTACGGACTTCAGAGGTTGCTGTTAGAAGTCCCTAGAGCTCCTAGATGAAGATTGTCTGAACAATTGACGTCTGGGTTTCGTACAACAGTGGCAGAATGATGAACAAACCTGAGAAATTCAAGGTAAATTTGAGGATCCTGGATCTGAATCTGGACTTTGGCGTCAGCATCACAGCAAATGAAGGTGAGATCTGAGTTCCTGGCGTCGCATCTGGTGCAGCCAGTACTACAGGGGTTGCCTGTAGGGGTGCATGTCACCGGCCGGTGTTTTGATTATGTACATTTGCTTCCATCTGCACGAGTAGCCAAATTCCAAAGATACACAGACCAACAGAGACAAGATTACCCCGAATCTGCCTGAATTAAGCCTGAGTTTGGTTTTTTCTGAACACGGCAGCACACTCCGTCAGCGTATCTACGCCTTGTCTGCCTAACGGAGACCAAAGAAAAGTTGATTGACGTCAAATTATCAAACATTCGCAGTTCTCCACATCATGACATAAACAGAAAGAATGAACAGTGGATTGAGCAGAATGTGGTAGGATGGCTTCTCAATTCGGCCAAGCACGAATGCATGTGACCACCAACCTGTCTGGCCTGGCCCTCGTACGGCTTGGGCGCTGCAGATCAGCGGCCGAACTTGAAGCTTGGTCCTCATTTGGTTCCTGGGCTGGCCTGACCGCAGGAGGGGGGATTGACGGATCAGCCCTGGAATGTGGCTGCTGAGGGCCGAAAAAGGCTGGATCTCGATTCACCACAGGTCGTTTTCCGTCGCTCTCCACTTGTCTGTCTGGTTTCGACAAACAATCTGTCAAGAGTACACCAATTTCGGGGTGCTTCTTGAGGAAGTCAATGAACCCCTTGGTGTACCCATGGACAAAAGATTGGGCTGGTTCCCAGTTGTTGTGACTGGAATCAAAGCCCCTCCACTCACACAGAAATTCCCATTCGCCCTTGGCGTCACGTCTTGCTTCAACAATCCTCTTGAGTTCGTACTTTCCCCCTTCGATTACCCGATCGGACAAGTGTTTTGCAGTCCAAAAAAGGGGTTTAACTCGATCCTTGGGGGAGGGGATCTCTCTCTTGAGGCGATCGCCCGAAACGTCAATTTCCCTGCTGACATCCACACGAATCCTCCACCTGTTCTCACCAAGACGCGCTGTAACAGCGAATGGTCCCTCCCACAAGGGAAGAAGCTTGTCATCTCCGTCCAGGGTGGTTTCGGATTTTCGAAGCCAAACTCGATCATCGACTTCAAAATTGTGGGGGTTTTTTCGACCTTGATTTTGAACCCAAAGCCAGTCAGCTTGATGCTTTTCGATTAATTTCGACACAGATTTATCTGCTCGTTGGACTTCGTCCAAAAACAGCGAAGCATCCTTACAGGGGCGAGGATTATTCAACGGCATGTTCCACCAACACTTCTTTCGTCCAAAGACAATTTCATTTGGAGAAAGGCCATGATACAAAGGCGTGTTGTGGTAACGGCGAAGCAATGCGAAGAGAACTTCAAGCCAGTGGAAATCCTTCTCGCTCGCGAGCTCCTTACGAAGCATATTTATAACAGAGCGGCCGGCTCTTTCGCCAGGCAACGCTCGATGCGAGTGGATTTCACACCTGAGGTGGTGGATTCCAAGGCGAGCACACAATTCTCTCCACCATTCGGAGGTGTACTCCTTGCCTGAGTCCGTGACCACCTCGGATGGGACGTCCCAGCCTCCCATCCAGGTCTGCGCGCACCATTTGGCGGCAGCCTTGCCAGTCATCGACTCAATGTTGCAAGGCAACACTTGAATGTAGCCGGAATGACGGCACTGAATAAGGAGCACACCATTGACTTTTTTGTTAGTCCAATGGCACTCTTCGTCATCGAGCTCACCGAGATAGAAAAAATCACTCGTGACTCTGTTGAAGAGACGCTCCGGAATAGGATGAGGCCTCAGATGGCCGTGCTTCTTCGCGCTGGGGGGCGTCGAGACAGCACATTGGGCACATCCGGCTGCTACTTTCATGCAATGAGTGTAGAGCCTCGATCCAAACAACCTATGCTTAATCATCGACCACAGTCGACGGCCATGTGCGTGGGGGGACTCCCATTTGTGCCACCAGTTTAACACTCGGGGGGCTAGGGCGTCTGGCACACACAATTTACCCTCCATCCACAGCTTCCCCCCATCCAACGAGTACTCCGCAAAAATCCCATCCCTGTGAGCATCTTTGGATTTGAGATTTCCAAAGACCTCTTTAAACATGGGATCCTGCAGGTAATCGTACGTCCAGTCACGGATGATCAGGGAATCCTTACGCAGGGGTGGAGTTTTGGCCGGATCTCGACGCTTAATGCACTCGATCAACCGAAATCTACTTACTCGTCGGGTATAGTCAAACCGTTTCACACTCCCTGAGGAGGGATCGGTGACCTTTTCCACGACTTTCAGCGTTTTGGTGCAGATCTCGTGAGCATGCGCCGGATCTGTGATGGCCGTGATGTCGTGACACGGCAATGCGTGCTGTTTAACAGCGCACTGCATGCATGCACGTCGAATGAGTTTCTTTTCTTCCTGATCCCATTCGATGATTACATGGCGGTCCTGCTCCGTACCATGGATGTTGGTACTTTGCAGCCCCTCTGAGGCGGGGTAAGCCCATCGGCTCAGAGCATCCGCTACCGTGTTATGTTTACCAGGCAAATACGACACATGGAGGTCAAACAGAGAGAGAAATTCGTGCCATCTGGCCCGTCGACCAGCTGGGCTCGCGACAGTATCAATGTGTTCGGTGGCCCAATACTCCAGAGATCGATGATCCGTCAGGACCTCGACTCGATTGGTGCCAACCCACGATTGGTACTTTTTTAAAGCACAGATGATGGCGTAAGTCTCTTGCTCACGCGGCGACCATTGCATTTGGCGTGGGGCTAGCTTCCGTGACCAAAATGCAAGAGGGTAATGATCGCCGGTGGCTTCATCAACCTGTTCAAGGACAGCTCCGATCGCGTACCTAGATGCGTCGGTTCTAATGTAGAAGGGTCGGTCAAATTGGGGCACATGCAACGTGGCGACTTCGCAGAGGGCTGCCTTCAAGTGATGGAAGGCCTCCTCACACTCGTCAGTCCACTTGACACGAACCTTTGAACCTGCCTTGCCTGCATCTCTCCCTACCTTCAATAATTCAGTGAGGGGGGCAGCAAATTTGGCATAATTCGGCACAAAAGTGTGGTAAAAATTGCAACAACCTAGGAATCCTCGCAACTCCGTGATCGTCTCAGGGCGCTTCCACTTCTGAATAGCGACGAGCTTCCCTGGACTGGGTCGTCGAGTGCCATTCTCTAGGAGAGAACCACAAAATTCGACTGATTTTAAAAACAATTTTCCCTTCTTTGGCCCACAAATCAGCTGATTGGCGTCAAGAATATCCAAAACTTGGTTCAGCTGCTTCTCATGTAGGGCCACCAGCTCGGCTTCGGTCAGTCCCTCCCCCTCCGTCGCGATGATTATGTCATCTATGTACACACTCACGAAGGCACGGAGCTCAGGATGGGTTGTGAACAGCACATCCTCCATCATTCTTTGAAAAAATGAGGGGGCGTTCTTCAATCCCATGGGCATGACGGTCCATTGGACTGGGCCACATGGCGTGCACATACAGGTGAGAGGTCTGCTGTCCTTCCTCAACGGCATTTGGTGAAAGCCGTGACGGAGATCCAGCACAGAGAACAAACGACCTCTTGCCCTCTTGGCGATTTCCTCCTCAATGAGGGGCAGGGGGTGTGAATCCGCCTTGGTTTCGGCGTTGAGATTGCGAAAATCAACAACCATTCGCCAACCATCAATGGTGTTCTGGTCTGCAGGCGGTGGCTTCGGGACTGTGAAGGGTGAACAGCACCATTCGCTGGTCATACAACCCTCAAGCCAACCAAATTCCCTGAGATTTCTCTCAATGATTTTTCTGAGAATCTCATGTTTGTGTCCATGATTTTCATAAGGGCGCTGTTTTTTTGCCTTGTACCCTTCACGAAGCTCGATGAAGGCTTCACCGAACTGCCCACGGACAGGGGGGTCCTTGATCAACTTTCCTGAAAGGGTTGTATCCTTCCGTTCCTCAAAAATCTTTTCTCTTGACTTGGAACACAATTCAGTGTCCACCTGATCGCCAGGAATTACTGTCGAAAAAACTTTGGCGACTTCTTCGGCTTTGGCAGGAAGAATCTTCTTACGGATGTCCCTAAACAGGTCCGTATCAACTGCCTCTTGAAGATAGGTGGGTCTTGTGTCGAAATCCCAGAGATTTTCCTCGCGATCCAGCTCCTCGAAAGGATCCATGAAAGCTTCCACAGGGGGTTTTTCATAAAAAACTCTGAATTTGCGGCGCGATTGGGGATTTTTCCTCGCCCGTGCACTGAAGATTCTTTTCGATGTCGACCGTATTGGGGAAGAAGGAGACGAGGCGGATCCATTGGACGTTGAATCACCTTGGGTATCTGACGAACAAAAATCAGAAAAAATAGATTCATCATCAGTACCACGCTCAACCTCAGATTCAGACCCAACACAGGAATCTGTACCAGAATCAGCAGAATTAGAATCAGAAAGCTTTCCATCCACCAGGAATGCAAGCGAACTCCAGGACCGCTGTGGCAGGGGACCTGTGTCGTCCCTGGCATACAGCTTAATCTTCCTGGGAAGTTCGATGTAATCTACACAAATGTCCTGTAATTCCTGAAACCAAGGCTTGTCGTCCCACAAGGGCACAACTAAAATTGCCTGGGTCTTATCTTGCTTGATTTTGTGGATGACCTGCTGGATTAAGTGAAACGGAGGATTAATCCACAACTTCTTGTCCCATTTGTGGGTCCAAGCGTCGCTGAAGTGCTTATCAAAGCGCTTGTTCGTACGGTTAGCAAAGGCATCATACTGTGGCCAAAAAGAATGATGTTCATGAAAGTATTCACAAATTGCATCGCGCCATTTGTCGACAACTCTGTAGGATGAAGAGTGCCAGCGCGAAGGGCGTCGTGGCTGGGAGTCCCTACGAAGACATTCTAACTCTTGGGAGTAATCGGCACTCCCATTCACCTCTGCAATGGTGACATCTTCACCAAATTTTGGTGTCACTTTTTGCTTCAAAAATTCTTCTGCACTTTTAAACCCTGCGTGCAAAAAACGAAATTCAGGACGCTCCAAGGGACCTGACTCCAGCAAAAAACAACGACGATGACCTACGGGCGCTACCCTGTTCCTACGAAGCCAAGGATGGCCCAGATAAAGGTCATACTTTATGTCAGCACGATAGAAGTAGTCATCCTTAAGGACAACTTCTTCCACATTTTGCTCTTCCCAAAGGTCTTGAGCGACCAAATGGGTGGATATATAACAACCGCGTTGCCCACCTGCGAGAGAATGTCCAGAAACTCCCTCGAGGGTAACAGGATGAGGCGACTCAAACACGCAGTCGTCGGGTAAGAATGCATTGGATTGGAGATTTACCTCTGATCCATTATCACACAAACAAGTGGCGAGGTGGAAATTTCCCTTGCAATCAGAGACCCACAGCTTTGTGACAAACTGACGAGCCCTGTGCTTGGACTGTACACCAACCTCGTCCACTACAGCAGAAGGATCCGTTGCCGGATCCAGGGGAGAGGAGACAAGCGACCCTACATCAAGTAATGGTCGATCAGGAATTTGGGGATCATGCCTGAAATCGCCTGGGAAGGGACGATTTTCGTGGCTCCCCTAGGCGTTCTGACCTCCAGCGGCTGCGTTAACATTGTGGACACAGCCTGATTCGTCGATCCACTCATCTTGGAACGGATCATCCGCTGGATTCAGGGCATTTTCAACATAATCTCGATCCGCATCTGACACCTGATCTGCACCTGAGACCTGATCCACACGATGATTTCCCTTTCCACGTCCACGGCCACGGCCGCCGGATGATGGGCCACCACCGTCGCCACGCCCTCTGCCCTTACCAGAGAAGGGGGTTCCCGAAGGATTTCCCTTACCTTTACCCTGTGATCCTGGAGCATTTCCTTTGTTTTGACCGGATTGAGGGGTTTGGCCTGGATTTCGATTTCCGCCTCCGGCGTTGACATTGGGACTTGTCTGGCCGTTTGGCTGTCCACCGAAACCGGATGGAGTCCGATTCCCTTTGCCTTGGGACCCGCCAGGGCCTCCGGTATTTTTGTTCCCACCGGAGGGAGTCGAATTACCCTTTCCCCCCTTGGCACCATGCACCTGTCTGTCATTCCTGTCTGAATTCTGAGGATTACTGACATTTTCACCAATCACCTTGTGATCGTAAGCAGACCATCGGTGATTAGCAGTGGAATGCGTCTTAGCTCGGTTCGTAGAACCTAGAAGAAGACAGATGCTACAATGATCCTGAACATTCCGGGTGTCATTCACCTTTTTGTTGCCCTTTTGGGCCCCGTTTTGGGTGTTTTGCTGGGTATTCCTGTTTCCCCCAAGACCCTCATGGAAATTTTGATTGGCGGCGTCAGCAAGCCTCTCAACCTCTTCCCACAGTTCTTGCGGAGTGAACACAAACACCCAGTTCCTGGCCTTCAGACGATTTCCATGGAAGCTTACTCCCCTGTTGAGGACTTGGACAAACAAGTCCCGATCCTCGTGTTCATTGAACTTGATTTTCCACGTGTTTTCAGTGAATTTCACCTTGGTAAACGACGTGGGGGAGCACTTTTGAAGTGCCTCCCTGACTGTAAACCGGTTGGCCGAGGCGTCAAAGCCATCGATCTCCGCCCACCAGGTCTTGACCTTTTCTTCGGACTGTCGATTCCGAAGGGTGGCGGCGGTTTCTGAGGGGATCTTGTCAAAAATCAGATTTTTCAGCTCGGCACTGGAAAATTTTTCGCCTGAATGTTCAGATTCTTCTACGAGATTCCAGAAGCGCTGTCTCTTGTCCTGCACCTCGTGCAAGATTAATCGAGAGAACGAAGGAAAATTCTTCAACATCTGGTGGTAATGGTCCTCAGGCAGCCGGGATCCACGTACCTCCAGCTGTTCCCACACCTCATCAAAGGTAAGGGGGGAACTTGAATCTTCACGATCACTCCAGGTTCTGAGCCAAGTGTTGGCCGGCGCTCCCTCAAGGCAGTCCAGAAGGGCCATCAGGAACTGATCATCCTGGAGTTTTTGAGTCTTAACCCACAGTTTAAATTCCCGTTGGAACTGAGGCCAACGTCTGGGGTTTCCATTATACTTCGGTTGCTTGGCAACCTGACGAAGTCGCAATGAAGTAGGATTTAGGAGTGAATCCAGCCCAACACCGGCCGTAATGGTAGACACCTTGGCGGCATCATTAACCACACCAGCTCCGGCGAGGGTCTGGGCGAGCAACATCTGGGCAATTGCACTGGAATCAACAGCAGGAAGGGTAGTACGGGAGGCAGTTCTTTTGGCATTCTGAACCTCAGTCCTAGCCTTCGCCGATCTACTCTGTGATCGAGAAATTGTAACCCTTTCCTTTAGCTTAGTCCTGCTGATCCGTGCATCGGTGGTCTTAGAGTCCACCGAAGGAGCAATCGAAAAAATTTCTGTCGCCTCCTCCGACGGTTCTGTTGTCTGATCCACCGATGATGCGCCCTCAGACCTCATGTGGGTCTTGAAAAGATCTTTAATTCCCAGAGTCTGAATGATGAGTTGCATTTGATCTTTGAGCAATTGGAGCTCAGAGTCTCGCTGAGATCTGCAAGAGCAGTCGGCAGGACAGTACATACCGTGTCCTGAAGGGCCTGAGCAGGCTGTCGGACCGCTAATCTCAGTGGTTCGCAGCCAGGAGTCCACTTGGGGAGCTCCTTCAGTCCTAATTTCCAGGCTTGCCTGCCTAGCTGCCTCTAAGATTCCTTCCTCAACCGCGGCGGCTAGATCGTCGCGGATGGAAACAGAGGGATGAGGGGCGGAGGGCCCGGCAACCGGTGCCTTGGTCTTCTCCTTCGGGAAGGGGCTTGCCTCCCAGATCTGCAAGAAAATGGCAAAAGATTCATCTTCTTGAGAACACCACCACATCCTGGTATTAATTTTTTCTTGAAGGAGGAAAAAATATTCAAATAAAAAATCAGAGGCGATTCTTTCTTGTCCTATCAGCTTAGACGTGGCTAATAGACACAGGGCCTCAAGCGCCTCAAGGTTACGGGCCACTTCCGAAGACAAATGGTTGTCCCATTGTGCCCATGAGGCTGGTCGATTATAGGTAGGTACCTCACCTGGACCACCCATCTCAATGTCGTCAATGTCGGCATCGATGGTCACAAAATGTGAACATTGGTACGGAGAATTAGTACCTGCCAGGTCCGTAAGCTCCACCGGAGCGTTGCCATTAGCGTAAGCTGGGAGATTCCAGCTGCTTGATGGCCAATTTCGACTGGGATCTTGATTGTAATCTGGGCCTCCACAGCTGCTGATTTGTGTCCTTCTTGGGCAATTTGGGCTAGCGCAAGGCATTCCTCTCAAGGCCTCGTTCGCACAGCACCACGGGAGCGTGATCGTTACGTCTCCGGAGGTGGCGGAGTCTACGGGGACATACTGAGGGGCTAGCTGTGGTTGGGACACCAAAGGAACAACATTCAGGTAGCCTCTGCTACCATGAAAGTGCTGCCCTGGGTCGTTGTGGGTGCCGGAGGGCTCGGGGCCGGCAAGACCAGTGGGGCAGGCACGCGAGGAGTCTCCCTGGATGTTGTTATTGGGGTTGGAACCGGACACTCGGACACCAACGGAGGCGAGAGCAGCGACAACAGAAGCAAGATCCATGCTGATTGTGGTCCGGCAGAAAATCCCAGTCTATGAAGAAAATTGAGGGGAATTATTCTAAATACATCTGAGTGTCCAAAACTGTCCGAATGAATTTAAATAATCCATTTATGTAAAATTGTATGGCCGATCAGGCCCGCGAGCGCGCGCCAGCGGCAAATGGCGATTCCAGCTAAAATAGCGGAATGCGGCGGATTTACGGGAAATGGACCGCGGAATCAAATCCGGCATATCAGAAATATATAGGAAATATCCTGTGACTGAGCTGCGAGGCGGCAATTCCGCCGAAGCAAAGAAAATGACCAAAATGTAGCCAATCTGGGCAGAATGTCTGAAAATCTGAGCAGATGGGGCTAGCCGCACTTACATTATGTAAAAATGTTTGGCCGATCTGGCCCGCGAGCGCGCGTCAGCGGCAAATGGCGATTCCAGCTAAAATAGCGGAACGCGGCGGATTTACGGGAAATGGACCGCGGAATCAAATCCGGCATATCAGAAAATATATAGGAAATATCCTGTGACTGAGCTGCGAGGCGGCAATTCCGCCGAAGCAAAGAAAATGACCAAAATGTAGCCAATCTGGGCAGAATGTCTGAAAATCTGAGCAGATGGGGCTAGCCGCACTTACAGTGGGGCATAGGTGTCAGGCCAGACACAGAATATGACTTGGCCAAGCAACTGAATTCAGAAACAGTTAAAAGTAGAACCACAATAAGTGGTAGAAACAATTGAGTATAGGGGTCTTGGGGTGGGAGACCACTAGGCTTAACCTCCAAGGCCTAAAGCATGAAATGCCTATTTTATTTCGGTATATCCTCCATGAAGGAAGATACCTCCGCTCAGTTGAGTGGTAGGGGTGACCTTCATGGGGGGCTAGGGTTATAACCCTAGTTACTTTGAGAAAGTGTACTAAAGGCTTCAAAAGAGTGACAAAAATACTTAAGTTAGTCCTAGCATCAACAAGAGGGTTGTAAAGGGGGCTTGGCCTGGATCAAGCCCTCCAAGAAAGACATGGCAGTGACTTTTTCTTACTCCCCCCTGGAGTACTAGTTAGCTAAGCTAGTAGGACCAAGGAAAAAGGCTCAAATATTCCCAAAATTACCCCAGAAAATGCATTAAACTTACCAAAAACATTCTCATCAGTTCATAGAAGCCTATCACACTGTAGGTACCCTTGAAAAACAGTGTATTGTACCGTGAATGATGTCCCTTCGATGGGGCATTCTTGAAAAGTCGCCAGCGTGCCACGAAAGCTTTTGGTAAAATTTGGGGGGTAGTGGGGTTTGGACCCAGGACTCCCTCCCTAGAGCACATATGCTTGCCCACTAGGGTACAGTCGAACGCTCTAAAGCTGTCGGCCATCACTGCATAAACAGCGTTTTAGTAAACGTCCTGACCAAGGGCCAGGGCGGAGCAGTACTCCCAATGGAGGACACAAATCTCCAGGAGCTGAAAAAAATAGAAGACGTAACCAACAGGGAGTGATTCCTGCGGTTTAGCGAAAGGTGTAGCGATTTAACAAGTCAAATCGCTAAAAATTGACGAAATCACGCGAGAAATCGTCATTTTTACACCACAACTTAAAGTTGCAGACAAGCGCAACGGAAGCGGACTTCAAAAGTAAGGTTGCGCAAGCGTATACGGCTTTTGAAAAAGAAGGTACGAGCTGTAGTTTTTAAAGTTCTAAAGGAAATTTTTGCACGGTTGCATCAAAATGTTTAGTAAATTTATGGAAAAGTATTCAAACTAAACCCACACCACAGAGCAGGTGGAAAACCCACCTCTCAGGTATGCCACTGTCATTTCACACGCATGCATTGCGTTCGTGTTGGTTGCTTCGTTAAAACGTTAGGGTTGTCAACGCTGTGTTCGTTGGGGGTTGGGGTGCTCCTCTCTCTTGCTCTGCACGGGTCAAAACAGGTATGAAAGGTATGCGATGCGAATGGAGCGCGCAGCGCGCACGTAGGGTTAGAATATGCGCTGTGCTCGCAATGCATGTGCCTAATTGAGGTATACACACGCTGTGGCGCTTTCCCTGTACCCCAATTCACCCTTGTTCTCTCTTCACAGGTAAGAAAAGAAAGTGCTTGCTCGTGTTTGTGTTGCCGTAGCGCTAAAGTAGGGTTGCTGAAAACGCTTAGGCTTGTTTTGCGCTGTGCAGTGCGCCACTCTCTCTCCGCTATCTGCAGGAAACAAGACAAGGGAAGCATGCATGACACACAGTGCATCAATCGCTTAGGGTGGTTCATAATTCGCCGTAGGTTTGTTTAAGCGCGTAGGGTTGTTCTGCGCTCGTGTTTTTCTCGGCATTCACATGATGCGTGGTGAGTAAGGTAGGTAAGCCCAGGAGGAGCTCACCTCCTGGTTGAGTCACGCTTGTGATTGGTTATGTTGAGTTAACTTAGGTAAGAACAACAGGAAATGGAGAGATTGTGCATACCTGTGCATGCATATGACGCATCAAAGGGTAGGCCACGCGAAGTGCGCACCGTAAACCTTGTTTAGGTTACCCAGGGGCTCCACCCCACGTTCTATAAGAGAACGGGTGGAGCTTCTTAAGCTTGCTTGCTTGATAGTGGCGTTTGTAGACAGCGTATTATAGGGCAG
This sequence comes from Eutreptiella sp. 'Long Island Sound 2002', assembly GCA_964036045.1. NCBI lineage: Eukaryota > Euglenozoa > Euglenophyceae > Eutreptiales > Eutreptiaceae > Eutreptiella > Eutreptiella sp. 'Long Island Sound 2002'. The sequence goes on along the minus strand of OZ038381.1, from coordinate 1,469,121 downwards.
ACTGAGAAGCGTATAACACGTGGAGTCTGTCTTGGTTCCTCCGCTGCAAACGCTCCTGCATCCGCCTTTGCTCTTCAGGTGGGAAGGTAAGGGTGATTGGTGCAGTCCCACTTGGGCAGTGCTAAACTATGCTGCGCGGATCACAAACAACAAACTGCAACTGGACCAGGAGTGGTGGGTGCAGTACGACTTCATCGCTATCCACGCTGTGCACGCACCCTGAGCACTCCCTCCCTCCAAGCCTTGATAGGGAAACGCGTAGTGGCGTCCCTGCTAGGCCACAGCCGCTTAGTAGCGCTGTGTTCTCTTACTTTCTCACAGCAGGGTCAGTAGGACCCGTGACTCTTTCAACAGCAACACCAAGTAGCGTGTGTAGGTGTTAGGGTCAGCAGGCCTGGCAGGTGTTGAGTGCAAGTGATGAGTGCTCCCCCTGCCTTCGAAGGCCGGTGCTGGCGTTAGTGAGTGTAGTGTAGTGGTGTCTCCTGTCCCGCGTGCTTTTCCACGTGGGCAGGGGAGTGCGTTAGCTTTTGGCCTTAGCAAAAATGGGCGTTTTGTATGCCCTTAGCACACTTGGCCACCCCTCCCCTATAGTAGGTAGGGCTTTTGCCGTCTTCCCCCAAGGATAGGCGCCAGCACAGAAATTGGGCGCCATAGGAGTGGTACTAGTAACTGACTAGGACCTTCGGTCCGACATCAGCGAAGCCCATTGAGTTGGGAGCCACGACCGGGAGAGAAGTGAGACGCACACAGACATACGTAGCACACTTAGGGGTAAGGTAAACCCTGTAAGGAAGGGTAGAACCCCACGGATCTGGACCAGTTAGAGGTCCTAACTGTGGGCTCGCTTGTCCCCAAGGAGGGAAGACACACCTTGCTTCATAACACCTTGCTTGTCATTCCCCCCTGGTGTAGTAAGCCACCGTTCTTCGTTGGCTCCCCAAGGTCATTACATCAGGAAGGAGAAGGAGATACGCCGGCAAGAGGTGCAAGGGCTGACAGCCCTCTTTTCTCAGTCTCCGTCACCGGCACGTCCTGTACTTCAGCAATAGGGACTGTCGTGGCGCGAGGATGAAAAGGGCTGGGGCAAGTAACCTTGGGTAGCAACCTGGACACCCTCGATCCTTTGAGATCATCAGCCAACGTGCTCAATCCTGCTGAAGGTGAGAGTAGCGCTGGCTTGGGTAAGGGTTCAGTGATACCCAATTTTGCCTTGACAGCCTCTGACAGAGCTGTCACATCCGGGTCTTCCGATCCGGATAGAAGTTTGGCCAAAAGTTCGGCCGTACGATCCAGAGCCCCATGGCTGGGCTCTGGGCGAAGAGAATCCATTATCGACAGGTCTGGATGCCTTGCTCGCGCGTGTTCGTGTACTCTCGGTCGTCTCGGTAGTGATACTGTGTCCGCCATGTCTGTAGATGGCCCAGAATAAAGGAAGGAGCCCATCTCAGTTTGAGGCGGCAACCCGAGAGCATCAAGAGGTATTTCTCCATCTTCTCCTACGGTGGACTTGTGGTACTCTTCGTGGAGCATGAACTCGTCCATCCTCCTTCGTAGGTCCTCTTGTTCTTCAGGACCCACTCCAAGTATGGTAGAAGACGAGGCCGGACAGGCCGACCGGGCGATGGAAGCTTCGACACGCCTGCGGAGCCTTTGCAGGCTGTCTTCACCATGGGCCGCTAAGGTTTCCATGGCTAATGGGATTGTTCTGGGCAGATTTCGTTCCGCCCTTCTGTGCTCTGGATCTTCCTGAGACCCAGATGCTGCTCTGAGTGGCGGTTCACTCTTTGGGTGGGCTACACTGCCATGTTGCACTTGTACACTTCTGATTGGCCAGGTTCGGGAGGACAGTTGAGTGGACATGTTCAATGTGCTTTTCAGTGTGCTTTTCTTGTGCTTCTGCTCAGAGTCGGTTCGTAAGGTTCTCAGGGTTTGCCTCTGCTACCGGAAAGATGTCCTTGATTAGTGCCCTATAGATTTTGATGAAATCCTGCAGGCTTTTGATGGTGAAATCCCAAAGCCAAAGGAGCAAGTAGAGCAAGAACAGGATGTGGATCGAATCAATGAATAGTTGGAAATCCAGTGTAACACAGAAGCGCTGCAGATAGACAAAGCAGGTATCAACACAAAGATTCAATCACAAATGGATAATACAAAAGATTTTATATGAAAACTGGTCTGCCTCTAGCCTCCAAGATAGCATCAACCACTTCATGTGCACTCTTTTGGGTGTAATGGTGCTGGTTAGGAATGTGGGGCATAGGTGTCAGGCCAGACACAGAATATGACTTGGCCAAGCAACTGAATTCAGAAACAGTTAAAAAGTAGAACCACAATAAGTGGTAGAAACGATTGAGTATAGAGGTCTTGGGGTGGGAGACCACTAGGCTTAACCTCCAAGGCCTAAAGCATGAAATGCGTATTTTATTTCGGTATATCCTCCATGAAGGAAGATACCTCCGCTCAGTTGAGTGGTAGGGGTGACCTTCATGGGGGGCTAGGGTTATAACCCTAGTTACTTTGAGAAAGTGGACTAAAGGCTTCAAAAGAGTGACAAAAATACTTAAGTTAGTCCTAGCATCAACAAGAGGGTTGTAAAGGGGCCTGGCCTGGATCAAGCCCTCCAAGAAAGACAAGGCAGTGACTTTTTCTTACTGTCGGGATTGTGACGAAAGCACCAACATACCGGCTAGGAGTTCCTGGTCATAGGTGCTGTAATTGGAACGCGCTTGGTTCCATTTCCAATTCCAGTGTCCCAGTGACACCAGCCGCCACTCACTGGTAGGATAGTCATGTTTCAAGGAACCATCACGGTTCAGTGCACTAGTACGATAATGGCAGTGGGTTAGTTCAGCTGGGTTAAGCTCCTGCCATTGGTAGATCGTACCTCCCCCCCCTCACATCACTGGCATCAGTGATCAGGACTATCTCGCCCTTAGGGCGGGGTACTCCCAGGCAGTTGGATGAGGCAATTTTCTTCTTCAACTCCTGGAAACACTCCTCCTCTCTGGCGGTCCACCTCCAGGGAGTAGTTTTCTTGATTAGGTCAGTGAGGGGGGCAGAGGAGTAGGTAAAATTGTGGATGTGATGCCTATAGAAGTTACAGGCGCCCACAAAACTCCTCACGTCGTGTAGACCCTTCTTAGGGTCATTGCGAATCTGCATGTCCTGTAGGGGCTGCATCTTAGACGCGGCTGGCTTCCACCAGCCATACCCCACATCGAAACCCAAATATTCCATCTCCTCTTTCATAAACTCACATTTTTTGAGTTTGATTCGGAGATGGTTTTGTTGAAAAACGATGAAAAATCACGGAGGAGAAGGACATGGTCCTCTTGGGTATTAGTACCAAAACTCACATCGTCGATGTGGGCCTCCATTTCTGCACCCCGAGAAATCAACTCCTGTACTAGAGGCCTGCGCCTCAGTATGTACAAAATTTTGTTCATTAGCTCCTGGAAGAGCGCTGGCGCATTGGCCACCCCGAAAGGCATGACCTTCCACTTAAAAACACAACCCTTAGGAGTTATAAAAGCCAGCAGCTCCTGAGCTGCGGCGGTTAGGTCTACCTGCCAGAAACCACTGTGTTTGTCCTTTTTGGTCTTGTACCTGCATTTGGCAATACTGCAGCGGTACCCAGAACCTGTGGCCCATGGCGCGGAGGCCTGTGAGCCGTCACACCCGTGCGGAGGCCGTTGACACCGGCTGTCAGCGGGACATCCCTGTTCTCTAACCCGCGAAATCTGGAATCCGATTTCTAACCAATAAATCGATGTAGAATTACCATAATTTTCTTGTCTTAGGCAATTTTCGGTCGGAAATCGGTGAAATACCCGATTTCTACCGCGATTTCTAATTGTCGTGAAATCGCCGCCTGTTGTCGCCTGTTCGCGCGCTTTCGTGGCTTCTCCGTGGCGAGTTTTGTGAGGGAGTTTTCTCGAGTACCTTTGAGGTTCTAAGAGAACTTAAGGGCTGAATCTAGAGGTTTGAGGTTTGAGGTTTGATTTTGCGGGTACTAGACGCCTTTCGGCCCCGGGGGGCCACCTGGTCGGGCCAGGTGATATCCTCCCCACCGGGTCCTAGTGGGGGGCCCTCCAAGACGCACCTCCTGCCTGGTGGCGGAGTCCCCCGGGTTCACAGGGCTCGGAGCCCCGTCCTTCCCCGGCTTCCCCGTTTCGCCACTCCCCGGTCAGTGCATCAATTCGCAGCCGTGGCTGCGGGCGCTTACCCACTGCGTCGCCCCCCTAATGTGTGGTCGCCCGGGGCGCCGGCGCCGCCGGGCCCGTGCTACTGGCTTGTCGCCAGTGGGACCCCCTTGGGCTGGTGCGGAGGCTGCCTAGCCTAGGGGTTGGGGCGTGGCGCTGTGCGCCACTACTGCCTTGGCGGGTGCAGTGCCCCGTCTGTGTGTGCGAGGCGCTCGCAGCCGGTTCGGGGGGCTCGGGCCGGTACCTGGTGTTGTGTCTCTCTCGTTTCCCCCTTCCCGCCCCGCGTGTTCCGCGCTGCGTGTGGCGGGCCGTCCTGTCCGTGTGTCCCTTACCCTCGCTCGCTGGTATGCCATTCCACGCGGTCTGTGCGTTCCGCGCGCTCGGTCCGGTTGCCCTTCTGGTAGTCCCCGCGTGTCCCTTTCGTGTGTGTGCACTCGCGCTCCCGCGGCGTCCGCTCCCCCCCCCCCTGGGTGGTGTGGCGTGCGCACCTCGCGCGGTCCCGGCTCTGGGCGCTGGTAGGGCCGTTCCACGTGGTCCGTGCCCCTCCGCGTGTCCTGCCCTGGTCCCTTGCTCCGTCTGGCGTGCTTTGGGGGGGGGCGGTCCGGTCCCGGTTCCCCCCTACTTGGCTTGGGGTTGTGGGGGTGGCGGTAGGGCGTCCCCGGGGGGGGTGCCTTCTACTGTTGCGAGGGGCGTCCGGGGTCAGGCGCTCCCCCTCCCCCGACTGCCCGTTCACTGGGCGGGCTGTTGGGGTCCGCGATCTACGTGTTGTGGGCGCGGGCGTGCGGGTGTGGGGGCCCTTCTCTGTCCCCTCCGCCTGCACGCCCTGTGCGGGCTGCGCGCCGCGGGGGGGGTCCGTGGCGTTCGTGTGCCGGGGGGCGGGCTGGGGGGGGGGGGGGGCGTGCGCCGTACCCCCCGTTTGTGCGGCCGGGGGGGGGCTTGTAGAGCGGGGGGTCGCTCTGCCTCGTTCCGTCCCTCTGCCTTCCCTGGGCAGGCAACAAAGCGGGTGTCACTAGCGTCGTGCTGTCCATGGGGGGCGTGGCCCCCCACACCACTCCGGTTTGTGCTCACCCGCCTTCTCTGGGCGCGATCTGTGCGGCGTCCTGGCGCGTTGGCGCGGGCTCGCTTGTTCTCCGCGGCCCCCGTGGGAGCCGGCGGCTGGGGCGGGGGGGCGGTTCGCGCTCCGGCTCCTCTCTCGGGCGGGGGGGGGACCATCCCCCCTGCCTCGGGGGGTGGGGGCCGGGGCCCCCGCGGCTTGCGGGCCGGTTGGGGGGGTTGGGGGGGGGGGGTCGTGCCGCGGCCTCCCTGCTCCCCTTCTGGGTGGCGGCCTGCGGTACTCAGTCCTGGCCCCCCTCGTGTCGTCGGCGCGCTCCCTTCCGGCGTGCGCGTGCCGTCGGGGTCGCAGTGCCGCCCCGGGCTGGGGGGGGGTGAGGGGCGGTCCGTGGACCGCTCCCCCGGGGGCCCCTGCAGACCTGAACCCTCCCTCTGCCCTCCCCCAGTGGGCTGTGGTCACGGGAGGGTCATGTGGGGCGCGGCCCCCATACTGCTCCGTTGCGCGCGTTGCTCCGGCACGCTGGTGTGGGCTCGCCCCGCGGCCGCGACCCCCGCGGGAGCAGGTCCAGCCGCATCCCCCCCCCCCCCCGCGTCGCGGTCCCTTCTGGGGGGGGGGGGCGTCTACTCGGCTCCGGGGGGGCGGAGGGCCGCGCCTGTGGCTCCCTGGCTGGGGGGGGTGCGGGGGGGGGGGGGCAGGGGGGGACGCCCCCCCGCCCCCCCGCCCCGTCGGGCGTCGGCCTGCCTTCCGTTGCCCCCGGCGTGCCCCCCCTGGGTATTCTCGTGCCGTGGGGGTTGCCGGGCGGCCGCGGGCGTCGGGCGCGGTCCGGTCTGCCGCCGACGGGCCAGTGCGGCGGGGGGGGGGGGGGGGAACCCCCCGCCCTGGTTCGCGCCCCCGTCTTCCCCGGGCCGGCCTCTGATAAGGCCGCTCCGTTCGCACCGTCCTGGGCGTTGCCGGTCCGCTGTCAGCCGGCGGCAGGCAGGGCGTGTGGGCGCCTGCCTCGGCCGTGGTGCCTCCGCACCCCGGGTGCAGCGGCCTCTTCGGGGGGGGTGTGGGGCCGCCGTTTCCTCGGTCTGGCTCTGCCCTGTCTTGGGCCTGAGTGGGAGGGGGGGGGGGGAGTGGGGGGGGGCCTCTGGTCCCCTGGCGACGCCTCCTGACGGCCGGGGGGGGGGGCGGCATGGCGGTCCCGGCCCCGGGGGCCAGCCATCGGCTGGGGTGTCGCGCCCTTCCCCCGCCCCCCTCTACCTAGAGCCGGACCCTCGTGCAGGCCCTCGCTGGGGCCCTTCATCCCCCCGGCCGTCGTCGCGCGGCGCTGGCCGGCCGGGGGCGGCCGTGAGGGTTAGCGGTCAGCGGTTAGCGGGCTGCGGGGCAGCAGGTTCCCCCCCGCGCTCGTTGTCTCTGTCCTCCCTCCCACGGGAGGTGGGGTGGGGCGTGGGTCAGGGGGCCCAGCTCCCCCCCCCGCTTTCTCGCTTCCGCCGTCTCGGCCGTCACCTGCGCCGCCACTTGTGTGGGGGCTGGGGCTGTGGCGGCGGCGGGTTGCGCCGGCGGTAGCGCCAGTGGGCGAGGGCGCTGCGCAAGGCCCGGGGGAGCCAGTTGTTGGCGTCCGCATCCGTGATGCGGAGCACCGCTCCCCCTTCCAGGAAGGCCGGCCACGTAGGCTCCCTGTCGGGCCACGCCGCCCGGATCACTGACCTGAGGACCCTCTCATGGTCTTCTGGGGCTGCCCACCCCCCCGGGGGTACCTCTCGGTTTCCTCCGTCTCTCCGGAGGAGCACGGCATCGAAGGGCCGGTTCCTCAACCCCCTGGTGGTCCCCTGGTTGGCCCAGCACAACCACCCGTACACCTCCCCCACCAGGGGGAGGGCCTCTTCCCCCAGAGGGTCCGGGACCGCGCCCCAGTCCCGGTCCCACGGCCGGGCCCCTCTGCCCCTCGAGCCGGCTCCCCCTGTGCCTGCGGCGCCGATGCCGCGCCCCGCCCCCCCTCCGCCGAGGCCATCCGCGCCGGCTCCGCTCTCGGCGCGGGGGGGGCTGGCTGGTGCTGGGGTCGTGGGGGCTGGGGGGGGACGAGATCGCCGGCGTCAGGGTCGATGTTGTAGACGTGGTGGTGGTGGTGGTGGTGGTGGTGGTGGGTGTGGTGCGCCGGCATCTGTTGGATGCCGTGGGGATGCACCTCACCGCCTGCACGTCCGGCTGCGGGGGCGCCCCGCTCCCCGCCCCCCTGCCTTCGGCCCGCCCTCCCTTCCGGGCTCCCATGCCCCGTCCCGCCTGTCCCTTGGGGCCCGCGGCGCCCTTGCCCTTGCCCTTGGGCCCCTTTCCAGCCCCCTGCCCGTGCCGCGGGTCCCGCCCCCCGTCCCCCACTTCTGACCCGCCCGCTCGCCCACCGCCCCTCGCCCCGCCCCCTGCACCTGGTCTCCCTGCCCGCGCTCCTGCGTGCTCTTCCCGTACCCTGGTCCCTTCCCGGCCCCCTGCCCTGAGTCGCGCCATCCGCTGCCTGTGCTGTGCCCCCCCCCCCGCTGCTGCGCCCTTGCTCCCTGCCGCGCGTGCCCTGGCCTGCTCCTTGCGCGCGCTCCTGGGCACTTCCCCTGACGCCTCCTGCCCCCCGCTCCGCGCTCCCGTGGCTGGCACGCAGCTCTGCCTGCGCGCCCTCCCCTCCTTCCTGGATCACGCGCCGGGCGTCCCGCTGTCTTTGCAGCTGCGGCAGCGTGACGCCCGGCGGTGAGCGCTCGGGCGCCGGGGGGCGGACGTGCCGCGCCCGCCCCGGGGGGAAGGGCTTTGGGGGGAACTGCTTGGGGGGGCTGGTGTGGGTGTGGGTGGGGTTGGTGTGGGCGCGGTACTTCGCGCTCTCCCTGCCCACTACTGCTGCTGCGGCGGCCGCCGGCGAGGCGCCCATGGCCCGTGCGGGGCCCTTCCCCCGCTTGCGCGACGTGCTTGGGGTCGCGGCGTGGCCGGTCGAGGTGGTGGCGCGGCCCGCCGGGGCCGCGGTCGCAACCCCTCGCGCGCCCTCCTCATTCTCCTCTGCTGCTGTGGCGGCCGCCGGCGAGGCGCCCGTGGCCCGTGCGGGGTCCGTCCCCCGCTTTTGCGGCGTGCTGGGGGTCACGGCGTGGCCGGCCGAGGCGGTGGCGCGGCCCGCCAGGGCCGCGGTCGCAACCCCTCACGCGCCCTCCTCGCTCTCCTCTGCTGCTGTGGCGGCCACCGGCGAGGCGCCCGTGGCCCGTGCGGGGTCCGTCCCCCGCTTTCGCGGCGTGCTGGGGGTCGCGGCGTGGCCGGCCGAGGCGGTTGCGCGGCCCGCCGGGGCCGCGGTCGCAACCCCTCGCGCGCCCTCCTCGCTCTTCTCTGCGGCTGCGGCAGCCCTCGGCGATGCGCCCGGTTCCTGCGCCGGGGCTACCCCCCCTGTCGGCGGCGTGCCAGGGGCCGCGGTCGGGGCCGCCGCGTGGCTTGCTGGGGCTGCGGTCTCCGCTTCCTGCGCGTCTGGGGCCCCCTCCCGGGGCGGGGCGGCTGGGCTTGCTGCTTGGGCGGCGGGGGCGGTCACCTCGGCTGGTACAGGCTCCCGGGCCGGCGGCGGCGGCCCGACCAGCACCGCCGCCTCCGCCAGCCTCCGCTCCTCGCACTCCGCGAGGGTCTCCCCCGTCCACTCCGGGAAGGCGGGGGAGCGGGAGCGGGACCGGCGGTGGTGGCGGGCGTCCCGCTGGGGGGAGCCATCGGAGTCTGCCATCACTGTTATCCTGGTAGGCATGCGTGGTGGCAGGCGCGCCCTTCCCACTACCTCCTGGTGCATCAGTGCCGTGCCGTGGGCAGTGCCGTGTGGTGCTCTGCGGGGGGGAGGGGGGGAGGGGGTGGGGGGCCGGCTGTGGCGCCAGCCCCGCACGGCCGGGGGCCGGCGGCCATCCATCGGCATTGGGACGGGAGGCGGGAGAGCCACGCGGCCCACGCGTCGCGCCACAGCTCCCAGTCTGGGGCGGGGCCCAGGGCCCTGGGCCCCCGGGGGTCGTCGGGTGGTGTCGGGGGGAGCCGCACTAGGTGGACCCCCGTAACGGCGGTGACCTCCTGTGCTCGCAGGAAGGTGTGTACTCCGTCCCGCGCCGCGGGCGCCGGGAGGGGAGGGCGGGGTACGGATGCTGCCCCATAGAGGTGGGTGGGGGTGATCCCTAGGACCCGCCCCGGGTCCCCGCGAGTCGCGACGACGAGGAGGAGCAGGGGGGTGCCAGGGCACTCTTGCCAGAGGACCTGCCCCCTGTGGTGGGCACTCCTGGTTTTGGAGAGGGGGGCAGACAGGTCTGGGTTAGCCCAGCCGCGGGGCGCGTGCGTCGCCGGCGGGAGGGCGGGGCACCAAGTGGGCTCCCTGGGGAACGCCTCGCATGGGATGGCGTACGGGGGGGTAGGCCTGGTGCCGTCGTACACCGGGTTGGTCGGCCGGGGGCGGGCGGACGCCTCGTACGCGCCTTCCACGAACACCGTGATCTCGCCCACCTCCAGGTCCTCGTCCAGTGGGTGTAGAAGGTGGAGCGCCGCATCCAGCTCGGACACTCCCCCCGGGTACGTGGCCCGCGCCTGGTTCAGGTACGGGGCCGCGTCCCCGGGGTAGCGCGTCCTGAGGGCGTGCAGCAGGGCTGGGGCGCTGCTGCGGAGGGACATGGCAGACCCTGCTCCCGTCAGCCGCAGGGTGTCCCCCATGGACAGGGGCCGGCCCGACTGGTTGGACTCGCGCCACTCCATCCAGTGCCCGTAGAGGGCTGCCTCCGGGCTGATGAGCCCCGGATGGACAGCGTTCACGATCCGGTGCATCGCCGGGAGCAGCGTAGGGGCCCCCGCTCCGTTCAGGGCGCGGACGTCCGGGAGGGCGGTCTGATTAAGGAAAGCCCTCGCACTGCCCGTCAGGTCACACCGTGCGGCAGCGTGCGCTTCGTGCGCCTCCGCCACCGCGTCCGCCACCAGGCCCCGGACGGCCGCCTCCTGCGCTTTGCGGCGGGCCCTGGTGTGTCCCGGCCCATCCCCCCGTCGGCGTGGCATGGTACTGCGGACTCTGCAAAGGGCGGCGGCGGGGAGGCGTCCGGGCGCGAACACGTGCAACAGGTGCGCAACGGATGTGGGGTCCCGCAGGTGCACGTGGATCCACAGAAGGGCAGCGCCCGCGGGGCGCGCGCGTTCGTGTGAGGGGGTATGTGCCCCCTCTTTGCGCCGGTGCAGGGCCTCCTCCTCTGTGCGCCTGCGCGGGCCTGCGGGAGGTTCGGGCCAGGGGCACGCGGCCACCTGGGCGCACCGCGCGCACCTGTTGGCGCCTGTCGACGCTGCGGAGGACGCCGTGTCACATTCCCCGCAGAGCCGGCAGGTGTGTGGGAGTCGGGAGGGCGGCGACCAAGGGTTGAGATGGCGGAGCCAGAGGTCGTCCCACCTATGTCAGAGGGGGTCCCGGATCTCCAGCAGGCGGGCGCGGACGCGGCGCCGGTAGTCCTTGCCAAGCGTCTTCCGCTGGACCTCCCGCCACGTGTCTTCGGGGAGGATCCCGTGGTCGTGGAAGGCGGCGATGAGGTCGTCCCACGCCGGGCGGGGGTGCCCCTGGGGGGGGGGTTGCCATGTACACGTGGCGCCCGGTGAGGTGGGGCATCAGCGCATCCCATCGGCACCCGTTCGCGGTATCCCGCTGGAGGAGGGCCAGCAGGGTGCCGTCCGCGACTGCCTCCCATCCCACTCGCAGCCCTTCGCAGCTGTCCAGCTCCTGGCGCAGCGCGGCTGCAATGTCCGTGGGGAGCATGAGGAGCAAGGGCCCCTGGGTGTCGCCCAGCCGGGACAGGGCGTCGTCGTATACCGGCCCCCCAGCTTTGAAGTGCGCCACGGCGAGCTGGGCCGCCCCGCCCTCTGGGGGGTGCCACCGGACGGTGGCCGCGGCGTGTCCCCATGTGCGTATCTCCGTAGCCCGGAGTACGTTGGCGGCGTGAAGGACGATGCGGGGCGGGACGGGTGTCCTGACGAGTGAGGACACGTCCCCAGTCCATCCCGTTTGCGGCCCCGGGGCCGCCTGCAGCCATTCCCCCGTCGCCGCGTCCCACGGGTGGTCAGGTCCCGCCCCGCGGATCACGGTGGGTCTCGACCAGGTGTCCGGCCCCCATCCCCGGAGCGGGATGGCGGCGTATCGTTGCACAGGGGTCTCTGGGGCGCGCGTGGCGGCGCACCATCGGCCCGCCTCGCGCGCCCATTCCTCACCCACGATGCGCGCCTCCTACGCAGTCATGGAGCCGCGCCCGATGATCCACGGTGGGAAGAGGGCGTCTTGTAGGTGCTTCGAGAACCCCCCCGGCAGGCCCTGGTACGGGTGGGGGCCCTCTTGGGGCGGGCACTCCAGAGTGCCATTCACGACACGGAGGGAGGCTACAAAGTCCTTGTCAGGGCGCGGGGGAGGGGGAGGGTGGTCGCCCTCCGCCGCAGTGAGCCACCGGTGTGCCCGGGCCGCCGCGCTTTGGTGCTCGCGGAGGAGTTGCTCCAGCCAGGGGTTGCGAAGCTCCCATGCGAAGTCCCCCAGCCGGAGCATGTGGTGGAGGAAATCATCCACAGAGGTCCCTCCTGGCGGGTCGTAGCGGGCTATGGCGCGGAGCTGCGCCTCCGCGTCCTCGGGCACCAGTCCGGAGCAGAAGACTTCCGTCCATGTGGCGCCTGCGGAGCGCAACGAGGCCACCCACAGGGCTTTGTCCCCGGGTGGGAGGTGGCGGGCCGCCTCGTGTACCGCCTGGCGGTAGTGGGGCCAGAGGAGCTGTGAGTGGGCGCACCCCATGTGCATGTGCACCGGGGTCTCCTCCGGGCCGCCGCATAGGAGGCACGGTTGTGGGACGATGGCGACGCCGGAGAGCCGCTCCTTACGGACGCGGAGCCTGCGCTGCACCGGCGTGTGGCCGTCTCGGGCCCGCAGCGCCCGGCGGTTGGTGGCCGTCGCGGTGAGGTCCCGGGCGTGGACATAGGCTGTGGCGTGGGCCGCGCCCAAAGGTGTGTGTCCCCGGTGCGTCAGCGCATGGTCCGTCTGCGCCCGCTGCGTGACCTCGCCGAGCACCCGCATCGTGGGGGGCCGTAGATCGAGATGGCCGTCACGGCCGGCGACAATGAGTTGGGCGTGGCCAGGGTCCGGGGGCGTGTTCTGCAGGACGGTGTCCTGAGACGCCGCCCAGTCCGCCTTGTGCAGTAGGGCGTCACTGTGGTGCGAGGTGGCTCGGACGTACCAGAACGGGTGCCCGGCGTGTTGCCCTCGCGCGCACAGGCTGTCCCGGAGCCACCGCAGGGGCATCTGGTTGACCACCTTCGCTGCGCCCGCGGGGACCCCCGTGGTCCGCTCGCGATCTGCGTGCCGCAGGAGGTGGAGGATGACTTCGGCGTCCACCGTGTGGACCCATGGTCGGTGGGCACCGTATTGTAGGGGGAGGGAGGCGGCCACCCCCTCCCCTTCGGGCACCGTGCCCGAGATGGCTACCGCCCACGTGCGGGTGAGGTCGGCGGCGAGAGCGACGCTGGTGGCGTGTTTGCAGGGTCCGCCCCCGGACGCGTCGGAAGAGGTGTGGCCGCAGGCCTCCGGGATCCAGTAGTACCCGGTGGGGCTGAGCCACCCCGCGTTGAGGTCGGCGGAGTGCCACCGGACGTCGGGGTGGCTGGGGGTCAGCTGGTCCACGCTCAGCGCCCTGGTGTCGCCGGGGCTGATCGCCGGATGGTCGTGCAGCCTGATCTCCGCTCCGGTGATCGTGCTTGCCCAGGACCGAAGTGCCGTCACATGTTCCTTGAGCCACGCCGGGCCTCCGCGCTGGTGCACCACCAGGAGTCCCGTGTCCTCCGGCTGGTCCTCCAACGCGTGCACTGCCATGTGTGGGTCGTGCGGCACCCCCGTAGCTACCAGCAGGGCGGTGCCACGGGGGAGCCCACGGGGTTCGGGCTGGCCCGCCCCCACCTGCACTATTACCCACTCGGCCCGGAGCTGCGCTTGCCCCGTCGCTTGGGTGCATTGGTCGTCCGTGGTCACCAACCACAACGGCGTCGGCGCGTGGGGCCGAGGGCACAGGGGCTCGGGCCATGCCACGTCCGCGTTAGGCTCTTGGTGCTCGCTTTCCGCGAGTACGTCGCGGAAGATGTACATGAGGGCTGCCGGCGGGTGGTACGCCGCTCCCCGCGTGGGGGGGGATAGGCCGCCCCGGCGGCGGTAGCCTCCGACGTGGAGGTGCAGGCCGTCCGGGGTCACCCGTGGGCCGGTGTGGGCGTCCTGCTTAGCCCTCGTGGGGTGGACGAGTCTCAGGCGGGGGTCCCGCGTGCCGGTGGTGTGGAAGAGGTGGACCAAGGCGTCGCGCCACCCGGGGTGGTTGGAGGGCTCCTGCTCACGGCGGCAATAGTGGAGGTGTTCATCGGCGCATTGGTTGAGGCATTCCCGCACCGCCGTCGGCCACGGGTCGTCGTTGTCGGGGAAGGGGTGGCGTGGCCCGTGGTGCCCATGCCACGGCGTTGTGTGCGGCATCGTCAGGCACACGTGTCGCGGTGCCGCAGCTTGGCGGTGCGCAGCATGACGATGTTGCCCGGCGGGGACTGTAGTTGGACATGGGCCGCCCTGGGGCACGCGATGGGGTTGTACAGCCCCACTCCCAGGGCGGCCAGGGCCCGGGGTATGCGGTGGACCCAGTCGCCCCCCGCTAGAGTTGCGAACTCCGAACGGGGTAGTGCACCTCGGGACATATTCCGTGCGCGCCAGGTATTTCCCAGAACAGCTTGGTGACCTCGGCGCGCACGGAGGTTGAGCGGTGGTGGACGAGTGTACCCACGAGGGCCACCGCTGCCTGCTGGCACCGCGTTGGCACCCGTGTGAGCCCCAGGGTCCGGTCATCCTGCAGGCTGTCCCGCGAGGCGTCGAAGGCGTACCGCGCCCTGTCCTTCACGACCTGGACCGTGATGCGGTCCAGGTGGCGTGCAGTGTCGGAGTCGTCGGCAATGAAAGGGGCAACGTACTGCGTCACCCCGCCGAGGATCGCCAGGATGACGTCCTGCACCACTTTCGGTGGCGCGAGGGTGTTAAGGCACCAGTGGTGCACTGCCGCCAGGCGCAGCGGGTGGTTGCGCTGCAGGGAGAACTCCCCGTCCGGCTGCAGCTGGAGTCCCAGGTAGGGGACGGAGTCCGCCGCTGGTACCCAGTGCCACGGGTTTTTCAGGTGGGGACAGAGGCGCAGCTGCAGGCCCGGGACCCCCTCTGTGGTGGCCATGGCGCACTTGCGGGGGTTGAGCTCTATGCCCATCATCCCCAGGTACGCGGCCACCGCCTCCACGCCCTCGACGAAGTGCTGCAGCGTGTGGGCCACCACCAGCAGGTCGTCGATGTAGGCCTGGATGAGGCCGTGCTCGGCCCCTCCCGGCGGGCGCAGGCGGTGCCCCTGCGCCCTGAGTAGGGGCTCCAGGAGGAGCGCGTACAGCAGGGGGCTCTCGGGGTTGCCCTGCCGGACGCCGCGCAGCATGTAGACGGGCTGCGTTAGCCCGTGTGCGGTGACGATGCGCAGCCTGGCGCACGTGTGGAGGAAGAGCAGGAGGTCGATGACGTCCGGCGGAACGGAGAGGTGGCGCACGATGAGGTGGAGGGCGCCGTGCGGGGCGGTGTCGAAGGCCTTGCGGGCGTCGAAGGAGAAGACGTAGTTGGGCCTTCCCCGCTGGAGCTGCCGCTGCGCCATGAACATTGGGGGGCCTGTGTTGGAGCCAGGGAGGGCCCCTTGCTGCCAGTCGCTGACCACTCCGTGCCGTGTGAGCACTTCCGTGATGCGCTGGGTGAGGGGGCCCGTGAGCAGCTTCATGTCCAGCTGGCCCAGGGCTATGGGCCTGTAGTCGTCCAGTCTGGCAGAGCCCGGTACCTTGGGGCTGAGCCAGATGTGCGCGTCCCTCCAGTGCATCGGCGGCGGGGCGCCGCGGAGGATGGCCCGGTAGGAGTGGACCAGGAGCCACTGCACGGGTGCCGGGAGGGCCTTGATGAAACGGGCCTCCACGTGGTTAGGACCTGGGGCCTTGCCGTCAGCCTTGTCCAGGGCGGACTTCAGGTCCTGCATGGAGTACTGCTGGACCTGTGTCCACGCCCCTTCAGGGACCCGGGGGACATGGCGGCCGAGGACTTCCTGGAAGCCTGGGAGGTCCAACGGGCGTTTGTCATACAGTTCTCGCCAGAAGGCGCGAACTGTGAACATCACGTCGTGGGCCTCCGTGAGGAGCGTTTGGGTGTTGGGGACCCGCACGTTCCAGAGGCCTGACGGGCCCGGGGCCTCTACCTCTATGGCTCCCCGCACGGCTTTCCATCGCTGGGCGATGTCGGGGGCGTGGCGGCGCCAGAAGTCCTTGATGGCGCGCTTGCGGTCTGCCGCCAGGAGTGCGCGGAGCTGGCGAATGTCCTCCTCGAGGGCGGCTGCTTGCCTCTCCAGCTCCTCCTGTAGCTGGCCCTGTGTGGTAGGGCGGAACCCGGGCGACACACCCTGCAGCTCCTCCGTGAGCCGGAGCGCCGCCTCGGACCGGATGCCATGCCGTGCCCCGTCCGCCTGGTACGCTGCCGGCGCGCGCGCTGCCAGGGTGTCATAGCGGAGGACCGCCGCCTGGAGCCGCTTTCTGCTCTCAGGGAGGTCCCCCTCCGCCGGGTCCGTCCCCGCCGGGGACGGCTGCCGGCGTCCCACCACACGCGCCAGGGCGTCATGCGTCGCGTGGAGGAGTTCGAACACCTTGTCCACCGCGGCCGCGGGCATGGACCCGTAGTCGTGCTGCTCTGCGGGACCCAGCCAGGGCGCCAGGGAGGGTTCATCGTGCGCGGCGGTGACCGCCGCCCACAGGCAGTGTTGGACGGGCGCGGCCTCCGCGTCGTACGGGAGGAGGCGGCCCTCCGTGTGGCTGTAGGGGGTGGGTATAGCCGCGCGCCCCGCTGCGCTGAGGAGGCCCGGCAGGGCCAGGCGGACAGGGAGGTGGTCCGAGCCGAACACCTGGGGGTGTGCGCCGCGAGCCCAGACGCTTTCCCGCAGGGACCACGGCAGGAGGGGCTCGTTGACCAGGAAGGTGTCCACCCTGTGCCGGGACGGGTGGAGCGTGGGGGTCATGTCTGTTAACCCGGCAACTGAATTGCTCCACGGGTTAACACCCAGGTGGAGGCTCAGAGGCCGGGACAGTGATGGTCTCTCCACTGAGATCCTCTTCAAAAATCAATGACCCTTGCCCTGGGAAGACTGCCAAACCATACCGAGCCAATAAGGGATACCCCACTATGGCTCTGGGCCCAATGTCAGCGATGTACAGAGTTGCATCAGGACATCGGGCTCGGACGTATTTCCCTTTGTGTGATACGGGGAGTAAGAGGGTTATAGTGGTACCAGTCCGAAAGAGAGAGAAGTGGTTTTGGAGTTTAGGGGAGATTGCAGTGGATTGGTGGGACATACCGAAAGGGGAGAGTATTTTTTGGGATGGGAAGGGTAAAATGCTCTCTCAGGAGGGTTACCTGCAGTACCGGGCTGTACTTTTCGATGCACTTGGTATTGAACAAGAGGGACTGAACCAGACCAGCTGGAAACAGCCCTTGGGTGATCCTGACCTCAAAGAGGTCCTCCATCAGGGAGCCTGGCGTCCTGAGGGTACCACTGCAGCCCCGGGCCTCGGCAAGAGACCCGTGGGCAAGAAGCGCCGGAACTGGAATGTCCTGGCACTGAAGAGGGCCAAGGAAGGGTATGGCCCCCCTGACTCGCCCGACATTGATTTGATTTATCCTGCATTCCACAAGCCCAGCTCACAGGACGACAGAAATGACCCCAATCGGCGATCCGAAGTGGAGTCATCGTCCCGGGACAGCCCTGCTGCCCCCAAACTCACCCTGAATCGCCTCGAGAAGGTAGAGGCCTCCATCTCCAGCCAGAAAGTGGTAGATTGGATGATGGACCCCGTTGGCACTGAGACTGCCAATTGGGTCGATCACAGGACCCCCCCCCAGCAACTCTTCCACTCGAGAACTCGGTCAGTGCGTTCCGTCCTAGAGGCCGATGCCAAGGAGTTCTCAGACCCCCATCTTCAGAAGATGGTGGAGTCGTACCGCAAAAAGCTCCTTGATGAATTTAAGGACACAGTTTTCAATTCAGAGCGGAATAATTGGGAGGAGATCAAGGCCAATGCCAACAAGAGGGGACCTGATGGGTGGGTCAAGCTGGAGCTGAAAGAGGGCTCAAAACCTGTGGCCTTCAGCCCCATCCGAGCAGTAGGTCTGCGGGAAGAGGCACTGAAAGAAAAGGTCCAAGGTTTTGAGAAAAGGGGCTGGATTGAGGGATCCAAAAGCCCTTGGGTGGCACGTGGGTTTTTGGTGCAGAAACCTGGGGTAAACAAGTGGAGGTTGGTCATTCATTATCGGTACTTGAATTCATGTCTCGAGGGACATGAACTCCCCCTACCGGTGATTGAGGATCTCCTCCAGCGACAGCATGGGAACCATCTCTGGACCATCCTCGACCTTGAGGATGGGTTCCACCAGATGCCCCTCACGGAGGAAAGTCGTCCGCTGACGGCTTTCTGTACCCCGTGGGGAGTGTATCAGTGGAACGTCCTGCCCATGGGGGTGAAAGTGGGACCACAGGTCTACCAGAGAATGGTCACCCACTGCATCAGGCACCTGCCTCCCTCGGTAAGGGCCTATATTGATGATCTGCTTGTGGGTACGCCCCCCTCCAAGGCTTCCAGGGGTAAGGGTAAGCTCTTGGACAGTTGTGCCCTCGATGAAGAGGCCATAACTGAGCACTATGAGTTGGTCAGGAAGCTTTTTCGATGCCTGGCTGACCACCATCTCCAAGTGAAGGAGGAAAAGTGCCAGCTTTTCTGTCAAAGGGTTAAATATTGTGGTCACATCCTTCAGCAGGGACGGAGATCCCCCGCCCCCGAGAAAGTGGCTGCAGTTCGTGACTGGACTGAGGCCATGATTCGTACCCCCAAGCAGATGAAGGGATTTCTCGGAGTATGTAATTGGTATTCCATTTACATACCCCAATATGCTTCCCTGGCTGCGCCCCTGATGGACAGCTTGAAAGGGAAGTATGAGAGAGCGCCTGAGGGAGGCAAATGCAAGGTCCCCAAGGACCGCAACTTCATTGAATGGACTGAGACCATGAGGCAGAGTTTCGCCAAAATCAAGGAGGCACTGTGCGAGAAGTGTGCATTGTATATCCCCAATGACACGGGTGAATATGCGATTCACACTGATGCCTCGGATTTTGGCATAGGCGGTGTGTTGGAGCAGCAATTGCCTGATGGTAGCTGGGCTCCTTGCGCCTTCTACTCAAAAAAACTCGAAGGCCAGATCCGGTATGGTCCTGAGGGCGAAGCCCTGGGCTTTACCGGACAAAGGGCGTGGTCTGTGCGAGAAAAGGAGACCTACGCACTGGTGTCCTGCCTCCTCAAGTTCAAGAGCTGGATATCAGGGCGTAAGGTCACTGTTTTCACGGACCACAAGTCCCTCGAGTCATGGTACAAGGAGGATCTCTGTACCATGGCTGGGCCCCTGGGTCGTCGCGGACGTTGGCATGAATTCCTTTCCCGGTACAACATTGTTGTCGTATACAAGCCGGGTAAGGACAATGATGTCGCGGACGGGATGAGCCGCTGGGCCTATCCTGCGGGGCTGGCGGATGACACCAACTTCCATGGTTCGGACGCCGACCTCAAGGGGTATGAGGACTGGGAAGCCCAAGAAAAGGCCCGAAATGATGCCCTCATTGATCGGCTGTCCATATCTCGCGAAGGGAGTGAGTCTGGACCCCCGTGCAGCCATACGGCCAAGTGCCATGGTCACTGCAGCAGGTACAGCAATCTGCGCGCGGCCAGCCACTACCCCTGCTTTCATTATGCGTGCGCCAGCCTGGAAACGGCCACTCCGGATAAGCTGGATGCCCAGAGGGCAGCTGATACTCTGCTCTTTCCGAAATACAGGGCCCAGGTGACCCCGGACCCCCTTCCTGCTGATCGGCCACTCACTGCGGACCCCCCTCGGTGTCCTGATTGCCTGGATCACCATAAGATTAACACGTGTGGTGTCCTGAACCTCCTGCACAGTGATCCTGATGATCCTGACTATGGTTCTGAGGCTGAAGAGTCCGTGGGTCCTGAGTTCTTTGAGGATCCAGACCTCCATGGTATGGCCCATGTGATGAGGGAGTCTCCTCATGCTCCCCACGCCCTGATTGCTTCCGTCACATCGGTCAATGTGCCCCCACCGTGTAGTATCCTGTATGAGGATTGGGAACCATACTACGCTGAGGACCCCAACCTGAAAGTCCTGCTTGACTGGGGTATCAAGAAAAACATTGAGTATGGCATCTACCGGTGGCATGAACCACAATGGGGACACCCCCATATCAGGGTGGATGGTAGGGCAGTGGTTCCTGTGGCCATCCTGAGCAAGGTGATGGAAGCAGTGCACTACTTTGCACATCCAGGTACCCCCAAAACCCTGGAACTGTTCAAGCGACAGTTCCATGTCCGAAATCTGTCCGAGGATAACCTTCGGGACAGAGTGAAGGAGGTTGTGGATGCCTGTGTGGTATGTGCACAGTCCAAGGCACGAAGGGGCCCACATCCTGACTCATGTGAGCCCTTCCCCGTGCCCTCCTATCCCTTTGCATCAGTGGCAATGGACTTTGTATCCCTGCCTGAAGTTAAACATCCTGAAACAGGGGTGAAGGTGGACTATGCGATGGTTATCGTGTGTCGGTTGACAGGTTATATCCTGGCCATTCCATGTAGACAAGAGGGATTGACGAGCCATAAAGCCGCCGCCCTATTTCTGCACTATTGTGCCTTTTTTACTGGGATGCCCAGGGAGATACATTCTGATAACCAGTCCATCATCTCCTCAGAGTTCTTCGACGCCCTTTGTGGTCTGGCTGGCATTACCCAGGCCAAGTCTATAGTGTATAGACCACAGAGTAATGGGCGTGCGGAGCGGGCAGTCCAGTCTATTATCAATGCTTTGCGGCTATACTTGGTGTTCCGCGAGCTGGACTGGATCTATGCCCTGCCATTTGCCCTGTGGGGTCTTAATGACCTACCGGGCCCCATCGCACCCTACTCACCGCACCGGCTGGTTTTCGGCCGGGACCCTATCGGGTTTGGCGAGGTACCCCCCCTGACCGTGGATACCGGGGTGGAGGATGCGACCGAGTACTTCCGCAGGGCTCAGGACGAACGCCAGCTCATCCAATCAAAGTTGGTTGACCTTCATGCCCGGGAGTACCAGGCCTTCCTCAAAAAACACCCGTCTCTGCAGTTTAAGGAGGGAGACCGCGTATGGGTGCGAAATAGGACCGACCAGCCTGGCCTACATCCCAAGCTGGACAGGATATGGCAGGGCCCTGCAGAGATCCTCCGTAAGGTTTCCACGAATACATACTTAGTAAACCTGAACGGTAAGGAGGTCATTCTGTCGGTGGGAAGGCTAAAGCCCTATATACCCCGACGGGATGATGTGAACCCCCCCCTCCATCATTACTCTGAGCGTCGGGACCTCCACGACGACTCCTATGTTGTCGAGGACGTCCTGGACCATGAGTAGAGGGGTAAGGTTCGAGGGAAAGCGAAGAAGTCCAAACAGCCCTTCGAAGGCGGCAAACCTTGGTGGAAAGTCAAATACCGGGGTTTTGACCGGCCCGAATGGCATGATGTCACTGCTTTCCTGCATGACATCAATAAAGACTGGCTGGACTACAATCAGCGGCACCACATCACGGTGTCCACTGATTCCCTCAGGGAAATCAAGCTGTGGCTGGACCGACTGATCTGCTGTCCTGATGCCCAGCCTGAGGGTGTCTATAAACTGTCCTGCCTGGCTTCTAGTTTGGGGCTGAATCAGGCAGATCCTCCACCCCCTGACATCCGCCTGGATGTCCCTGCAGCCCCTGAGCCGGTCTCTGGCCTACAGTGGGCAGTGAGTCAGGTGGCATCTATGGTGTTTCCCTCTCTCTTTTCTCCCCACTGAGGTATCTCTGGACCTGCAGGTCTGCAGTACCTCCCTTTCCTTCTCCTCCTGGGATATCTCTGGACTTGACGCCCTGGGGTATCTCAGAGTCCTGAAATGCATCGCGCAGGGGCGATGCGGGGCAGTAGTTGGGGTCATGTACCTGGATTGGCTTGGAGTGGCTCCGACCTAGAGTGCCAGCCAATGCAGTGAACCCCCAGCGCTCACCAGGTCATGGGAATGGCTGTGAAGAGCCGAGTCTAAACGGACATACAGCCCGGAATAAGCAGGGTGTGCGACTTGATTTTTCGGCCTTCGTGTGATTGAAGGCCAGGCGGTTGCATGGTATAATGTGCAATAAGACTGGTGCGCAAGCACTGTCAAAGGGGACTGGCCTATGGGGAACCGCAAACGCCAGCAGGGTACGTTGGAGTGCTTTTGCATCGAGGTACCTGGGGTATGAGAATACCACCTTCCTGCTGGTACCTCTCCCACCGCCAGCGCACATACGTCCGCACCGGGGTACGTTAAACAGCTCAGGACCATGACAGGACGAGGCCCCGATCTGTATCTGTGTTTGGTGCTGAATTTCAGGCAGTTTATAGTATTTAATTGTGTACTATCCCATCTCTCTTGTCCTGCCCGCCATTGCTGAGAATGGCTACCTTTTTCTATTTTTTCACCCGCTGATGGCAAGCGGGCCCTTTCACTCTTGTACATATGTGGAAGTGGGAAGCCGTGCTGCAGGTAGTCACCTCAGTTCTTGTGTACATAGTTTGCCCACTTGCCAGTTGGCCGTAGCTTTTTCTTTGAGAGTGGTCGCCAACTTGGTCCCCGGCGTTGAGCTGGGGAGAGGAGTGGAAAGCTGATGCGGCCACCTGTTTTTCATTGAGAGCAGGCGCCAACTCAGATCCTGTGTTGGTCTGGGGAGGGGAGTGTAAAAAACATTTGGCCTTTTAGGACAATTTTACACCCACCCGTCCCATCCCTTTGTATGTTTTGTGTCTGCCACCACCTGGTGGTTTCTTCCGCCTCAGTGGGTACACTGAGCTGGGGAGGGGAGTGTTTGGTGTCAGACAACCCCCCAAAACCCCCGCCTATGTCCTCCACTACTCATCCTTTACCCCCCCTCTTCAGGTCACAAACTGTACTTTGTTTTCCACAACAAGTCCTCATGCCAAGTTCCCCGAAACTTGAAATCTTTGGGAAACTTCAGGGGACTAGGCGCATTTTTTTGGTTTTTTGCGTCAATTGATAGGGAATGAAAATCCCTTCATATTTGTGGGCGAATTTCCGTGAAATTCGCAAACGTACAGGACCTGGATTTTGGCTTCGGCGCCTGCGTGAACCGGCGTCGCGCCAGTTCGCGCAACTACCGCCAGTTGGCGCCCGTGCGACCAAAATCGCGAAACCATGAACTGGCCTTTACGGAAATTTAACAAAGGCCAGCGACAGTGATTTGACTTCACTGTTGCTTCATTCAATGTCATAATTATACAATGGAATCAAAAAACCGCAAAGCGGTGAGGTAAAAATCGAAAACTGGGCATCGACATGATGCCCAGGCAAAATAAGATGCTGAGTAGGTCAAGGAGCTTCGCCGGCACCTTACGGTGCCTTTCATTTCCCTTGCCCCTCATTTGACTAGTCATGGCATGCCATTTTTATGCATTTCATAGGGTCACTTCAGCAGAGGATATCTTTGAGCCACTGCTTCCGTAACCTTTAAGGTAAAATGCATCGGAAAGCCATAAGTGTCTATTTTAATTGTATATTAAGTAAACGTGTGAGTTGCAAGTAGATTTGAAGTTATGAGTGATTTATTGACTTTGAGTCATAAAAATAGGATTCCAAGAATACCATGAATTGCCCCATGAAAAGAAAGGTATGCATCTCTTCCCATGGTGTACACGGACCCAAAACACTTTGGGTTACTTTATTTTGACGTTTGGAATTCCGTTAATAACCATGGTTGGTCAAGGCATCCATGGTGGGGCTGCCATCCATGGCCCAAAAGAGCCATTTTTGGCCCTGGTATGGACCCACTTTGAGAGATTGGTGCGCGGAGCCATTGTGTCGGATTTCGCTGATTTTTCGACATGCATGTTCGTGCATGTCTCGAGTGCATGTATGTTTTTTATTGATTGATTTTCGAACCGATGACGAAGTGTTGAATCAATTTCAATGACCTTCACTTGAGCACACTTTTTTTCATGTGCTCGAAGTTGGACATGATATCTCTAACATATCATGGAGCCGGAAGTCAAGTAAAAGCTTGTTTTGTACGTACTTGATGCGTACTTTCGAAATGTAGAAGAGTTTGACTCGCTTCGAGCCTCAAACATCTTCTTTTCGTAAAGTATTTTGAAACATTTTAAGCTTTTTTCACTATGTCATTTTCACGTCAATTTTCACTCAATTTTTCCCACTCATGGGCTCACTTTCCGGGCTCGGTTCTCGAAGCCCGTGGGGAGTTTGAACCCAATTATTGTTTGTGCATGTTCGGGTATGTGTCTACTTTGCATTTTGCCATTGTTTGCATTATTTGCGGCCATGTACTGAGTTTGAGCATCAAAAAGGTCGACTTCGTTTTCGACCTTTGAATTTCATGTCCTCACTTGCGGTGACCATGGAAATCCACTACCATGGAGTTTTTGTTCGAACTTTGGATCCATCGGGGCCTACTCGGTCCCTACTATGCATATATGGTCGAGTTTTCAACCCCTCGACACTCGGCGGCTCGTTCCGGTCAATTTTGTGCAAGAAATTTTGAGTAAATTTCATGCCTAGGAAAAATTGCCCAGCATGCATGTCCAATTTTTCCCTGTGTATGTGCTCACTTGTGGAGGTCATAACTCCGAGCCATCGTTGAGTTTTGACCTAAAAATTGATTCCTTTGGGAGCCCCGACTCTCTACTCACGGAATATGATTTGTATGATGCATTTCAAGCCGCCGGCCTCTCAGGGCAACCGGATCTCTAAAGCTTTTTTAGAGATCTCAAATTTCATGTGTCCACTTCAGGGACTTGGTTTGTTGGGTTCTTTGGGTCAAATTCCCTTGTTCCTTGACCCTCATTCACTCCAAGGTGTCTACCTTGGGTATTGAGACTTGTTTGGGTATGCTTGATAATGTACTTGAGTCATTCGAACCCGTTTTGCCAAGCCTATGGCATAGTGGTTTTACATGGCTCCAACCAGGTCTATACAGAGCTTGAAAACCACCCTGTTATGAGGTCACTTTACAGGCTAACAGTAAAAAACCTATGAGGAGTTAGACCTTGGGGTCTTCTCCTATGTTTCAACGGTGCTCTCTACTTTACGTTGAGCATTTACTTGAAGCTTACTGGTACATGGGTTCACTATTTTGAATTTTACCAGGAATTTTGTCAAGAATTCCTAATTTCATGAGGTCACTTCAGGTCCATGGCAAAGCTAGGCCACAGGTCAGTTTTGGGCCAGCTTTTTGTCCATGGCCTAACAACAGTGTCTTTGGGTCATATTTGGGTCATTGGACTCTTGGTCTATCCTTGAAAGATCGGTCCAAGTCCATATGTCACTTGCATTTTGACTTGAATCCTGTGTGTAAAACATGCTCATTTCTGGTTTTTCCTGCTTGTGTGCCCTGATGCCTGCAGTAAATCTCAGGGCCCATGTTGAGTTGTATCCTGCCCCCTATGTGTGTCAGGGTGAAGGTCCTGGGTTCCCATAACTACCCTTGTTTCCGTATGGGACCCTGTCCAATTGCTCTGACTCCCTTTGTGCCATTTTGTCTTGTGTACATACTGTTTTTGTGGTTGCATGATGTATCTCTTTTCGTCCTTTTAGGTACGAAAGGGCTACTTTTGTGATCGCTGCGCTCACTCTGAGTTTCAGCAAGGTTCAGACTTCTTGTCCAGTGCTGTGCCTTCGCTTGTGACTCGCTCGGCTCAGGGAAACGCGCCCGTACCGGCCCCGCTTACAAACCAGTGGGTAAAATAGCACCGGGAGTACTATCACAAAAGTCTTTTCATTTTTGGAAATGAATGATTTTGAACTTGTTTTCCTTGAAACTTATCCAAGTTTTCCTTCAAATAACCCAAAAATGCACCCCAAATGCAACCACAAAAGGCGACGGAAACATACTACGTGTTCGACGAAATCACGGGAGTGATTTCGAAACGGTCCCTTTCATGTCCTAAGAAGATATGAACAAAGGGGGACATATAACAATGAAATATGACCAAAACAATGCATAAATGCACTATGAACACGGGTCTCCCCCCAACGCGTGGTGCCGGTGCACCGACGCGTTTGGAAACCCAATCAACATATGCATGCAAAGCCCAACTGATGGGCTGTCATTTGGTGCATGTAACTTCAGAAACTGAGCTACCTACGATTTTATAAAAAATCGTGAACATAGCACACTTGCGCCAAAAAAACTGGCACGGAACGGCGTCGCGGTAGTGCCGTAACATCCGCTTATACTTAAAACTGAGATAGAATTAATCTTATCAATACAACTGATTGAATTCTCTTAAAAATCGTCAGAAATCGACAATTTCTGGATCGGCGCGCGCGATCTCAGGACTGGCCGTCGCCGAGCCAAACTCAGTTTTATTGTACAGAAAATGATGAAAACACCATCAGTGTAAAACTACAGAAATTCCTGATTGACTGATACCAACACTGTCCAAAACAGTGCTGAGATAGCCGATTTCAGTTTGTACAGATATATCAGGAAAATACACTGAAAAAAGCGAAAATATAGGTTGCACGAAAACCTTACACTCCCCTCCCAAGTCCTGAGACACATCTCAGGCTGAAAAGCACAAAGAAGGTGCAGTGCAACAACAAAATTGGGTGGGAAAAATGCAAAGCATTTGGGTCGGGTGTTAACCCCGCAACTGAATTGCTCCACGGGTTAACACTCCCCTCCCAAGCTCAGAAACACCCACAGAAAATGGGTGCTTCTGTGGCTGAATCTATGCAGATAAGCCGAGGAGCAATAAAAAAACAGAGATTTTTAAAAACAAAAAAATTACAAAAAAAATAAAAAAATGCACTTCTGAGATGTCCCGACCCTAAAACCAAAGACAACACAAAGCAAATCAGAAAAATTCACAGTTTGTAAAATCATCCACTGATCATATAATATAATACAGAAATAACCAATAAGACCATTTCTCATGGCCCATAGTTATTATGATTACAATTAAGGTCACCAATCTTCTTGGCCCACACAAATGAATTCTTTTTTCTGAAATCTTCATATTTTTGACTTCCAATTTGACCACTTCGTAATCTGCAGGATGTGGGCAGCGCTGTCGTCCTTGCTGGAGGTTGAGAACTCACCAATGATCATGATAGAATCTTGAGAACCATCCAAAGGTCCATGGCACTTTGTCCATGGCACCCAACTGGAGTAATCAATCTTGAGAACCATCCAAAGGTCCATGGCACTTTGTCCATGGCACCCAACTGGAGTAATCAAAATAAGACTATCAAGTCGCAACCACCATTGGGATAATCGCGCTGCAGCTTGTTCTTCAGCGCTACGCAGTCCCAGCGCGATGGTGAAGGTCTCCTTGGTCGTCAATGTCCTTGTAATAGGGCTCAAAATAGCTAAATGGTCCTCAAATGGTGTAGGCACCAAGGACCTTCTTGAACATGATTTTGGGGTTTACCAATTGCTCCATAGATCTCGTCGACGATGTTTGCGTCGTCGTGGTCGTCGTCTTCAACGTCGTCGTCGTCGTCGTAATAATTTTTGAAGTCCTTTGTTGCATTGCAATGGGCTTTGGCCTATACATCCAACATTTCCCCAAAAAACACAACCAAACCTCCTTCAAATCTCGTCAACGATGTTTGCGTCGTCGTGGTCGTCGTCTTCAACGTCGTCGTCGTCGTCGTCGTCGTCGTCGTCGTCGTCGTTGAGGGCGTTTCGAAATTCTTTTCATTTTTGGAAATGAATGACTTTGAACTTGTTTTCCTTGAAACTTATCCAAGTTTTCCTTCAAATAACCCAAAAATGCACCCCAAATGCAACCACAAAAGGCGACGGAAACATACTACGTGTTCGACGGAATCACGGGAGTGATTTCGAAACGGTCCCTTTCATGTCCTAAGAAGATATGAACAAAGGGGGACATATAACAATGAAATATGACCAAAACAATGCATAAATGCACTATGAACACGGGTCTCCCCCCAACGCGTGGTGCCGGTGCACCGACGCGTTTGGAAACCCAATCAACATATGCATGCAAAGCCCAACTGATGGGCTGTCATTTGGTGCATGTAACTTCAGAAACTGAGCTACCTACGATTTTATAAAAAATCGTGAACATAGCACACTTGCGCCAAAAAAACTGGCACGGAACGGCGTCGCGATAGTGCCGTAACATCCGCTTATACTTAAAACTGAGATAGAATTAATCTTATCAATACAACTGATTGAATTCTCTTAAAAATCGTCAGAAATCGACAATTTCTGGATCGGCACGCGCGATCTCAGGACTGGCCGTCGCCGAGCCAAACTCAGTTTTATTGTACAGAAAATGGTGAAAACACCATCAGTGTAAAACTACAGAAATTCCTGATTGACTGATACCAACACTGTCCAAAACAGTGCTGAGATAGCCGATTTCAGTTTGTACAGATATATCAGGAAAATACACTGAAAAAAGCGAAAATATAGGTTGCACGAAAACCTTACAATGTCCTCCTCGCCGCCTGCCGCGGCCCTCCGGAAACCGCAGGCCTCCCAGCCCGCTCGAAAGTGCTCCGTGGCCGGGTTGGTGGGGACATCCATGTAGATGTTGGTGTCGCCGGCGATGACCACCGGGTGCCTCCCACCGAGGCTGCGTGCCGTGGCATACATTTGTATGTCGGCCCAGAACGCCGCCCGTCTCGCCCACGGGGAGCAGCCTGCTTGCGGCCCGTGGACGTTGATGAGGGTGAGGCCTCCCCCGTCCGTGCGGATCTCCAGGGCCGCGGCCTTCCCGGGGACAATTCTCGTGAAGCTGAGCACCTCGTGCTCCGCCACGTACTTGCTGCTGACCGCGGTGAGGAGGCCCCCCCCTCTCGAGGTGGAGGTGGCTCCCGTCTCCGCCAGCCGGCTGCTGAAGAAGGCGGTGTACCCCTTATCCCGGAGCGCCGCGGCCACGTGCATCTCCTGCGCCCGGGTGGCGATCCCTGTTTCCTGGAGCATGATGGCAAAGCCCCCCTCCTGGGGTAGCATGCCGGTGATGAGGTGCTCCTTGTCGGTACAGGCCGCCGGCCCCCTGCGCCGCCGGAGAGTGTCCCGGAGGGATCGGTCTGGCGGCACCAGGCCGTTGCGCAGGTTCCACGAGAGGAGCCACAGGGCGTCGCCCGCCATGTCCTCCTGGAGTCAGCTATCCCGCATCGGCATCGCCGCTGGGTTCGCCGGCGCAGCCAGGGCATCCGGGTGCGCCGCATCCGCTGATCCCGTTCCCAGCGGGGCCCACAGGGGGGCCCGGGGGGCCGGGGGAGCCAGGGGGGCCAGGGGGGCCAGCCCCGCGGGGATGGACATGGACCCTGGTTGGGCCGCACCGCCGGCCCCCAGGGCCGCCCCGGGTGCCTCCTCATTCCCGTCTGCTGGGTCGGCTGCCTGGGGCGGGGGGCGCCGGGCGTACGGGGCGTGCCATGGGGACCTCCGTGCTCTCCCTTGCAGGATGTTGGAGGCCGCCTCCTTGTCGTCTGCCGGGGCTGCAGCGTGCACCGCGTGCCACGCCAGGTGTTGCAGCATTGCCCCTCTTGTGTAGTACTTGTCTGCACACAGGGGGCATTTCGTCGGCTCCGTGGCCCCTCGCGCCGGGGGGAGCGGCACCGACTTCTGAATGGCGCCCTCTGCCGCTGGTTCGAAGGGCAGGTTGGCCAGTGGCACCGTGTGTGGTGCCAGTGTGCGGCCCGGGGCCGTCGCATCGAGGGATCGTGTCGCGGGCGCGGCCCCGAGACCCCGGATGGCATCGCGCTGCGCGTCTGCTTGCAACCACGTTTGCCAGTGCGTGGAGCCGATTTGGCGGTCGGGTTTGCCCCTCCATCGCAGGTCGTGGAAGGCTTGGTGCCACTGGTACACTGTGGTCAGGACCGCCAGCTGGAGCTCTAGGTCGGCGAGGTGCGCCGCTGCCGGCCACACCCCCAGCCTCGCCGCCCCGGCCGTTGTCCTTCAGCCTGACCTGGAACAGGAGGGCGTGGTGTTCGCCCTCCCGCAGCGCCTTGACGATCATGCGGGTGCAGTCTGCCACGCGGATCACGGCTTCGGGCCCCGGCAGGCGCTCGGGGTCGCAGACGACGATGTGCGCGTCCAGGGGGCTGCACATGCAGATCGGCCACTGCGGGTTCTGCTGTCCCCGTTGGGCCACCGCCAGGGTAGCCGCCGGGCGGGCGTGCGTAATTGGCCCCGCGTGGAGGTCCGGGACGTCCGTGGCCCTGATGGCGTCTCCCTGCCACGCGACCCGTAGATGCTCCTCTTGGTCGGGGCTCCACACCAGTGCGGGGGGGTTGACCCACCCCGGTTCCTGCCTCTTGTTGGGGGCGCTGACGGTGTGTAGCAGGACTGCCAGCGGCCAGGGGTCCGCCGACATATAGTGGGCCTGGGTGGGCCCCTGCTGCCAGCCGACGTGGGGCAGGGGTGGGAATGCCCCTTGCCTGGCGGTGCTGTGCCAGACAGTCCAGCGGCCTCCGGCCAGGACGTGCGACCGGTACCCTCCGGCGTGGCCGTGTAGGATGGCCTGGTAGCCTGCCGTCTGCAGCACCAGTGCCTCCCCCTGCTGAGGCCCGGGTGGAAGTGTGCCATCGCCCGCATCCAAGACGCGGGTGCGCCCGCGGAGTGTGGCACGCCACGGGTCTGGTGCATCGCGCTGTGGCCCTTGTATGCTTCCCGCAATCTGCGCCGGGCCGTGGTGGTGGACAAAGCTCTCCCCGCCGTCTGCTAGCAACGCCGCCGCGACGACGTATAGCTGCTCCGCTGTGAGGGGTGCCGTCGGCGCGTGCGTTGCGGCCGGCCGGCGGGGCTGCGTGTCGCAGCAGGGGACGTGGGGCAGCAGTTGCGCCGGCCACGCCGCCAAAGGACCCATGGTGACGGCCGCGACCGCGGACGCCAGCGCCGTGCGGTCCGTTGGTCTGTACTGCCGGAGCCCCGTGGTATCTCGGGCGAGGTGCCTGCAGGCTGCCATCCAGGCCACCGCTCCGCAGTTCGTGACGTCCTGTTCGGCACCATCCGCGCCGTCGCGTCCCCTTTGTTGATCCATGGTGGCTGTGTCGAGCGGGGGGCCCTGCTGTAGCGCCTCCGGGTCCTGCCCCGGCAAGAGGGCGGGCGGGACTGGCTGCGGGAAGTCCTGCGCGCCTCAACGCTCCGGGTGCGTGTGGTACGGGTTTTGCCGGCGGTGTTCCGGGGCTGCCCGTGGTAGGAAGAGGAGTTGGTGTAGGTACCAGTGGCCTTCCGCGGTGGACAGGTTGCGGAGCGTTAGCCACTGTTCCACCACGCCCCCTGGGTGCGCGGCCTCGACGCGGCGCTGCAACCCCAGGCGGCCTAGGCGGTTGGACGTGCCCGCGGGTGGGATTTGGGTCTGCGGGTAAAGCACCCACAGCGGCTCCAGCGCCAGGTCCAGCACCTCGTCGTTGAGCTGCTCCGTGAGAGCCGACGCCCTGTGCAGGGCGTGGCGGACCCCGGGTGTGGGGGCCGTGAGCTGTTCAAGCACCGGCCCTGGCGGGTACCGTGCACCCGGGTTCGTTAGCCACTCCCTGGTGTGGCTCAGTATGGCCTTCCACACGTCCCTCGTAAAGGCGTGTTGGGGGGCCAAAGAGGGGACCATCCGTAAGAGGGGGTGGCACGCCGGCGGCGATCGCATGGGCTGTGGGGCGGCCGCTGTGATCCACCTGCACGCCGTGCCGGGCACGATCGCCCCCCATTCCACAGTCCCCATGCCCTCGGCGTGGAGCAGCGCCTGGCCCTGGACCAGGGGGAAATAGGGGCTCGAGCGGCCTGTTCCTTCCTTCCACCGTACCCAGGCGGCCCCCGCCTGCAGGCTGCGGAGCAGGGCCACGCCGGGGAGGAGCGGCTGCGGGAAAGCCACCTTGACGGCTTGGGGTTTGAGGTTTGAGGTTTGATTTTGCGGGTACTAGACGCCTTTCGGCCCCGGGGGGCCACCTGGTCGGGCGAGGTGATATCCTCCCCACCGGGTCCTAGTGGGGGGCCCTCCAAGACGCACCTCCTGCCTGGTGGCGGAGTCCCCCGGGTTCACAGAGCTCGGAGCCCCGTCCTTCCCCGGCGTCCCCGTTTCGCCACTCCTCGGTCAGTGCATCAATTCGCAGCCGTGGCTGCGGGCGCTTACCCACTGCGTCGCCCCCCTAATGCGTGGTCGCCCGGGGCGCCGGCGCCGCCGGGCCCGTGCTACTGGCTTGTCGCCAGTGGGACCCCCTTGGGCTGGCGCGGAGGCTGCCTAGCCTAGGGGTTGGGGCGTGGCGCTGTGCGCCACTACTGCCTTGGCGGGTGCAGTGTCCCGTCTGTGTGTGCGCGGCGCTCGCGGCCGGTTCGGGGGGGGTTCGGGCCGGTACCTGGTGTTGTGTCTCTCCTGTTTCCCCCTTCCCGCCCCGCGTGTTCCGCGCTGCGTGTGGCGGGCCGTCCCCTCCGGGTGTCCCTTACCCTCGCTCGCTGGTACGCCATTCCATGCGGTCTGTGCGTTCCGCGCGCTCGGTCCGGTTGCCCTTCCGGTAGTCCCCGCGTGTCCTTTTCGTGTGTGTGCGCTCGCGCTCTCGCGGTGTCCGCTCCCCCCCCCGCTGGGTGGTGTGGCGCGCATCTCGCGTGGTCCCGGCACTGGGCGCTGGTAGGGCCGTTCCACTTGGTCCGTGCCCCTCCGCGTGTCCTGCCCCGGTCCCGTGCTCCGTCTGGCGTGCTTGGGGGGGGGCGGTCCGGTCCCGGTTCCCCCCTCCTTGGCTTGGGGTTGCGGGGGCGGCGGCCCCTGGCCGCCCGTCCTCTGGAGCGGGCAGCCAGGGTTCCGCGTCCCGCGTGTCCTGGGTGCGGTCGGTGCGGGCGTGGGATCTCCGCACCGGCCCCACAGCTTGAGCCCTCGCGGGCCGGTGTTGCTCGCTATGGGGGTGGCGGAAGGGCGTCCCCGGGGGGGGTGCTTTCCACCTTTGTGAGGGGCGCCTGGTGTCAGGCGCTGTCCCTCCCCCGGCCGCCCGTCCTCTGGAGCGGGCTGCCAAGGTTCCGCGACCCGTGTGTCCCGGGTGCGGTCGATGCGGGCGCGTGGACCCAGCACCGGCCCCCCAGCGTGCGCCCTCGCGGGCCGGCGTTGTTCGCTGTGGGGGTGGCGGAAGGGCGTCCCCGGGGGGGGTGCCTTCCACCGTTGTGTGGGGCGCCTGGTGTCAGGCGCTGTCCTTCCCCCGACCGCCCGTCCTCTGGAGCGGGCTGCCAGGCTTCCGCAACCCGTGTGTCCCGGGTGCGGTCGATGTGGGCGTGTGGACCCAGCACCGGCCCCACTGCGTGCGCCCTTGCGGGCCGGCGTTGCTCGCTGTGGGGGTGGCGGAAGGGCGTCCCCGGGGGGGGTGCCTTCCACCGTTGTGAGGGGCGCCTGGTGTCAGGCGCTGTCCCTCCCCCGGCCGCCCGTCCTCTGGAGCGGGCCGCCAGGGTTCCGCGACCCGTGTGTCCCGGGTGCGGTCGATGCGGGCGTGTGGACCCAGCACCGGCCCCACAGCGTGCGCCCTTGCGGGCCGGCGTTGCTCGCTGTGGGGGTGGCGGAAGGGCGTCCCCGGGGGGGGTGCCTTCCACCGTTGTGAGGGGCGCCTGGTGTCAGGCGCTGTCCCTCCCCCGGCCGCCCGTCCTCTGGAGCGGGCAGCCAGGGTTCCGCAACCCGTGTGTCCCGGGTGCGGTCGATGCGGGCGTGTGGACCCTGCACCGGCCCCACAGCGTGCGCCCTTGCGGGCCGGCGTTGCTCGCTGTGGGGGTGGCGGAAGGGCGTGCCCGGGGGGGGTGCCTTCCACTGTTGTGAGGGGCGCCTGGTGTCAGGCGCTGTCCCTCCCCCGGCCGCCCGTCCTCTGGAGCGGGCAGCCAGGGTTCCGCCACCCGTGTGTCCCGGGTGCGGTCGATGCGGGCGTGTGGACCCTGCACCGGCCCCACAGCGTGCGCCCTTGCGGGCCGGCGTTGCTCGCTGTGGGGGTGGCGGAAGGGCGTCCCCGGGGGGGGTTCCTTCCACCGTTGTGAGGGGCGCCTGGTGTCAGGCGCTGTCCCTCCCCGGGCCGCCCGTCCTCTGGTGCGGGCTGCCAAGGTTCCGCTACCCGTGTGTCCCGGGTGCGGTCGATGCGGGCGTGTGGACCCTGCACCGGCCCCACAGCGTGCGCCCTTGCGGGCCGGCGTTGCTCGCTGTGGGGGTGGCGGAAGGGCGTCCCCGGGGGGGGTGCCTTCCACCGTTGTGAGGGGCGCCTGGTGTCAGGCGCTGTCCCTCCCCCGGCCGCCCGTCCTCTGGAGCGGGCAGCCAGGGTTCCGCGACCCGTGTGTCCCGGGTGCGGTCGATGCGGGCGTGTGGACCCTGCACCGGCCCCACAGCGTGCGCCCTTGCGGGCCGGCGTTGCTCGCTGTGGGGGTGGCGGAAGGGCGTCCCCGGGGGGGGTTCCTTCCACCGTTTTGAGGGGCGCCTGGTGTCAGGCGCTGTCCCTCCCCCGGCCGCCCGTCCTCTGGAGCGGGCAGCCAGGGTTCCGCAACCCGTGTGTCCCGGGTGCGGTCGATGCGGGCGTGTGGACCCTGCACCGGCCCCACAGCGTGCGCCCTTGCGGGCCGGCGTTGCTCGCTGTGGGGGTGGCGGAAGGGCGTCCCCGGGGGGGGTTCCTTCCACCGTTGTGAGGGGCGCCTGGTGTCAGGCGCTGTCCCTCCCCCGGCCGCCCGTCCTCTGGAGCGGGCAGCCAGGGTTCCGCAACCCGTGTGTCCCGGGTGCGGTCGATGCGGGCGTGTGGACCCTGCACCAGCCCCACAGCGTGCGCCCTTGCGGGCCGGCGTTGCTCGCTGTGGGGGTGGCGGAAGGGCGTCCCCGGGGGGGGTGCCTTCCGCCGTTGTGAGGGGCACCTTGACGGCTTGGGTGGCGTGGGCCAGGGTGCCCATAGGCAAATACCACAACGGGAGGGTCCAGGGGCCCGGCAGCGGTTGCGCCTCCCCTGCGTCCCATCGCCACTCGGGGTCTGGCGGGGTGGCCGGGACCGTGCCCGTCTGCAGGAAGTGGCCTGCCTTCTTGTCGGGGTGCCGTTGGAGGGTTGCCGCGAGGCTGAGCCCCTCTGCCGCGGGTGCCACTGGGAGGCCGCCCCGGGGCCTGCGCCAGGGGTAATCCTGGTCGGCCGGCCAGGTGCGGAGGTCCCGGGCGATTTCCTCCGCGGTCCCTGTGGGGGCGTCCTCCGGTGCCAGGTGCCACATGACGGCGAGCACCGCCCACGTGGAGAAGGGCCACGCCCGTGGGGGGGTGTACACCTGGATGGTCCACTGTGGGCACGCCCGCCGCACGCGGGACGCGTGGAGCACCCCTCGGACCATGTCGGCCGCCAGGACCAGCACC
Source organism: Eutreptiella sp. 'Long Island Sound 2002' (assembly GCA_964036045.1). Lineage (NCBI taxonomy): Eukaryota > Euglenozoa > Euglenophyceae > Eutreptiales > Eutreptiaceae > Eutreptiella > Eutreptiella sp. 'Long Island Sound 2002'. The sequence goes on along the minus strand of OZ038381.1, from coordinate 1,434,381 downwards.
ATTCCCGAGGGTTCCACAATGATCCCCTCTGCGGGTCCGCCGTGGCGGCCCCGGGTGTGCAAGGCCACTGCCGCCTGTCCCGCGTGGGTGACTCGGTCGACGGCCTCCTGGATGTTCACGCTGCGACGCGCGGTCTCATCCAGGATCCAGCCCTGCGCCACCCCGTAGCGTAGGGCAGCGCATGCGGCCGGGGGTTTCACCTCGGGCAGCGCTCTGTCATCGGGGCCGGGCTGAGGGTGCTGTTTGGGGCACCAGCCTTTGCCGCTGCAGTGGCCCCGTTTCCACGCGGGGCAGAATGTGAGCACGCTGCGCGCCGGCGGCGCAGGTTCCGCGGGCGCGCCTCCCGTGGGGAGCTCCGTCACTGCCTCCAGGTCGGAGTCCGTGCCCGCGTCCCCTTGTGGGGGGTCTCCTTCGCCGTCTCTGAGTCCCAGCGCCCCGATGACCTCGTGTGCTTCGTCCAGCGTCGGAGATCAGGGGCATGCTTTGCGTGGGGCCACGGGTTCCGCCATTGTTGTGTCGCTGTGCCTAAGAGCAGGGGGTGGGGTGCGGATGTCCCGTGGCTGGTGCGTTGGTGCGTTGGTGCGTTGCTCGTTGTAGGGGTGGCGGATGGGCGGCCCCGGGGGGATGCTTTCCATCATTGCAAGGGGCGTCTGGTGTTAGGCGCTGTCCCTCCCCCGGCCGCCCGTCCTCTGGAGCGGGTAGCCGGGGTTCCGCAACCCGTGTGTCCCGGGTGCGGGCCGGCGTTGCTCGCTGTGGGGGTGGCGGAAGGGCGTCCCCGGGGGGGGGTGCCTTCCACCATTGTGGGGGGCGTCTGAGGCCAGGCGCCGTCCCTCCCCCGACTGCCCGCCCACTGGGCGGGCTGTCCGGGTCTGCCACCCACGTGATGTGGGCGCGGGTGTGTGGGTGTGGGGGCCCAACACTGTCCCCTCGGCCTGCATGTCCTGCGGGGGCTGCATGCCGCGGGGGTGGCGGAAGGGCGTCCCCGGGGGGGGTGGCCTGCCACCGTTGTGAGGGGCGCCTGGTGTCAGGCGCTGTCCCTCCCCCGGCCGCCCGTCCTCTGGAGCGGGCAGCCAGGGTTCCGCGACCCATGTGTCCCGGGTGCGGTCGGTGCGGGCGTGGGGACCCAGCACCGGCCCCACAGCGTGCGCCCTTGCGGGCCGGCGTTGCTCGCTGTGGGGCTGGCGGGAGGGCGTCCCCTGGGGGGGTGCCGTCCAGCGTTGTGAGGGGCGTCTAAGGTCAGGCGCTGTCCCTCCCCCGACTGCCCGCCCACTGGGCGGGCTGTTGGGGTCCGCCACCCACGTGCTGTGGGCGCGGGTGTGTGGGTGTGGGGGCCCAACACTGTCCCCTTGGCCTGCATGCTCTGTGGGGGCTGCGTGCCGCGGGGGTGGTGGGGGACCGTCCCCGGGGGGGGTGGCCTGCCACCGTTGTGAGGGGCGCCTGGTGTCAGGCGCTGTCCCTCTCCCGGCCGCCCGTCCTCTGGAGCGGGCAGCCAGGGTTCCGTGACCCGTGTGTCCCGGGTGCGGTCGATGCGGGCGTGGGGACCCAGCACCGGCCCCACAGCGTGCGCCCTTGCGGGCCGGCGTTGCTTGCTGTGGGGGTGGCGGAAGGGCGTCCCCGGGGGGGGTGCCTTCCACCATTGTGGGGGGCGTCTGAGGCCAGGCGCCGTCCCTCCCCCGACTGCCCGCCCACTGGGCCGGCTGTCAAGGTCCGCCACCCACGTGCTGTGGGCGCGGGTGTGTGGGTGTGGGGGCCCAACACTGTCCCCTCGGCCTGCATGTCCTGCGGGGGCTGCATGCCGCGGGGGTGGTGGGGGGCCGTCCCCGGGGGGGTGGCCTGCCACCATTATGAGGGGCGCCTGGTGTCAGGCGCTGTCCCTCTCCCGGCCGCCCGTCCTCTGGAGCGGGCAGCCAGGGTTCCGCGACCCGTGTGTCCCGGGTGCGGTCAGTGCGGGCGTGGGGACCCAGCACCGGCCCCACAGCGTGCGCCCTTGCGGGCCGGCGTTGCTCGCTGTGGGGGTGGCGGAAGGGCGTCGCCGGGGGGGTGCCTTCCACCATTGTGAGGGGCGTCTGAGGTCAGGCGCTGTCCCTCCCCCGACTGCCCGCCCATTGGGCAGGCTGTTGGGGTCCGCCACCCACGTGCTGTGGGCGCGGGTGTGTGGGTGTGAGGGCCCAACACTGTCCCCTTGGCCTGCATGCCCTGTGGGGGCTGCATGCCGCAGGGGTGGTGGGGGGCCGTCCCCGGGGGGGTTGGCCTGCCACCGTTGTGAGGGGCGCCTGGTGTCAGGCGCTGTCCCTCCCCCGGCCGCCCGTCCTCTGGAGCGGGCAGCCAGGGTTCCGCGTCCCGTGTGTCCCGGGTGCAGTCGGTGCGGGCGTGGGGACCCAGCACCGGCCCCACAGCGTGCGCCCTTGCGGGCCGGAGTTGCTCGCTGTGGGGGTGGCGGAAGGGCGTCCCCGGGGGGGGTGCCTTCCACCATTGTGAGGGGCGTCTGAGGTCAGGCGCTGTCCCTCCCCCGAATGCCCGCCCACTGGGCGGGCTGTTGGGGTCCGCCACCCAAGTGCCATGGGCGCGGCTGTGTGGGTGTGGGGGCCCAACACTGTCCCCTTGGCCTGCATGCCCTGTCGGGGCTGCGTGCCGCGGGGGTGGTGGGGGGCCGTCCCCAGGGGGGGTGGCCTGCCACCGTTGTGAGGGGCGCCTGGTGTCAGTCGCTGTCCCTCCCCCGGCCGCCCGTCCTCTGGAGCGGGCAGCCAGGGTTCCGCGTCCCGTGTGTCCCGGGTGCGGTCAGTGCGGGCGTGGGGACCCAGCACCGGCCCCACAGCGTGCACCCTTGCGGGCCGGCGTTGCTCGCTTTGGGGCTTGCCGTGTGCCTGCCGTGCCCCCTTCCCTGTGCGCGCCCCTTGCTCGGCCGCTGGCTACCCCTTGTTCCTTTCTTGGCTTCGTTGCTCTTTACCCTTTCCTCTACCCTTCTCCCTGGCATGCACTTTTTCCCTGCCTCCGCTTTGTTGCGTGTCTCGGTCTTTTTCCTTGCCGGCTCGCCGTTCTCTCCCGTTGGGCCTTCTCCTTTGAACCTGCGAGGAGAAAGGATGTAAAGAAGGATGTAATCGGGCGTGCGGCGGCGGGGGTTTTGTCGCGACATGGCACCTCGACAGTGCCATCCTCGGTCGGTCTCTTACTCCCGCGGCGGTGTGGTATGTTACCTATTTATGCTTCCTTCCTGTGCTCCTCTGTCCTCTCTCTTACCGTGTTGTGCTTGTTACGGCGTTTGTTTTTTTCCTGCGTCGCTTGGCGTAGGTTACATCCTATTTGCTCTCGTCTTGGCTCCACACACCTCTTTGGCCGCCACCTTTTTTCGTTGTCCGTTCCGCGCGCGCGGCGTGACATGCAACATACTTGTTTCTTTCCCCACTATCTTAGTGTGTCCTAGTCCTCTCGCTTTGCCTACGTGTGTATGGCGCGGGCCGGGCGCTCGTCTCTTCCCGTTGACCTTCCCGTGTGCGCGGCGTGACATTTAGGGAATGGCGAATGAGAGACGACGACGCGACGCAAAACAAGCCTAAGCGTCTAAGACAACCCTGCTTTAACGCCCAAACGACGCAAACACGAGCACACACATCTCCTTGGGACCTGTGAAGGGAAGGGAAGGTGGGTGCATGCACAAGGAAGCGGTGCAACGTGTGTCTGTCGGAATCCGGCACACGACGTTATGCATATGTGTGTATGTTCTAATCAGCGCAACAAAAAGGGTGGTTGTGCTGTAAGAGCGTTGTCACGGTTGCCCCGCATTGCACCGCAGGGCAGGACCGTTAGCCCCCCGTGACAACCACTCCCTGGCCAAAGGCCATTTCTTTTTTCCCGTCTCGGTTGGTGGCGCGGGCCAGGCGGTGGGCGGCGTGGCACGACATGGTAACATACTTGCGTTCTTGGTGGCGGTGTGTGGCTCCCCCCTTGCCTACTATTCGTTTGCATGCGGCGGCATACCTTTTGTCCCCTTTCGCTCCCTTTCGCCTCCTACGTGAGCAGGCGTGCGGGTGGGGGGTGGGCACGTCTCGGTTACGCCTCGTGGTCACCGGTTGCTTTTGTTGGCGCGATTGCCGTTCTTATCTCGTGTTCGTTGCGTAGCGTAGCATGGCATGTAACATACTTGAATCCAACTAGCCGCGTGTGCATGTTGTGTATCTTTAGTTTTTGTTTGTGTGCTTTTATGTGTGTTGTGCTTCACCTCGGTGGTGTGTGGTCTCCTTCGTGCGTTCTTCTCTCCTTTGTTGGTTTTGTGTTCCCACGTCGTGCCCCTTCATACCATTTTGCTCGTCCGTGGCGGTGTTGACCTTGCAGCGATGCGGGCATGCACGTACGGGCATACCTTTCTTTCCCTATGTGTGCGGGGGTGGGCATAGGCATTCATTCGGTGTCACCTCTTGTTGGTTTTCCTTGCCGGTGCGGTTTTCGTTGCGCTTTTCGTGGCGGCGCTCCTTGGCGTTGCTTGGCACGTAACTTCCTTCCTTGTGTATTGCGTTTGTTAAGGCGTTATGCATGGCGTTATGCGCTATGGAGATATGCATAGTGTGGCATATAACATACTTGTTTTTCGGCGGCCGGTGGCGTTGTTGTTGCTTGTGTGTGTTATTCATGCATGACATGCAACATACTTGTGCGGCTTTTTTTTTTGTTGTGATCACCTTCGCGTGTTACGGCGCCGTCGTACTCCCTATGCAAGTGGGCTTGCATTGCTTGGTCGCATACTTGTGGTATATCTCCACGGTGGTGCGGTTCGTTGCATACTTGTTCTCTCCTTGTCTACCTCTTACCGCGTTGTGCTTGTTTCGTTGGTTTCTAGCGTTGCGCGGCATATGACGTACTTGTTTGTCGGCGGCCGGTGGCGTTGTTGTTGTTTATGTGTGGTTTGTTTTGGGGCGCGCACAAGTCCCTAGCGCCTAGGGCACGCACTTTGCTAGGTGGTTTGGGGCAAGCAACGCTCAGCTTCTTCGCCGTCGCGACTCTATTGTTCGTCTTTTTTTGTGAGTGTCCTAAATTTTGCGACCTTGCCAAACAGCAGCCTAAAATTTTTGGGGGGGTTTCTGAGGTCGGAAAAAATGATTTTTCGCTTTATTTTTTCTGGCGGTGCGTCATTTTCTTGGTATTTTATTTTTCTTCTGCTGCGATCGCGCGGCTGGAAAATGCAAAGACAAGGTAAACAACGCTGAATCTAGAGGGTTTTTAATGTACTTTCATCTGGTGTTTTCACCAGAATTTTTCGCCGTTGCGTCTTCGAGAAAATCAGCACGCAAGCTTTTCTGTCGATCGCTCAAACTCATGGTTCTCAAGGACCATGAGTTCGGACGGAACCCTACATTCCCCCCTATGCCTTTCATCCATGCCCCTTTCACGTGGGCATATCACTTTGTATAGGGAAGCGGGCAATGGCGATGTTTTAGGCAGCCTATGGGTTTCACAAACCCAAGTTGTGTGCGTGCGCAAACGCTAACTTTGTGGCCTTGTGAGCATGAACGTCAATAACCGAACACAATGCTCACAAGACCGAAAGCCCTAGGTCATTTTCGTTTTTCGAGCCAACTCAACGATGGCTCCACGCAATTCAATGCGTACCAAAACTCCATTTTCGAAAGAGGGCAAGTTTTGGTCGAAAATTAGGCCAAAATGCCCAAACCCCCGAGGCTCGTACTCGAAGCCTATGGGGAGTTGAGCCTCGAACCAAGGCAATATGTAAAGTAGAGACCACGAAGGACATCGTGGATAGCTTGGTTGATTTTTACAACCTTGTCTTCTATTTTATATAATTTCGCCTTGTGAGCACGCGTGCCATACTGCCTCTTTGCACACGCGCTCATATGCAAGCACTAATGACACGAGTGTGCGGAGACAATCTAACCATAGTGTGCATATTTGAAGGCACTTACTATGGGCCTACTCCAAAAGTGTTTACTCATATTTTTGTTACTCAATGACCCAAAGATATGTTCATGCCAATATCGCCGATATATGCACTTTTTCCCATAAATAGTGTGCTTCAAGGATTGAGGTGTTAAAAATGTTTTCATTATGCTTTGAACCTGAACCCTTGTTGCAAAAGGGAAGCAAAGCTTCGGTTTGCATCCATGCAAAAGCCCGAGGCTCCTTTCTCTTGTGATACGGAGATACGATATTCGGAGGGACCACTTTTGGGTGAATTTTGGCCGTTTTGCCCAGAATGGCCACAAACCCCTTCTCCCCCTGATTTCGCCCCCGAGGTTGCGTGCGCCACTTGACCAAGGGTAAGGGCAATTCGGAGAGGGCACATGAACTCGCATCGAATGGGGTGTTTCCCCATGTGGCCTCTCCTCTCGAAGGGAGAGTTGTGAGTCACCCAATTTGGGGTATGTTGCCATTCTGCCCCATTTGTGTGTCATTTTCCCTCCAATGGGGAAAATAGCTAGAGGCGACCATGAGGGTTGGCAAGCGGCATATATTGGGACCTACGTCCCATGTGTCTATAGCATCTTTGGTTGAAAGGATCCTCGCCGTGGCCATCGAGATATGGAATCATGAGTGCGGGCCATTTTGGCCAAATTTCGTTGTTTTTGCCATTGTATGCCATATTGGAACTACCATATCTCCATGGGGCACGCGATCTAGCCAGGAAGGAAGTGCAATTATTGTAGCATATGACCAAGGGTTGAACGCCATTGAGTTTCGTATTTGCTCCTCCGGCTCATCCGGAGCTATTCAACTTTTGGTGCGATCCATGATCTCCCCCTTTGCACCGCATGCTACTTTCTGACCCATCCGCGTGTTCATCCCCTCGATGAACAGCAAGCAGCCAGTGTGACAACAAGCCATAACCCAGGGCATGGGACCAAAGGGGATATCAAGGGTTGTGAATCAAGGCTTGGCGCGTCAATATCGCCAAGATTTCCTACCCTGGACGGTCGACCGAGACGACCGATTTTGCCATTCTGGCAGTTGTGGACCCAATTTGGGTTGTCACCAGGCCGAGTGGCATGGAGATCTTTGAGATCCAAGGGCATGGGAGTCTTCGTTGGACTCCCGTTGGATCGCATATGGAATGGCGGATACGATCTCCAAGCCGGCGTGGAGATATACCATTGGGGGTACCCCGGATTTTGGCTCGTTTTGAGCAGCCAAAATGACCCCCTTTTGGGACCCCAGTTTCACCCCCCCCCCCCGTGTGATCAATTGGCGGCCCCATATCTCTATGCCCACAAGGAGCCCGGACCTAATTTCAAGTTGTGCACTCAGATATGGGTCCTAGGCCCTGCCTCCTATGCTGTGAGCCATTGGCCTTGCCCTGGCCGGGCGAGCCACGCGTGGGAATGACACCAATTTTGGTGATTTTGGCATCATGACCCCACTTGACGAACCCGTGGTGCCCTGATGCCGGGACCTCAGAGGGAACCAGGTTGGTTGGGGGCTCCAGGAGGTTCGTACTTGAAGGGCATAGGGTCAGTTGCCTCGTCCCTACCTCTGGCGGGTCTGGACGAGGGGTCAATTTTGGAGTTTTTCGAGCTAATATCAGTTTGGGCTGAAACAGCCCGTTTTCAGCTACCAACTCCTAGGGGATAATGGCGGGGCCTTATCTCTGGCTCAGAGAGGAGTTGGGACCTGCCGTTAAGGGAGCATAGGGAGCCACTGTCGGTTGGCCTTGGAGCCCCTTGGTTCCCAGGAACTCGCCTGTGGCTGGGCGAAACATCCTCCCCTATTGGCAGGGTTTCAGGGTCCGGACTGAGCAGGGCATGGGTTGTGTTTGAGCCGCCGCCCCTGCCAGCCACTGAGAGGGTCGGACCTGGGATTGGGATATGAGATGGAACTGAGTGTCTATTGCCCTGTGATGCCCTTACCTCAGTCCAGTCTCATCTCCATGTGTACATATTCTGATGTGTTGCTGTACATTCTTTTGTTCCCTTGTTTCAGAGTGGCAAGGATCCTGAAACGCTTTGTCACATGACACGAGCATGAGGATGCCCTTGTGAGCGAAGTGCTTTGCCTGCCTGCTTGCTTGCGCGTGTCCGCCGCAGCGTCCCGTGGCCAGGCCCCCCACGGGAACGCGTCAAAAGCGATTCACCGCCGCGGGGTTACCCATCCCTCGCGTGCCACTCGGGGCCATCTGAACCCCGAGCACCACGGGCTTCGCAGCGCCGCCCGGCAACAGCGCCGAGTCCGTGAAGGAGGTGTAGCGACCGGAACTCCGACATTAGCGAGTTCCTTCGGCCGACCAGCACCGGCCGCACTCCCAGCTACATCACCCACCTCAACAGCCACCCCCAGGACTAGTCCATCGAGGGGGACGATGGTCAATTGGCAGGAGGCGGGCAAAACGTGGCCGCGGCCCCACCCCCATGCGGTGCGCCTACTGCGTGGGTTGGTGTGGGGGCAGCACTACCGCCACAGCAATCCCCAGTGCGAAGGTGGCATGCCCGGGAGCTTCGAGCCCCGCCAGGACATGGGCGACGACCGCCTGCAGGCAGTGGAAGACTGGCTGCGGGTGGAAGGATATGCCTATTGCTTCCGCCAGAAGCGCTGGAGGGTCTGGACCCGCCCGGACAGACCCGGCGAAGGGCTGCGCCCTGATGGGATTGAGGAGGAAGAGAACCCCAACGAGTACCCGTCAGGCGCCACGATCAACGTCTCCATGTGGGACATGATCGAAAAGAAGTTCCCGGAGCCGGGGAACGAGCGCACGCTGCAGGGCAGCAGCAGCAGCGCATCTCCTGGGAAGGAGAAGCGTTCCGCCGGGGACAAGAAGCGGGACAAGAAATGGCGGGAGTACCAGGAATCCCTGGCCGCCGAAGCCGCCCAAGGCGCCAAGGGCGGAACCCCAGCCCCCAGCCCCCAACGGGCCAGTGGCGGTCACCACCCCGGCCACACCACCCTTGGCGACTTCCTCGAAGTCGCCAAGCAGGGCAAGGCCAAGCCCCGTCCGCTGCACCTGAAGAAATCAGGCCCCAGCAGCGACGTGGGGTCGGCCCACCGTGGGAGGATGCCGGCCGACCAGGCCAGCTCCAGCAGCAGCGTCGCTCCCGACCAAAGGGACGTGGCCCGCACCTGCGAGCGCGCCTGTGGGGTGCCCTGCAACCTTCGGGTTGCCCGGCAATGGGCCACGCAGCAGAACGCTGCCGTGGAGGGCGCCGTTGGCATCGCCCAGGAGGAGGCCACAGATTGGGGCAGAGGCATGGCCTTCAACGCCTCGACCGTGGCGGCCATTGCGGCCGGACTCACGGCTGCAGCCGCCCAGGAGGCAGCGACTGCCCGGGTCAGGGGTGAGGTGGCGGCAGCCGCCCAGGAAGCCCGCCTGGCACAGGAGGCCATTGTCTGCAAGGAGGCCGAGGTGAAGGTGCTGAAAGAGGCGCTTGCCCAAGAGAGGGCAAAGAAGGAGGCGGAGGAAAGGGCCCACGCCGAGGCGACGGCCAAGGCCCAAGCGGACGCCGCCAGGAAGGACGCCATGGAGGCCGCGCGACGGAAGGTTCCTGAGGAGAGGGCCAAGACGGAGGCGGAGCTGGTAGCGTTGCAGGCTGAGAAGGCTCGGCTGCAGGGGGCTTGGGCAGCCGAGGCTGCCCGTGCTCGGGAGGAGGCCGAAAGGCGAGCTGCTGCAGCCACGGCCGCCGCAATGGAGGAGGCGGAGGCCAAGCTCCAGCGCGAGACTCCCCCGGGAGGATCCCGAGTGGAGACCCTTCGAAAGCTCTTGGAAGGGGACGCCTCCTCCAAGATGACGCTGGATCTGGAGGAGGTCGACACGGGCAGCAGTGGAGACAGTGGCCCCACCGCCTACTGACGGAGGAAGGGTAAGGGGAAGACCCCCGAGAGGTCACGGAGGCCAGCGGGGGGACACCCCCACGACTCCGACCCCTTCTTCACCGCCAGCGATCGGGATGGACGAGGCCGCCGACGTCGCCAAGGAGTGGCTGGCAGAGGAGGCGGAGACGTCCCCATGGAGCCAGAGGCCGAGGGTGAGGATCTCCCTCCTCCCTACCGGAGCTCAGAGTCTTCCGCGTGCGAGACCGAGACGACCAGGTGGGGCGACATGGACGAGGATGAAGACATGGACTTCGGCTACACGGAGAAGCACCCATCCTCGGACCCAACGAGGCGTACTGGCGGAGACCCACCGGGACCCCGTGGCAGAGGCCCGTCGGGACCCCCTGGAGGACGCCCACCAAGTGGACCCCCCGGAGGCGGACCTCCGGGAGGGGGAGGACCCCCTGGACCGGGCGGACCCGGCGGAGGCCCTCCTGGAGGACCCCCTGGGGACCCCGACGACCCACCAGGGAACGGTGACCCGGATGCCACCTGGCGGTGGATTGTCCACCTCCGTAGGAGGGTCCAGTCCCTCGAGCGCGAGGTAGACACGGGCAAGGGCGAGATGATCCGCATCGCCTCTTCCCACACGGCGGCATTCGCGGCCTTAGAGACCATGAACGCCGGCCGCGAGGTCGACCGAGGTTTCCATCGGCGTCCCCCACGGACTCCCACGGCCGCCACTTCCATCTCCTCCACGGTATCCATGTGGCTACGCCGTGGTTCCTCCATGTACGCTGAACCTAGATGTTCACGCCGTACTCCTTCCATGTATGCCTCCTCATCACGGCGCCGGCGGCTGCGTTCAGCGGCCTCCCGTCGTACACCACGCGGCGGGGTAATGCCGAACTCCTCCAGGGGTTCCTCGCCTCCGCCGACATCCCACTCCACGTCCCCTCCAGGGACCTCATCTCTGAGTCCACCATAACGCCCGCCAGCCATTGGGATGGGCTCCTGGGCTGGTGCGGGGCGTCGGGGGCGTACCGGTGTCCGCGGTGGAGCACGGCAGTTGTGGTACTCCGCACTGAGCCACTCATCACGCCACTCCTCACTGCCACTGCCGGGCGGCACGCGCTCGTTACGGCGGCCCGCGCTGTGATGAGAGGGGGCGCTGAGAGAGGGGGCACTGGCGCTGGAGCGACTCCTGGGGGCTCCGCCGGGGGCATGGGCTCTGCCTGGACCTGGTCCAGGTCCCCAGCCGTCGTCTGACGAGCCAGACTCCAGGGGTGGGTGGTCGCTGCCGACGCTCCCACCGCCTTCCAGCTCGTCCAACCTCTGCTGCAGGCCGTTGATGACCTTGTTCAGCAGCCTGGTCTCGCCCCTGGCGATGTCCAGCTCCATCTGGGCGGCGGTGGCGACCTTGGCGATCTTGACCATCTCCGTCTTGGCGATGTCCAGCTCCTTCTGTGCGCCCGCGGCGACCCTGAAGGACATCAAGCCCCCCACGTACGATGGCAACCCCCTCAACCTCGACCGCTTCTTGGAGAAGGTGGAAGATTGGGGGGTGACCGTCACTGAAGACATGGATCCCGCAGATGCGGAGAGATATGTCTTCAAACGGTTCAGGTACCGCCTGCCGGAAGTGCTCCAAGAGCTATACTTCGTGGCGACCAAGGAGGGGAAAATCAAGACCCTCAAGGAAGCCAAGAAGTGGCTCAACGAGCAGGAGCGGGTGGACACTCCGCAGGTGGCTGCCAAGCGGTAGAAGGCCATCAAGCTTCAGCATGATGGTCGGGAGATCCGCCTACGAGATTGGCGGGACTTCCGGGGGCAATACACCCTCTTCCGCCGCAATGTGGAGGACTGGAATGAGGGTGACGAGCAGGCCCGCCTGCTCTCCATGCTGCCGGAAGCATGGATCAAGAGAGTCACCAAGGAGGAAGCCAAGAGGGCCAAGTCCAACCACACGGTCAAGATGATGCTCCCCAAGGAGTATCTTACGAACGTGGTGGCTTGGACAAGGAAGAACGTGGCCCAGACGTCAAACGGCACTCCCTGCGGAACGCTGTAAGTGCGGCTAGCCCCATCTGCTCAGATTTTCAGACATTCTGCCCAGATTGGCTACATTTTGGTCATTTTCTTTGCTTCGGCGGAATCGCCGCCTCGCAGCTCAGTCTCAGGATATTTCCTATATATTTCTGATATGCCGGATTTGATTCCGCGGTCCATTTCCCGTAAATCCGCCGCGTTCCGCTATTTTAGCTGGAATCGCCATTTGCCGCTGACGCGCGCTCGCGGGCCAGATCGGCCAAACATTTTTACATAATTGGATTATTTAAATCTTTTCAGACAGTTTTGGACACTCAGATGTATTTAGAATAATTCGCATCAATTTTCTTCATAGACTGGGATTTTCTGCCGGACCACAATCAGCATGGACCTTGCTTCAGTTGTTGCTGCTCTCGCCTCCGTTGGTGTCCGAGTATCCGGTTCTACCCCCAATAACAACATCCAGGGAGACTCCTCGCGTGCCTGCCCCACTGGTCTTGCCGGGCCCGAGCCCTCCGGCACCCTCAACGACCCAGGGCAGCACTTTCATGGTAGCAGAGGCTACCTGAATGTTGTTCCTTTGGTGTCCCAACCACAGCTAGCTCCCCAGTACGGCCCCGTAGACTCCGCCACCTCCGGAGACGTAACGATTACGCTGCCGTGGTGCTGTGCGAACGAGGCCTTGAGAGGAATGCCTTGCGCAAGCCCGAATTGCCCAAGAAGGGCACAAATCAGCAGCTGTGGAGGCCCAGATTACAATCAAGATCCCAGTCGAAATTGGCCATCAAGCAGCTGGAATCTCCCAGCCTACGCTAATGGCAACGCTCCGGTGGAGCTTACGGACCTGGCAGGTACTAATACTCCTTACCAATGTCCACATTTTGAGACCATCGACGCCGACATTGACGACATTGAGATGGGTGGTCCAGGTGAGGTACCTACCTATAATCGACCAGCCAATTGGGCACAATGGGACAACCATTTGTCTTCAGAAGTGACCCGTAACCTTGAGGCGCTTGAGGCCCTTTGTCTATTAGCCACGTCTAAGCTGATAGGTCAAGAAAGAATCGCCTCTGATTTTTTATTTGAATATTTTTTCCTTCTTCAGGAAGAAATTAATACCAGGATTTGGTGGCGTTCTCAAGAAGATAAATCTTTTGCCATTTTTTTGCAGATCTGGGAGGCAAGCCCCTTCCCGAAGGAGAAGACCAAGGCACCTGTTGCCGGGCCCTCCGCCCCTCATCCCTCTGTTTCCATCCGCGACGATCTAGCCGCCGCGGTTGAGGAAGGAATTTTAGAGGCAGCCAGGCAGGCAAGCCTGGAAATTAGGACTGAAGGAGCTCCCCAAGTGGACTCCTGGCTGCGAACCACTGAGATTAGCGGTCCGACAGCCTGCTCAGGCCCTTCAGGACACGGTATGTACTGTCCTGCCGACTGCTCTTGCAGATTACAGCGAGATACTGAGCTCCAATTGCTCAAAGATCAAATGCAACTCATCATTCAGACGCTGGGAATCAAAGATCTTTTCAAGACCCACATGCGGTCTGAGGGCGCATCATCGGTGGAACAAACAACAGAACCGTCGGAGGAGGCGACAGAAATTTTTTCGATTGCTCCTTCGGTGGACTCTAAGACCACCGATGCCAGGATCAGCAGGACTAAGGTAAAGGAAAGGGTTACAATCTCTCGATCTCAGAGTAGGTCGGCGAAGGCTAGGACTGAGGCTCAGAATGCCAAACGAACTGCCTCCCGTACTACCCTTCCTGCTGTTGATTCCAATGCAATAGCCCAGATGTTGCTCGCCCAGACCCTCGCCGGAGCTGGTGTGGCTAATGATGCCGCCAAGGTGTCTGCCATTACGGCCGGTGTTGGGCTGGATTCACTCCTAAATCCTACTTCATTGCGACTTCGTCAGGTTGCCAAGCAGCCGAAGTATAATGGGAACCCCAGACGTTGGCCTCAGTTCCAACGGGAATTTAAACTGTGGGTTAAGACTCAAAAACTCCAGGATGATCAGTTCCTGATGGCGCTCCTGGACTGCCTTGAGGGAGCGCCGGCCAACACTTGGCTCAGAACCTGGAGTGATCGTGAGGATTCAAGTTCCCCCCTTACCTTTGATGAGGTGTGGGAACAGTTGGAGGTACGTGGATCCCGGCTACCAGAGGACCATTACCACCAGATGTTGAAGAATTTTCCTTCGTTCTCGCGATTAATCTTGCACGAAGTGCAAGACAAGAGACAGCGCTTCTGGAATCTCGTAGAAGAATCTGAACATTCGGGCGAAAAATTTTCTAGTGCCGAGCTGAAAAGTCTGATTTTTGACAAGATCCCCTCAGAAACCGCCGCCACCCTTCGGAATAAACAGTCCGAAGAAAAGGTCAAGACCTGGTGGGCGGAAGTCGATGGCTTCGACGCCTCGGCCAACAGGTTTACAGTCAGGGAGGCACTTCAAAAGTGCTCCCCCACGTCGTTTACCAAGGTGAAATTCACTGAAAACACGTGGAAAATCAAATTTAATGAACACGAGGATCGGGACTTGTTTGTCCAAGTCCTCAACAGGGGAGTAAGTTTCCACGGCCATCGCCTGAAGGCCAGGAACTGGGTGTTTTCGTTCACCCCGCAGGAACTGTGGGAAGAGGTTGAGCGGCTCGCTGACGCCGCCAATCAAAATTTCCATGAGGGTCTTGGGGGAAACAAGAATACCCAGCAAAACACCCAAAATGGGGCCCAAAAGGGCAACAAAAAGGTGAATGACACCCGGAATGTTCAGGATCATTGTAGCATCTGTCTTCTTTTAGGTTCTACGAACCGAGCTAAGACGCATTCTACTGGTAATCACCGATGGTCTGCTTACGATCACAAGGTGATTGGTGAAAATGTCAGTAATTCGCAGAATTCAGACAGGAATGACAGACAGGTGCATGGTGCAAAGGGGGGAAAGGGTAATCCGACACCCTCCGGTGGGAACAAAAATACTGGAGGCCCTGGCGGGTCCCAAGGCAAAGGAAATCGGACGCCATCCGGCTCCGGTGGACAGCCAAACGGCCAGACAGGTCCCAATGGCAACGCCGGAGGCGGAAATCGAAATCCAGGCCAAACCCCTCAATCCGGTACAAACAAAGGAAATGCTCCAGGATCACAGGGTAAAGGTAAGGGAAATCCTTCAGGAACCCCTTTCTCTGGTAAGGGCAGAGGGCGTGGCGACGGTGGTGGTCCATCATCCGGCGGCCGTGGCCGTGGACGCGGAAAGGGCAATCATCGTGTGGATCAGGTCTCAGGTGCAGATCAGGTGTCCGATGCGGATCGAGATTACGTTGAAAATGCCCTGAATCCAGCAGATGATCCGTTCCAAGATGAATGGATCGACGAAACAGGCTGTGTTCACAATGTTAACGCAGCCGCTGGAGGTCAGAACGCCTAGGGGAGCCACGAAAATCGCCCCTCCCCAGGCGATTTCAGGCATGATCCCCAAATTCCAGATCGACCATTACTTGATGTAGGGTCGCTTGTCTCCTCTCCCCTGGATCCGGCAGCGGATCCTTCTGTTATAGTGGACGAGGTTGGTGTACAGTCCAAGCACAGGGCCCGTCAGTTTGTCACAAAGCTGTGGGTCTCTGATTGCAAGGGAAATTTCCACCTCGCCACTTGTTTGTGTGACAATGGATCAGAGGTAAATCTCCAATCCAATTCATTCTTACCCGACGACTGCGTGTTTGAATCGCCTCATCCTGTTACCCTCGAGGGAGTTTCTGGACATTCTCTCGCAGGTGGGCAACGCGGTTGTTATATATCAACTCATTTGGTCGCTCAAGACCTTTGGGAGGAGCAAAATGTGGAAGAAGTTGTCCTTAAGGATGACTACTTCTATCGTGCCGACATAAAGTATGACCTTTATTTGGGCCATCCTTGGCTTCGCAAGAACAGGGTAGCGCCCGTAGGTCATCGTCGTTGTTTTTTGCTGGAGTCAGGTCCCTTGGAGCGTCCTGAATTTCGTTTTTTGCACGCAGGGTTTAAAAGTGCAGAACAATTTTTGAAGCAAAAAGTTGCACCAAAATTTGGCGAAGATGTCACCATTGCAGAGGTGAATGGGAGTACCGATTACTCCCAAGAGTTAGAATGTCTTCGTAGGGACACCCAGCCACGACGCCCTTCGCGCTGGCACTCTTCATCCTACAGAGTTGTCGACAAATGGCGCGATGCAATTTGTGAATATTTTCATGAACACCATTCCTTTTGGCCCCAGTATGATGCCTTTGCTAACCGTATGAACAAGCGCTTTGACAAGCACTTTAGCGACGCTTGGACCCATAAATGGGACAAGAAGTTGTGGATTAATCCTCCGTTTCACTTAATCCAGCAGGTCATCCACAAAATCAAGCAAGATAAAACCCAGGCAATTTTAGTTGTGCCCTTGTGGGACGACAAGCCTTGGTTTCAGGAATTACAAGACATTTGTGTAGATTACATCGAACTTCCCAGGAAGATTAAGCTGTATGCCAGGGACGACACAGGTCCCCTGCCACAGCGGTCCTGGAGTTCGCTTGCATTCCTGGTGGATGGAAAGCTTTCTGACTCTAATTCTGCTGATTTTGGTACTGATTCCTGTGTTGGGTCTGAATTTGAGGCTGAGCGTGGTACTGATGATGAATCTATTTTTTCTGATTTTTGTCCGTCAGATACCCAAGGTGATTCAACGTCCAATGGATCCGCCTCGTCTCCCTCTTCCCCAATACGATCGACATCGAAAAGAATCTTCAGTGCACGGGCGAAGAAAAATTCCAAATCGCGCCGCAAATTCAGAGTTTTTTATGAAAAACCCCCTGTGGAAGCTTTCATGGATCCTTTCGAGGAACTGGATCACGAAGAGAATCTCTGGGATTTCGACACACGACCCACCTATCTTCAAGAGGCAGTTGACACGGACCTGTTTAGGGACATCCGTAAGAAGATTCTTCCTGCCAAAGCCGAAGAAGTCGCTAAGGTTTTTTCGACAGTAATTGCTGGCGATCAGGTGGACACTGAATTGTGTTCCAAGTCAAGAGAAAAGATTTTTGAGGAACGGAAGGACACAACCCTTTCAGGGAAGTTGATCAAAGATCCCCCTGTCCGTGGACAGTTCGGTGAAGCCTTCATCGAGCTTCGTGAAGGGTACAAGGCAAAAAAACAGCGCCCTTATGAAAATCATGGACACAAACATGAGATCCTCAGAAAAATCATCGAGAGGAATCTCAGGGAATTTGGTTGGCTTGAGGGTTGTATGACCAGCGAATGGTGCTGTGCACCCTTCACAGTCCCGAAGCCGCCGCCTGCAGACCAGAACACCATTGATGGTTGGCGAATGGTGGTTGATTTTCGCAATCTCAACGCCGAAACCAAGGCGGATTCGCACCCCCTGCCCCTCATTGAGGAGGAAATCGCCAAGAGGGCAAGAGGTCGTTTGTTTTCTGTGCTGGATCTCCGTCACGGCTTTCACCAAATGCCGTTGAGGAAGGACAGCCGACCTCTCACCTGTATGTGCACGCCATGTGGCCCAGTCCAGTGGACGGTCATGCCCATGGGCCTGAAGAACGCCCCCTCATTTTTTCAAAGAATGATGGAGGATGTGCTGTTCACAACCCATCCTGAGCTTCGTGCCTTCGTGAGTGTGTACATAGATGACATAATCATCGCGACGGAAGGGGAGGGACTGACCGAAGCCGAGCTGGTGGCCCTACATGAGAAGCAGCTGAACCAAGTTTTGGACATTCTTGACGCCAATCAGCTGATTTGTGGGCCAAAGAAGGGAAAATTATTTTTAAAATCAGTCGAATTTTGTGGTTCTCTCCTCAAGAATGGCACCCGACGACCCAGTCCAGGGAAGCTCGTCGCTATTCAGAAGTGGAAGCGCCCTGAGACGATCACGGAGTTGAGAGGATTCCTGGGTTGTTGCAATTTTTACCACACTTTTGTGCCGAATTATGCCAAATTTGCTGCCCCCCTCACTGAATTTTTGAAGGTAGGGAGAGATGCGGGCAAGGCAGGTTCAAAGGTTCGTGTCAAGTGGACTGACGAGTGCGAGGAGGCCTTCCATCACTTGAAGGCGGCCCTCTGCGAAGTCGCCACGTTGCATGTGCCCCAATTTGACCGACCCTTCTACATTAGAACCGACGCATCTAGGTACGCGATCGGAGCTGTCCTTGAACAGGTTGATGAAGCCACAGGTGATCATTACCCTCTTGCATTTTGGTCTCGGAAGCTAGCCCCACGCCAAATGCAATGGTCGCCGCGTGAGCAAGAAACGTATGCCATAATTTGCGCTCTAAAAAAGTACCAATCGTGGGTTGGCACCAATCGAGTCGAGGTCCTGACGGATCATCGATCTCTGGAGTATTGGGCCACCGAACACATTGATACTGTCGCGAGCCCAGATGGTCGACGGGCCAGATGGCACGAATTTCTCTCTCTGTTTGACCTCCATGTGTCGTATTTGCCTGGAAAACACAACACGGTAGCGGATGCTCTGAGCCGATGGGCTTACCCCGCCTCAGAGGGGCTGCAAAGTACCAACATCCATGGTACGGAGCAGGACCGCCATGTCATCATCGAATGGGATCAGGAAGAAAAGAAACTCATTCGACGTGCATGCATGCAGTGCGCTGTTAAACAGCACGCATTGCCGTGTCACGACATCACGGCCATCTCAGATCCGGCGCATGCTCATGAGATCTGCACCAAAACACTGAAAGTCGTGGAAAAAGTCACCGATCCCTCCTCAGGGAGTGTGAAACGGTTTGACTACACCCGACGAGTAAGTCGATTTCGGTTGATCCAGGGCATTAAGCGACGAGATCCGGCCAAAACTCCACCCCTGCCTAAAGATTCCCTGATCATCCGTGACTGGACGTCCGATTATCTGCAGGATCCCATGTTTAAAGAGGTCTTTGGAAATCTCAAATCCAAAGATGCTCACAAGGATGGCATTTTTGCTGAGTACTCGTTGGATGGGGGGAAGCTGTGGATGGAGGGTAAATTGTGTGTGCCAGACGCCCTAGCCCCCCGAGTGTTAAACTGGTGGCACAAATGGGAGTCCCCCCACGCACATGGCCGTCGACTGTGGTCGATGATTAAACATAGGTTGTTTGGCTCACGGCTATATACTCACTGCATGAAAGTAGCCGCCGGATGTGCCCAATGTGCTGTCTCGACGCCCCCCAGCGCGAAGAAGCACGGCCATCTGAGGCCTCATCCTATTCCGGAGCGCCTCTTTAACAGAGTCACGAGTGATTTTTTCTATCTCGGTGAGCTTGATGACGAAGAGTGCCATTGGACTAATAAAAAAGTCAATGGTGTGCTCCTTATTCAGTGCCGTCATTCCGGCTACATGCAGGTGTTGCCTTGCAACATCGAGTCGATGACTGGCAAGGCTGCCGCCAAATGGTGCGCGCAGACCTGGATGGGAGGTTGGGACGTCCCATCCGAGGTGGTTACGGACTCAGGCAAAGAGTACACCTCCGAATGGTGGAGGGAATTATGTGCTCGCCTTGGAATCCACCACCTCAGGTGTGAAATCCACTCGCATCGAGCGCTGCCTGGCGAAAGAGCCGGCCGCTCCATTATAAATATGCTTCGTAAGGAGCTCGCGAGTGAGAAGGATTTCCACTGGCTTGAAGTTCTGTTCGCATTGCTTCGCCGTTACCACAACACGCCTTTGTATCATGGCCTTCCTACAAATGAAATTGTCTTTGGACGAAAGAAGTGTTGGTGGAACATGCCGTTGAATAATCCTCGCCCCTGTAAGGATGCTTCGTTGTTTTTGGACGACGTCCAACGAGCAGATAAAACTGTCTCGAAATTAATTGAGAAGCATCAAGCTGACTGGCTTTGGGTTCAGAATCAAGGTCGAAAAAACCCCTACAATTTTGAAGTCGATGATCGAGTTTGGCTTCGAAAATCCGAAACCACCCTGGACGGAGATGACAAGCTTCTTCCCTTGTGGGAGGGGCCATTCGCTGTTACAGCGCGTCTTGGTGAGAACAGGTGGAGGATTCGTGTGGATATCAGCAGGGAAATTGACGTTTCGGGCGATCGCCTCAAGAGAGAGATCCCCTCCCCCAAGGATCGGGTTAAACCCCTTTTTTGGACTGCGAAACATTTGGCTGATCGGGTCATCGAAGGGGGGAAGTACGAACTCAAGAGGATTGTTGAAGCAAGACGTGACGCCAAGGGCGAATGGGAATTTCTGTGTGAGTGGAGGGGCTTTGATTCCAGTCACAACAACTGGGAACCAGCCCAATCTTTTGTCCATGGGTACACCAAGGGGTTCATCGACTTCCTCAAGAAGCACCCCGAAATTGGTGTACTCCTGACAGATTGTTTGTCGAAACCAGACAGACAAGTGGAGAGCGACGGAAAACGACCTGTGGTGAATCGAGATCCAGCCTTTTACGGCCCTCAGCAGCCACATTCCAGGGCTGATCCGTCGATCCCCCCTCCTGCGCTCAGGCCAGCCCAGGAGCCAAATGAGGACCAAGCTTCGAGTTCGGCCGCTGATTTGCAGCGCCCAAGCCGTACGAGGGCCAGGCCAGACAGGTTGGTGGTCACATGTATTCGTGCTTGGCCGAATTGAGGAAGCCATCCTACTACATTCTGCTCAATCCACTGTTCATTCTTTCTGTTTATGTCATGATGTGGAGAACTGCGAATGTTTGATAATTTGACGTCAATCAATCAATTTTTCTTTGGTCTCCGTTCGGCAGCGTATCGAAAGTCGAAAGCCGAAAGCCACGGAGTGTGCTGCCGTGTTCAGAAAAAACCAAACTCACGCTTAATTCAGGCAGATTCGGGGTAATCTTGTCTCTGTTGGTCTGTGCATCTTTGGAATTTGGCTACTCGTGCAGATGGAAGCAAATGTACATAATCAAAACACCGGCCGGTGACATGCACCCCTACAGGCACCCCCTGTAGTACTGGCTGCACCAGATGCGACGCCAGGAACTCAGATCATACCTTCATTTGCTGTGATGCTAACGCCAAAGTCCAGATTCAGATCCAGGATCCTCAAATTTACCTTGAATTTCTCAGGTTTGTCCATCATTCTGCCACTGTTGTACGAAACCCAGACGTCAATTGTTCAGACAATCTTCAGATAGGAGCTCTAGGGACTTCTAACAGCAACCTCTGAAGTCCGTAAGCTTCGTTGTATTTTTGGCACACGCCAATGTGAGCTCAATCCGACCTGAAACTGTCGAAAATGGTGAATCCAAGTGTCTTGTGGGACTCATTCGAAAGATTGGCCTTGTCCAAGTCGATTGACACCACCGCCACTGTAAATTCGGTGTCTCTCAGTTATATA
This sequence comes from Eutreptiella sp. 'Long Island Sound 2002', assembly GCA_964036045.1. Lineage (NCBI taxonomy): Eukaryota > Euglenozoa > Euglenophyceae > Eutreptiales > Eutreptiaceae > Eutreptiella > Eutreptiella sp. 'Long Island Sound 2002'. Next base: position 1,413,257 of record OZ038381.1, on the reverse strand, counting down.
CTGTCAGTAAAGCGCCTTCAGCGAACCTTCGGCGCGTTATATGCCAAGGATCCAGGGCTATCATGTCCCATCATGATGCATCATCACATGATCCACATTTTGATGGAATCTGTTGGATGCTCGCGAACCAACGTGCCGGAAAGCACAATTGAGCTGAATAAACGACAATATATATTAACTTTAGTCTAAACGAAGGTGTTGGTAGTTTCAGTTCCAGACATTCCGCTTCATTTCACCTTCATCTTAGGGAATTTGCTGATTTTAGGACAATTTAGGTTGATTTCCTTGTCATCTTCTCTGATTCCTCGAAGATCTGTTTAGATCTAAGTGCACAGAAAAGCATCTTTACCTTCTGTGGTGCACTTAGGGTCTGTAGATTACATTTGTAATTGTTTTCCCTCTCTGTGATTGTTTAATCTCCTTCATCTTTGCTCAAATTAACTCTCATTTTTGCTGAATCTTGTGATCATCCACCAGATGCGCCTAATCTGAAGCACATGCTGCACTTTTCAGAACGAGAAAAGCGGGATTAACACGATGTAGAGTTCGGCGAGGACACCGTAGCGTGCCCGCGACAGCGAAACTGTGCCAGAGCGCCGAGATGTCACTCCATTTCCTGATCCCCCCACTCAATCCATCAATAATCTACCTCATTCTCAACCAATGCACGGTTTGGTATCGATTCTCGATACGTTTACATGCTTTTTAGCCCTTGACCTAATGTTTTACTGCACGGAGGACTGTTCATCACTTCTCATTCTGTCTCATTTCAGGTTCAGCGCCCTGATTCAGTGCCAATTCAGCCCAAATCAGGTCAGATCAAGCAGATTTCGCCCCATCGAGGCTACATTTCTATTTTTTTCTGGGACTTACCCGCACTACGTTCTTCGTTGACGTAGCGACACACCCCAGTGTGTTTTTGGAGGGGGAGTGTAAGTGCGGCTAGCCCCATCGGCTCAGATTTTCAGACATTCTGCCCAGATTGGCTACATTTTGGTCATTTTCTTTGCTTCGGCGGAATCGCCGCCTCGCAGCTCAGTCTCAGGATATTTCCTATATATTTCTGATATGCCGGATTTGATTCCGCGGTCCATTTCCCGTAAATCCGCCGCGTTCCGCTATTTTAGCTGGAATCGCCATTTGCCGCTGACGCGCGCTCGCGGGCCAGATCAGCCAAACATTTTTACATAATTGGATTATTTAAATCTTTTCAGACAGTTTTGGACACTCAGATGTATTTAGAATAATTCGCATCAATTTTCTTCATAGACTGGGATTTTCTGCCGGACCACAATCAGCATGGACCTTGCTTCAGTTGTTGCTGCTCTCGCCTCCGTTGGTGTCCGAGTATCCGGTTCTACCCCCAATAACAACATCCAGGGAGACTCCTCGCGTGCCTGCCCCACTGGTCTTGCCGGCCCCGAGCCCTCCGGCACCCTCAACGACCCAGGGCAGCACTTTCTCCATGCTGCCGGAAGCATGGATCAAGAGAGTCACCAAGGAGGAAGCCAAGAGGGCCAAGTCCAACCACACGGTCAAGATGATGCTCCCCAAGGAGTATCATACGAACGTGGTGGCTTGGACAAGGAAGAACGTGGCCCAGACGTCAAACGGCACTCCCTGCGGAACGCCCTCCTCATCACCATCACGGGCGATCGCCAGAAGACCGCGATGTGGCGCCTTGATGAGTGTGACGTGAGCGGCCAGACCATCCGTTTGCAGGCCATCCCGGCGCAAATGAGTTGCGACGAGATCCTGGAGTGGGTTGGAGAGGAGGTACTCAAGGAGTACCGGAACCTCCACCACACCGGCGGGTTGAGGCCCGGCGACCGTGACGTCAACTACGTTAGCGAGGGGTCTGGTGGGGAAGCTGCCATGGACCCAGGGGGAGCCGATGGCGATGAGGCTCTCGACGACGATGACGACGACGATGAGCCCGCCGAGGTGGCCGTTTGTGCCTTCGTGGCCAACAACCTGAACACGGGGAGCAACCGGGGAAGCTGGAAGCCCCTGCAGAAGGGTTGGAGGAAGAAGGAGAAGAAGGATCCCCGCCGCATTGGCAACCCTGCGCTGTCCTTTGCGGAGTTCGTACGAGCTCACCCTCAGGGCTGTTTCGTGTGTTATGGAAGGAACAAAGGGTTCAACCATGACCACCGAACATGCCCCATCCACAAGGCCGACACGGAGGCTTACAAGAAGGTGCACGGATCGAAGAAGCGTGCACCCGCGGGTATCCGGGAGACCAAGGTGGAGGTCACCAAGGACGAGCTCTCCAAGCTGATGTCGGTGGGGACCGAGTTGGCCAAGGAGATCCAGGAGATCAAGAGAACTGGGTCCCCAAGTCGGACGACAAGAACAAGGACAAGGACAAGAAGGGTAAGAAAGGGGGAAAGAAGAAGGGTGTCAACGAGGTTGATGCGGAGGAGAGTACCCCTACTACCACAACCGACGCCCCTTAGCGGAGCCCCTGCAGCCAAGGGCCCCAGCTAGGGCGGTCGCAGGATGGTGTCGTGGGAAGCGCCACACCATCCCAGTCGGGAGACAGTGAGCACAAAGGGATTGCCGCGGGCGGAAGGCCCGGTCCGGCACCCAAAACGAAAGACAGTCGCGGTGGCGGGGTGAGGGCAAGTGAAGGCACGAACCCTTGCACCCGTCCATCCTTCGCGACCAAGAATGTATTTGATGTGCTTCAAGATCTATCCGAGAGTATCGGAGGATCACCCGGACCGCAGCTGGATGCTGCAGATGGGCAGCCTGAGCCCATTGTCCACGACCTGCACCAGTCGCTTGTTGAGTTTCTGGAACGGCCGGAGATCCTGAGCTTGCACGCCGTGCGCCGTGTTGGGCGTGAGCGGCAGTTGCACCTTAAGGTCCGTGCCTTATGCGGGGAAGTGGAGAAGGTCTTCGACGTGTTGGTCGACACGGGAGCTCAGGCCAGCTTGGTCAAGGCTGGCCTACTTCCGCCAGAGTGCTTGACCGACATTCGGAAGCCTGTCAGGCTGAAGGTGGCGAACGGCCAGTACATGGTGGGAGGCACGAAGGAAGCGGCCATTGGGCTGCAGTTCGTGAACCACCGTGAGCTGAGCCGCCCGGACCTCGGCAAGGAAATCCTCCTGCAAGGTCGCTTCTACGAGGCCGACATGGACTGGGACATGAGCGTTGGGTACGACTTCATGATGGAGACGGACTCCGGCGTTCTCCCGGCCCAGGCCTCCATGACCCTGTACCAGGATGACCAGCTCTCGTGGCTTTCGTCACCTGAGCACCATGTGGAGTGCCAATGGATCCACCCGGAACGCAATCAGCTCGAAGTAGCCGCGCTGGGCACTGAGCCAACTGGGCCAGCAAACCAGGAGTACAGCGTAATGCCGGAAGTGGCGAGCCGAGTGGTTGCGGACCTGGGAGCTTCGGATCCGGCCCTGGATGCGTTCTTTTCAGAAACCTCCGCCCATCTTCGGGTTTGTGAGAAGTACTGGAGCGCCCAGGACTCCGCGTGGAAGAAGCACTGGGGTCCGCATCAGGGTTTGATGTGGATCCATTGCCCCCGATGGGACATTCCAAGGGCGGTAGCGAAGATTCGCAAGGACCGCTCCAAGGCAGTGCTGGTTGTTCCTATGGGATGCACCGAGGAGGAAAGCACCCGAGATTGGGTGGTCTCATTGACCAACATGACCTCAAACAAGGTCGTCCTACCGGCCGGAGAGAGTGTCTATCAGGACGCTAAGGGACAGCCGGTGCCACCCCGAAGATGGCCAACGGAATTCCACTATGTGGATGGGGGCCTTGAACAGGCCGACACCACGGACTTCATGTGTGTCAACCGCATCATAGCGGAGCCATGGCAGCAATGCTTTGCGGTTTCCCCTGTTGACATCGGAGAATCGAAGGACCTCCTCACTGAAGAGGAGTTGGATCTGGTTCAGGGGTATATGGATCAGCCCTTTCACGACTGGGGGAAACAGCGTGAGGGCAAGGGCCAGGACAAAGCCTGGTGGGAAGTGGATTCCATTGTCTCCGGTTCCTATGATGGGAATACCTTCGTAAAGAGGGTGCTGGACCACATGTCCAGCCAGGACGAGCTGATAGGCGGCAACCCACCCACCTACGGCGACCTGTTCCGAGGCAAGACCAGAGATGGCCCTTTGGGCCACCTGGGAAGACCACCTGAGCCGAAACCGAGTGGGGTCGCTACCCCTCAAGTAAGCTCAGTGGTCCAGGTGCCCGGAAAAGCCAAGGCGGAGTCCGATGAGTGCCCCAAGATCCAGGCGTTGAGAACCAGGCTGAAGCAGAAGTATGGTGATACCTTCTTCAGCGGAAAACCTGTGTTTTCCCCACTGGTGCGTGGACCGTATGGCGAGGCCAAGATACGACTGAAGCCGGACCCCCGTGTGTATCGACACCGGGAGTTTGCCCTGAGGGGCGAGAGGAAGGAGGCCATGGAGAAGCTCCTCCGTGATTTCATCGAGAGAGGCTGGCTTGAGCCCCGCCACTCCGAGTGGGCCTCCCCGTGCTTCGTCGTCCCCAAGAAGGTTGCCGGAGAGTGGCGGCTCGTGGTCGACTACCGCGGCCTAAACGCCCAAACGCAGCATGACAGCTATACGCTACCCCTCATTGAGGACATGCTGCAAAAACAACACCGGCGGAGGATCTTCACGGTGATTGACCTGAAACATGGTTATCATCAGATGCCTCTCGCCGAGGAGTCCCCCACTTGGACCTCTCCAGTGGAAGGTGATGCCCATGGGCGTTACCAACGGCAATGCGGCTTTTCAGCAGACTGGAGAACGTGCTTGAGCCGGTGCGTGACTGTGCGGACCCCTTCGTGGACGACGTGATCATCGCGTCCGGGGACCCCAGTATGAGCTATGAGGAGCTCCTGGAGGCACATGAGAGGGACGTCACCCGAGTGCTGGACCTTCTGGTTCGGCACAAACTCACGGGCAGCAGTGACAAGGCCACCATTGCGGTAAGCGAGGTGGTCTTCGCTGGCCACGTAGTTGAGAAAGGGCAGCGGAAGCCCATACCTGGCAAGGTGGCTGCGATTGAGCACTGGGAAAAGCCCAAAACGGTCTCTGAGCTACGGGCGTACTTGGGGTTCTGCAACTACTACTCGGGGTATATCAAGATGTATGCCGAGTATGCAGCCCCCAGGACGACCATGCTCAAGGGCAACCGAGAGGAGACCAAGAAGGGGTCCAAGAAGGCTCTGGTCTGGAATGCTGACTCCGACCGTGCCTTTGAGGGGATGAAGCAGGCGCTGCTATCTGCAGTGGGTCTGCACCTCGTGGATCCTGACCGAGGTTTCGTCGTGCGCACCAACGCTTCCGACTACGCCGTTGGCGCTGTGTTGGAACAAGTGCTTGACGATGGGAGGCACGTGCCAGTGGGCTTGTGGAGCCGAGTCCTGGCGGAAGGCCAGAGACGGACGTGGACGCCCCAAGAAAAGGAGGCGTATGCCATCGTCATGGGTCTCAGGAAATGGGCTGGGTACATAGCCCTCCATCCCGTCACCGTCTGCACCGAACATCAGAGTCTGCAGTCGTGGCACAAAGAGCACGTGGACACCCCCTCCGGTCCCGCCTCCCGACGGGCAAGATGGCATGAGACCTTGGCCAAGTTCGACCTCACGGTTGTGTATGTTCCTGGCAAGGACAACACCGTGGCGGACTGTCTCAGTAGGTGGGCCTATCCCGCCAGCAAGGGCATGACGGATGTCTCTGCCCATGGCGATGAGGCTGAGACCGCTGAGGCCAAGAGGATCATAGAAATGGAGCGCCTGATGGAGGAGGAGGGTGTGAAATGCTTCGTCGTCATGGCTGCAGATGCCCCCCTCGGAACGAGGATGGGCAGAGCAGTCAGAGTACTCGCCCCTGAGGGAGCTGAGTCCGACAAGCACCTCTTCCCTGAATCTTGCCTCCAGGACGACTGGACGGACGACTACGCTAAGTCTCAGGCCTTTGAGGCCGAGTATAGGGCTGTGACCGACCCTGATGACGGGCAGAAGTGGCCAAAGGGGCTGACTGAGGAGGATGGCAAGCTCTACCGGAATGGTAAGCTGCTGGTCCGAGAGTCCCGAATGCTCGAGCTATGTGAGGCTTGGCACCACCACATGATGCACCCAGGGGTCAAGAAGCAAGCCCTGGATATGCAGCGCCGGTTCGAAATCGACCAGATCAGTCTCTACAGCGCTATCAAGAAGGTCAGAAAGGGTTGCTCGGTCTGTCAGGCCTGCAATCCCGACAACCGGAACGTCAAGGGTGAAGCCCAATGGACTCCGGTGCCTGACCAGCCCATGGAGAGCGTGGCCATGGACGTCTTCTCCATGCCCAAAGTTCACATAGGCAAGGAGACCTTTGACTGTGTGGTCCCTTGTGTGGACCGCCACAGCGGCTACGTAGTAGCCGTTCCGGCACGCAAAAGGGGGTTGCTTGCCAAGGAAGTGGCAGTCATGATGATTCGTCATTGGCTGACCGTCTTTGACATCCCCCGCACCATTTGCAGTGACCGAGGGCCCCAGTTTACTGGTGGCTGGTTCAAGGCCATGTGTTCCCTCATGAGAATACGTCATGCCAAGAGCGTCGCCTATCTCAGCCGGTCCAATGGCCGGGCTGAAGTGGCTGGAAGGCAGCTGTTCGAGAAGCTGCGCAAGATTCACATCACCAATCCACGTCGGAACTGGTTTGAGGAGATGTGGCCCGCTCTGACGGCCCATCATGACACCCCCACTCCGGGTGGTTTGTCCCCTCACCAGATTCTGTTCGGCAGGGACCCCCTTGGTCGGGGACTTCCCTTGTCTGGTGATGGTATGGCCATGGACGCCAAGGAATTCTTTGCGCGACAAGAGGCAACGGCGCGGGACATCCGCTAGCAGCTCGAGAAGGAGCATGCTGAGCGTCAGAAGTCCGCCCCGAGCTCGACAGCGCAAAAGTTCAGGGTGGGAGACCCGGTGTGGGTGATCAGACCCCGCCCTATGGGCACCCACCGCACCAAAACCTGGTTCACACCCGGAGAGGTGGTCCGCAAGATTGGTGAGGACACCTACCGCATCAAGGTGGGTCACCGACAGTTCCGGGAGCGCCACGAGAGTCAACTCTGTGTGCGGGAACCCGACCTCCGTGGCCAACATGTGTCCCTGGACTATGCCGCACATGAGGCTGATTCGGACGACGACTACACTGAGCAGGACGACTATACCGTCGAGAAGATCCTGGCCCAGCGTCCGAACGCCTCAGCACCTGGAGGCCTGGAGTTCAACGTTCGGTGGCGAGGCTATGGGCCGTCCCACGACACCTGGGAACCCGTCTTCTCGTTCGTGCCGCGGATTAATACCCCCTTCATGGATTACATCCGCAAGCACAAGACCAAGATCCACGTCTCGGACTTGGCAGCACTCAGCCGGGCGATTGCAGCCAGGGGCGCCTGATCACCGCCCTGAGTTCTCCCCTGATGCAGTTTGAGCACTTGTTTGGTCGACGGATCGTCCCTCACTTGCTTGCTCTCTTCCATCTTCCGGTGACCTGCCATCAGAGTGGCCATATACCCCCCCCTGCTGAATCTAGGGGAGGATGGCCCCTCTCTTCCACTTCTATTCGTCACTCCCTGCCTGCTGAATCCTTGGGAAACCAGGCAGGGCGACTGACCTTGACATTTCCTGAGCTCTTAGGGCCTTGAAGCCCATACGACGTTGCGCAACGGATGCCGCTGTCATTGGCATTGCGATTTTTGGGTGTGTGGTCTGGTCGCATGACACTTGCGGGATCCAGACCAGTCTACGTGTGTCTGCAGACTATATATGGCCTGAACTCAGGCGTTTTCCTGTCCACCCTCCTGCATATGCCTTATCCTAACCGGGGCGTGGTATGGCGCTCTGTCCAGAGTGTGTTTACACGCCTATTACCCCGCTTATTGCTCATTTTTCTGTTCCCCAGGATATGTGCATCTGTATGTTAAGTGTTGTCAGCCCATCACCGAGATATGGACTGTTTTTCCCCCCCAAAGGGACACAAATCGGAATACGAAGGCGCCCTGAGACGCCATGTACATGCTCTTACATAAGGTCCAGCCTGGACCAGTACCTACATACAGATTCTTCTGTTTGAGTGCCCGTGATACCGTGTGCCCTAGTGGCTGTGATGTGCTGAGATCCTGATGGCGCTAGGCGGGAAGCCCAGTTGCCTGACTACACTCCCAGCGGTCCGCCACTGTCAGTCCCAGTGTGAGCCTACCGACTCGCAGACGCACTTGCAGTCGGGTGGCGACCTCCGGTGTCCTGACCTCGGTCAGTCTGCCTGGGAAACTGGTGGTTTGAGGAGTCGACGCCTCCGCCCAGACTGCATGGGGACTCCCCCATGCATGACCTTCGTGGTAATGGGGCGAGGGAAAAGACCGCCTTGATGCCCGATCCCTTATGGAGGAGCTCGTTCGGCTTTACCACTCTGGACTCGCGTCGTGGATATGGACATGGTGCGCCCAAGGAAGGACCCGTGGGGACTCTCCCCCAGACTGCGGACTTGGGAAGCCTGGGGTAGCCTGATGGATCTTTGTGGTCGCTTTCGACCTGTCGGACCACCTCGGTCGTTGTGTGACGCCCATGTTGGCCGTGTATGCCACTGTCACTGTGGTAGTGACCGTCGCAGCCGGCACCCGGTGCGCCTGGTATGGGTTAACGGGTCCTTTGGATGCCGAACAATCGCCGCAGGGACCCGGGACTTGATAGTTGATACTATACTTGCAGTTACTAACAGCTACAGCACCGTACCTGTCTTACTGTGGGACTGTACTGGGAAGCCTAACCCGCAAATCGGCCTGAAGTGAGGATGTGACACCCCCCCCCTTCAGGGGATGATCCTGGGTACCCGCTGCCATGCTTGGGTGTTGTGGAGCCCCCCCCAGGGTTTGCTCTAAGGAGGGGGGTGAAGCGGTACCCAGAACCTATGGCCCATGGCCCGGATGCCTGTGAGCCGTCACACCCGTGCGGAGGCCGTTGACACCGGCTGTCAGCGGGACATCCCTGTTCTCTAACCCGCGAAATCTGGAAGCCGATTTCTAACCAATAAATCAATGTAGAATTACCATAATTTTATTGTCTTAGGCGATTTTCGGTCGCAAATCGGTGAAATACCCGATTTCTACCGCGGTTTCTAATTGTCGTGAAATCGCCACCGGTTGTCGCCTGTTTGCGCGTTTTCGTCGCTTCTCTGTGGCGAGTTTTGTGAGGGATTTTTCTCGAGTACCTTTGAGGTTCTAAGAGAACTTAAGGGCTGAATCTAGAGGGTTTTTAATGTACTTTCATCTGGTGTTTTCACCAGAATTTTTCGCCGTTGCGTCTTCGAGAAAATCAGCACGCAAGCTTTTCCGTCGATCGCTCAAACTCATGGTTCTCAAGGACCATGAGTTCGGACGGAACCCTACATTCCCCTCCTATGCCTTTCATCCATGCCCCTTTCACGTGGGCATATCACTTTGTATAGGGAATCGGGCAATGGCGATGTTTTAGGCAGCCTATGGGTTTCAAAAACCCAAGTCGTGTGCGTGCGCAAACGCTAACTTTGTGGCCTTGTGAGCATCAACGTTAATAACCGAACACAATGCTCACAAGACCAAAAGCCCTAGGCCATTTTCATTTTTCGGGCCAACTCAACGATGGCTCCACGCAATTCAATGCGTACCAAAACTCCATTTTCGAAAGAGGGCAAGTTTTGGTCGAAAATTAGGCCAAAATGCCCAAACCCCCGAGGCTCGTACTCGAAGCCTATGGGGAGTTGAGCCTCGAACCAAGGCAATATGTAAAGTAGAGACCACGAAGGACATCGTGGATAGCTTGGTTGATTTTTACAACCTTGTCTTCTATTTTATATAATTTCGCCTTGTGAGCACGCGTGCCATACTGCCTCTTTGCACACGCGCTCATATGCAAGCACTAATGACACGAGTGGGCGGAGACAATCTAACCATAGTGTGCATATTTGAAGGCACCTACTATGGGCCTACTCCAAAAGTGTTTACTCATATTGTTGTTCCTCAATGACCCAAAGATATGTTCATGCCAATATCGCCGATATATGCACTTTTTCCCATAAATAGTGTGCTTCAAGGATTGAGGTGTTAAAAATGTTTTCATTATGCTTTGAACCTCAACCCTTGTTGCAAAAGGGAAGCAAAGCTTCGGTTTGCATCCATGCAAAAGCCCGAGGCTCCTTTCTCTTGTGATACGGAGATACGATACTCGGAGGGACCACTTTTGGGTGAATTTTGGCCGTTTTGCCCAGAATGGCCACAAACCCCTTCTCCCCCTGATTTCGCCCCCGAGGTTGCGTGCGCCACTTGACCAAGGGTAAGGGCAATTCGGAGAGGGCACATGAACTCGCATCGAATGGGGTGTTTCCCCATGTGGCCTCTCCTCTCGAAGGGAGAGTTGTGAGTCACCCAATTTGGGGTATGTTGCCATTCTGCCCCATTTGTGTGTCATTTTCCCTCCAATGGGGAAAATAGCTAGAGGCGACCATGAGGGTTGGCAAGCGGCATATATTGGGACCTAAGTCCCATGTGTCTATAGCATCTTTGGTTGAACGGATCCTCGCCGTGGCCATGGAGATATGGAATCATGAGTGCGGGCCATTTTGGCCAAATTTTGCTGTTTTTGCCATTGTATGCCATATTGGAACTACCATATCTCCATCGGGCACGGGATATAGCCACAAAAGAAGGGGCAATTATTGTAGCATATGACCAAGGGTTGAACGCCATTGAGTTTCGTATTTGCTCCTCCGGCTCATCCGGAGCTATTCAACTTTTGGTGCGATCCATGATCTCCCCCTTTGCACCTCATGCTACTTTCTGCCCCATCCGCGTGTTCATCCCCTCGATGAACAGCAAGCAGCCAGTGTGACAGCAAGCCATAACCCAGGGCATGGGACCAAAGGGGATATCAAGGGTTGTGAATCAAGGCTTGGTGCGTCAATATCGCCAAGATTTCCTACCCTGGACGGTCGACCGAGACGACCCATTTTGCCATTCTGGCAGTTGTGGACCCAATTTGGATTGTCACCACGCCGAGTGGCATGGAGACCTTTGAGATCCAAGGGCATGGGAGTCTTCGTTGGGCTCCCGTTGGATCGCATATGGAATGACGGATACGATCTCCAAGCCGGCGTGGAGATATACCATTGGGGGTACCCCGGATTTTGGCTCGTTTTGAGCAGCCAAAATGACCCCCTTTTGGGACCCCAATTTCAGGCCCCCCCCGTGTGGTCAATTGGCGTCCCCATATCTCTATGCCCACAAGGAGCCCGGACCTAATTTTAGTTTGTGCACTCAGATATAGGTCCTAGGTCCTGCCTCCTATTCTGTGAGCCATTGGCCTTGCCCTGGCCGGGCGAGCCACGCGTGGGAATGACACCAATTTTGGTGATTTTGGCATCATGACCCCACTTGACGAACCCGTGGTGCCCTGATGCCGGGACCTCAGAGGGAACCAGGTTGGGTGAGGGCTCCAGAAAGTTCGTACTTGAAGGGCATAGGGTCAGTTGCCTCGTCCCTACCTCTGGCGGGTCTGGACGAGGGGTCAATTTTGGAGTTTTTCGAGCTAATATCAGTTTGGGCTGAAACAGCCCGTTTTCAGCTACCAACTCCTAGGGGATAATGGCGGGGCCTTATCTCTGGCTCAGAGAGGAGTTGGGACCTGCCGTTAAGGGAGCATAGGGAGCCACTGTCGGTTGGCCTTGGAGCTCCTTGATTCCCAGGAACTCGCCTGTGGCTGGGCGGGACACCCTCCCCTATTGGCAGGGTTTCAGGGTCCGGACTGAGCAGGGCATGGGTTGTGTTTGAGCCGCCGCCCCTGCCAGCCACTGAGAGGGTCGGAACTGGGATTGGGATATGAGATGGAACTGAGTGTCTATTGCCCTGTGATGCCCTTACCCCAGTCCAGTCTTAACCCCATGTGTACATATCCTGATGTGTTGCTGTACATACTTTTGTTCCCTTGTTTCAGAGTGGCAAGGATCCTGAAACGCTTTGTCACATGACACGAGCATGAGGATGCCCTTGTGAGCGAAGTGCTTTGCCTGCCTGCTTGCTTGCGCGTGTCCGCCGCAGCGTCCCGTGGACAGGCCCCCCACGGGAACGCGTCAATACGCTCCAGGGAATTTTCAATGTTAGGAATACTCCCTGAGTGGTTCTGGGTTTTCTTGTTGACCTCACCATAGTCAACAACCAGTCGTAGGGCAGTCGACCCTGGTTTAGCAACCAGGAAACAGGGACTGCAGTGATGGTTTGAGGTTTGAGGTTTGATTTTGCGGGTACTAGACGCCTTTTGGCCCCGGGGGGCCACCTGGTCGGGCCAGGTGATATCCTCCCCACCGGGTCCTAGTGGGGGGCCCTCCAAGACGCACCGCCTGCCTGGTGGCGGAGTCCCCCGGGTTCACAGGGCTCGGAGCCCCGTCCTTCCCCGGCTTCTCCGTTTCGCCACTCCCCGGTCAGTGCATCAATTCGCAGCCGTGGCTGCGGGCGCTTACCCACTGCGTCGCCCCCCTAATGCGTGGTCGCCCGGGTGTAACGGCAGCAGTGACAGCACTCAATTATACACTGATGTGATCAGAATTCCAATGATTCTCAGATGTACATTAGTGCAGTAAATTTTCTGTTCTGTTTCATGTTTTCCGTTCGCCGCCAGATGTCGCCTGTGAGCGCGCGTCGAGTCGCATTTGTCTTTCGTGATTTCCCAATCGGATTTATTTAAATTATTTCGAATGATTTCACGTCGTGTCATTATGTGCGATGAATGCGCATTGAGATTCTATGTCTGCTCCATTTTTGTAGACCGGGTTTTCGTACTCTTCATATCTCGCCATGGAGTTCAAAGGACTTACAAGTGCTTCGCATATGTCGCTCCAAGAGGCTGGATATGGGTCTGAAGAGGGTCAGTTGGGTTCGGAGATATCAGGGGCAGTGTCGGGCGTTACGACCCCTGGGGCATCAAGGCTGCAGGCTTCGCAATCACAAGAAAGATCAACCACTATGCAGCGGTTACATGGTAGCAGAGGAAATCATGACTCTGCTTCTGGAATCTCGACTGATACTCTGAGATCGTCGGACTTTAGCGGGGCTATTACTCCTTCTGGGTCGCTGTGTGTTCCCCCTGAGGTTACCTTCGTAGCATCTCCCCAGCAAACCGAAGATCATCCGTCAGAGTGCCCTTACTGTGGCCATAAACATTGGCCTGGTGTTCATACTTGTGCTGAGTGTTGCATGAACGCCCCACCCAACCTTAAAACCGGTCGAGAATCTCCCTCCTCGAGTGAATCTGGTTCCTCCTCTCACGCTTTGCCTGATCTGGAAGACAGCAGCAGCGAAGGAGAGCAGTCTGAAGCTGAAATTAGTGGTGATTACTGGGAAAACCACTTTCAGCAGATCTGGAATGAGGAATTCCTGCACAGGCAGAATTGGCTGCTGGCGGAGGCGGGCTATCGTGGCCGCCTGAGGGACTTGTTCCGGGCGTCGTGCCAGTTCCTCAGGGACAGCGGCCGGTCCAGATTTGACGCCACATTGCAGGAGCAAGAGGACTGGGAGGAGCTGATGGACCAGTTCGACCACCAGGCAGCCGTGATGGTGCAGATGGCCATCATTGCCGAGGAGCGACGCCAGAATGTGCATCCGCACGCTGGTCCGTCGGGCGCCTGGGGTCGACACGACGAAGAGGTCGACGAAATGAGGTGTGATTCGACACATTCTCACCTCTCCAGGGAGCAACTGTCCAAGCTTCCTGACTCCAACTCCAGTGTTGACAGCTGGGTTGATGAAGTCAGAAGCAAAGGAAAGGGGACGAGATGCCCTTCCTGTGGCTAGTGCGCCAAGGACTGCTCCTGTCGAAGACAGATTTCGTCGCTGGAGAACAGGGTGAAGGAGCTGAAGAAGGCCGCCAAGGAGAAAAAGAGGGATGATGACAACAAGTGGAAGGAGATGGAACAGAAGTTGGTGAAGCTTACAGATCTGGTACAAAATCTGAGCACTACTGGGCTCTCTGGACCAGCGCCTACAATGGCAAGCCACCCAGCACCTACCTCCTCAGCTGCACCCACATCCACGCCTTACGGCGTTCCACATTCTCCGGCACCCCCAGCTTTTACTGGCCACCATCCAGCTTTTACTGGAATTTCTGGTATCCCCCCTACTGGATTTACAAGTCCAATTGGGTTCAATCTGGGTACTGAAGGAGGAGAATCTTCGTCGGAGAGGTCTGTACTGTCAGTGGGTACTGTTACTGATATTGATGGAGAAGCAAGGACCACCGTGAAGGAGCGATCAATGGCTTTGAAGAAGAAGGACCGGCAGCAAAAAGAAAATGAGGCCAAGATCAAAGAAAAGCAGAAGAAATTGAAGGAGATGAGACTGCATCAAGCCCAACCGACGCCGTTCGTGCAGCCTACTGTGGACCAGGCGTTGTTGGCGGCCGCAATTGCGCAGGCACAGGCAATGGGAGGCGCCGCAGTCAATCCAGTATTCGTCAATCCGGTCGGCACAGCCACAAACTTCAACTTGAACCATTTGCTGAATCCGCTGCACATGAGACTCCGAGGCTCCGTGATGAAGCAGCCGAAGTTCTCAGGACACCCAAATTACTGGGCGTCCTTTGAACGGCAGTTCATGGTGTGGCTGCAGACCGAGAAGCTGGACAAGGAACTCTGGATCCTTGGGCTGATGGACTGCTTGACGGGCAAGCTGAGAGAGAGCACATACAATCTGTATGTGGAGAGGCAAAATCAGGGGAATCCCCTGACTTATGAGGAGCTGTACCGAAGCCTCAAGAAGAAAGGGTCTCGACTACCTGAAGATCATTACAGGAACCGTCTGGAAAACTTCAGGGCGATCAAGAAATTATTTCTGGAAGAGATCCAAATTGCAAGGCAAGATTGGGAGTTTTTGGTGCAAGAGGCGGAGAACTCTGGAGAAGGACTTTCTGAAGGCGAAATGAAGAAGATCCTCCTGAGCAAGCTCACGCCGGAGACCAAGCAGAAGATCAGGGACTCTCAGGCGGACCAAAAAGTCCTGGGCAACTGGGTTGAAGTCCGAGGATTACCAGAAAGTATGGGAAAAATGGCTGTTCGTGAGTTACTGCACTCTATCAGTGCTACTGGATTGAAGGATATCACTATTCGTGAGGGCAGATGGAGAGTTGGTTTCCACGATTCTGAACAGTTGGAGTTTTTCTGCAGCATGGTGGATGGAAAAGTGAAGTATAAGGGAACAGTTTTGAAGGTACGACCGTGGATCTTCTCATATGGAGTCGAGCAGATCTGGGACCAACTTGAAAAGTATGCAAACTTAGAACGCCAGAAGTCCCAGGATGCACATGGCTTCGGAGGCAAGGTCAACGCCGTTGGTGAGAAGGGATGCTCTGTGTGCATTGCCCTTGGAAAAGAAGGTCGAGCGGCGACTCACACGACCGCAGATCACAGGTGGACGCCCTCAGATATCAAGACATTTCAGTCCAAAATGGATGGAAAGGGAAATTCTCCCAAAAATCCCCAGCAGGATGGAGCACTAGATGCTGACCAGCATGGAAGGGGAAAGGGTAAAGGGCAGTCCAAAGGAAAGAACAGAGACTGGACACCAAAAGATTACTCGCAGCAAGGCGGAGATCCAAGCGACTCAAGATGGACCGATGCTGGTGGAAAAAATGGTGGAAAATCTGGCCAAAAAGGTGGAAATGGCAAGGGAAAGTCCGGGAATCAAGATGATTCCAAGGTGAATGGCAACCCCCTGTACGCGGAGACGCCAGCGAACAAGACCTTCGGCAACAACAAGGATACTGGAGGTCGAGGCAAGGGCGGATCCAACGAATCCAACCCCAATTCCAACACCTCCAACAACAAAGGCCAAGGAGGTAAGAAAGGTGGTAAGGGGAAATCATTTGGAGGTCGTGGACGTGGAAAAGGAGTGAATGCTGTCGAAGCAGGAGAAGAATGGGTTGACGAAGGACAAGTACAGGACGTACAGCCGAACGAAGAAGAAGAATGGCAATAGGGAAGCCAACTTAACCCAAACCCCAACACTGGGGTTGAGTGGCAGGAGACAAAACCCATCAGGGTAGTTGGGGCGGTGGATGGACGCTGCTGGGACCGGCTGGCGCGCTCCTCCGGCCTCCTGTACCCTGCCTGGGTCCTCAGCGCTGTCCGGCGAGGCAAGCAGCGCCAGTTTGTCTGCTGGATCCAGGTCAGATCGACGGATGGTAAGGTTAAACTTGCCAGATGTCTGATCGACAATGGTTCAGAGGTGAATCTGGTGCGAAAAGCCTTTCTGCAGGAGGATGAGACGAAGATGTCCTCCACCCCTGTGCAGCTGGAGGGAGTCAGCGGACATCGCCTTGACGGTGGCGACAGAGAAGCAGAATTGGCGGTCAGATTGGTGAAACAATCAGTCTGGAGTGTTGAAGAGACAGTCACTGAGGAGTGGTTTGCTGGAAAATTCTATGAAGCCAGCATAAAGTACGATTTATTCTTGGGTCAACCATGGCTTCACGCTCACCGTGTGTCGCCCATGGGACACAGGACGTGCTTCCTCCAAGATCCGTCGACCAATGACCCGTCCGAACTGTATTATCTGCACCCATATACCAAGAGTATCCACCAATTCAAGGAGAGAAATAAGCTGCATTTTCAGCAAGATGGGCAGGAATGGACAAGGAATCAAGAAGATTTCGACGAAGGAAAGGTGGATTCGTTGAACAGCAAGAAGTGGAAGTCAGTTTGCTATCGAGTAGTCGACAAATGGCGGGACATTCTGGTGGATTATTTCGAAAAGAACCACAATTTTCGTCCTGAAGTTGATGCTTTTGCAAACAAAAAGAATAAAAGATTTCCGAAGTTCTACGACGACGCCTGGAGTGAAGACTGGTCTGAACCTCTTTGGATCAATCCGCCCTTCGACGTTTTTCCTCGTGTAGTGCAGAAGCTGAAGCAATCCGGCGCAAAGGCGATATTAATTGTTCCCAATTGGCCAGGACAAGAGTGGTTCAAGGACATTATGGACATTTCTACCGACATTGTCGAGCTACCTCACAAGGGCGTGAAGCTGTATTGCGAAGACAATGGCAAGCCTTTGCCACAGCGTTCGTGGAGCACGTTGGCGTGCTTAGTTGACGGGAATCTGGGAGATTATTGGCAAGATGGCAGTGAAATGGGAACAGAAGAGGTTATCTCAAATTCCTCAAGAATCGACAAAATTGAGGTGGATGAAGACGATCGAGAGCGGAATCCCGACGTATCGTCGCGGAAGGAGGGAAGGACAATCGGCGTCCCTCAAGAGAACGCCTCCATCCATTACAATTCGTCCCCATCAGACAAGAATCAAGCCAAAAAAGTCAAGATTTCAAGCAAGAATGAAGACAAATCTCCAAGAATCTCGCCTGAATTGACAGGAATGAAGCTGAATTCGTCCGATCATCCCTTCAAGACATTCGTGGACCCCTTTCATTGGTGGGATCCCACGGAGGAGCGAGCTCAGGTGAGCTTCATCCGCCAGCAATGCGACGAAAAAGTTTGGAATGAAGTGGCCAAGAACATGAGACCACGACCAACAATTCGCAAATTGGTGGACATAATGTCGGTGATTAAATGTGGGAATCAGGTCGACGGAGACAAGATATCTGCAAGAAGGGACGCAGTGTTCGAAGATTATCAAGATGACGTGCTGAGTGGGAAGTTGTGGAAAAACCCCCCAATTCGATGTGAAAATGGAGAAGCCAAGATTGACATAATCGAAGGCTCAAAGGTGCACAAACAACGTCCATTCTATCTACACGGCACCAAAGCAGATGCCCTGCGAAAGATTATTGAGCGCAATCTCTATGAGTTCGGTTGGTTGGAGGGCTGCATGAGTTCTGAGTGGTGTTCAGCACCATTTACTGTGCCAAAACCCCCACCTGCTGACCAATCCAGCATAGATGCTTGGCGTCTAGTGGTGGATTACAGAGCCCTGAATGCCGCCACAGTACCAGACGCGCATCCTCTTCCTCTAATCGAGAAGGAGATCGCCGCGAGAGCCAAAGGCAAGCTCTTTACTGTGTTGGATTTGCGCCATGGCTTTCATCAGATGCCCCTTCGAAAGGAGGATAGGCATTTGACGGCAATGTGCACGCCCTGTGGCACTGTCAAGTGGACTGTACTGCCGATGGGTCTGAAGAATGCGCCGTCGATGTTCCAGAAGATGATGGAGACTATTTTATTTCAGAAGCACAAAGATCTGGATTTACAAGAATTCTGCAGCATCTACATCGACGACCTTCTGATTGCCACGCCGTTGGGAAAAAACTTTGATGAGTGCCTGAAGTTGCACGAAGAACAAGTTCGAAAAGTTCTCGAAGTCCTTCGACAAGAGAAGCTCCTGTGTGGACCCAAGAAGGGCAAGATGTTCCTCCAATCGGTGGAATTTTGTGGCTCTGTCTTGGAAGATGGGACAAGAAGACCAGCCCCAGGAAAAATGGCTGCCCTGCAGCTCTGGGAAAGGCCTAAAACCATCACGCAGCTTCGTGCCTTTTTAGGCTGCTGCAATTACTACCACGAGTTTCTTCCTCTCTACGCCAAGTTCTCTGGTCCATTGACAGAGTTACTCAAGGTTGGCAAAATAGAAGGAAAGAAGGGATCTCAAGTCAAGCTCAAGTGGACGCCAGAATGTGAAGAGGCATTTACTGGTCTCAAGGAAGCACTGGCGAATGTGGTTACATTAAAGACTCCGTGGTTGGATGGAAGACCTTTTTATATTCGTACAGACGCCAGTCGTTACGCCGTTGGTGCTACGATCGAACAAGTCGACGACGAAGGTCACCATCATCCTCTGGCTTTCTGGTCTCGCAAGCTTACAACAAGACAGCGAAATTGGAGTCCAAGGGAACAAGAAGCCTACGCAATCCTTTGTGCCTTACGGCGCTATGAAGGTTGGATCTTGGGCCATCGCGTTGAGGTACTGACTGACCACAAGTCACTGGAGAGCTGGAGGACAGAACATGTGGATACCCCTGGTGGACCAGCTGGGAGAAGAGGCCGTTGGCATGAAAATCTCAGCAGATTTGACCTCCATGTGACTTACATTCCGGGTCGCTACAACACAGTGGCGGACGCCCTGAGTCGCTGGGCCTACGCAGCCTCTGAGGCTTACTCTGAAGTGATTTTTCATGGGACAGCGACGGATAAAGCTGAAGTGATCGAGTTCGACAAGGAAGAACAAGCACTGATCAAGAAACATTGTCTCCAATGTTCGATTAAAAATCGGATGAAGGTGGATTTGGTCAGATGCAAGGAGATTACCAAGGCAGATCAGACTGCAGGAGTTAACTCTGACTCTGAGTCGTCGCTGCCACTCCTTAATGTGTTTCCGACAACAAGATCCAAAGCGAAATCCACGCTCCCTCCACAACAAAAGGACAAGGAAACTTCCTTCCTCTATGTGGATTGGACGAAGATGTACAAGGAGGACAGGTTCTTCGGGTCTGTATACCACAAATTGAAAGGGGACAAGCCTTACGACTCTGAAGAGACGTCTGATTTCAAAATCCAAGGCGACAAGTTATTTTGGCAAGGACGGATTTGTGTTCCTGATTGTCTGATTGACCAATATGTCAAACATTGGCATCGGAATGAGACAGCCCACACACATTCTCGTGTGCTGCAACAGGAGCTACGCCACAGAGTGTACACAAGGGACCTCAAGGGTGCCTGTGAACGAGTTGCCAAAGGATGCAAGCAATGTCAGGCGACCATCCCCAAGAATCAAAAGGCAGAAGGACTACTGAAGGGATTACCAATTCCTGAGAGGTTGTTCGACAAGGTGACGGCGGATGTCTTCGAGTTGGGACAAATCCAAGAGGAATGTCTCTACACGAAGAAGCCTATCGATGGGGTTTTGTTAATTCAAGACCGCCACAGTGGCTACATCCAAGTCCTCCCTTGCAACACGAAGCATCTCACCTCTGAAATGGCTGCCAAGTGGCTTGGATCCACTTGGACTCTAGATCCTTGATCCTTTCAAACCATTGCGAGGCGTCGTAGCACTGCCTTGGATGATACATCACTGGTCCTGGACCCATCTTCTCACGACCAAAAACCAGCTCATTCGGACTTAATCCAGTGTAATTCTTGGTACGATGGTATCTCCTCAAGACACAGTAAATTGTCTCCAACCAATTGTAGTCTTTTTCAGTCGCCAGAAATTTTCTCAGAATGGAGATAAGAATCCTTCCAGCGCGTTCAGCAGGGAGAGCTCGATGGTCGTAGACTCGGGCACGAAGGTGATGCACTCCCAATAGGGCACACATGTTCTCCCACCAAGTCCCAATGAACTCTTTCCCACTGTCCGTCAGAATTTCACTGGGCACATCCCAGTTACTCATCCACTGACTTGCAGTAAAGTGGAAAGTCAAGCAGATTGGTTGAATTTCAAAAATAAGTCAAGAATGCAAGGAAAACCCTTCGAGAAAGGCCAGCAAGTTTGGCTTCGTAAGTCAGACGAGACCCTGAAGGACGACAACAAATTGTTACCTTTGTGGGATGGCCCATTCCAAGTCAAAAGTCAACTAAGTGAGACTACATTCAACATTGAGATTGAGCCAGGCAGGCATCAAGAAGTACATCGAGATCGTTTGAAGGCCGAAGTACCCTGCCCCAAAGGAAGGTTCAAGCCTCTCTACTGGACTTCGAAGTACCTGAGCGACAGGAAGATGGTCACAAGCAGTTTCGAGTTGGAGAAGATTCTTGAGTACAAGAAGAATGCTCGAGGCAAGTGGTACTTTCTGTGCAGATGGAAAGGATTCGGTCCAGAAGAAGACAAATGGGAGCCAGCTTCAAGCTTCATCCATGGGTATACGGATACTTTCATCGAGTTCCTGAAGAAACACCCTGAGATTGACAAAGAGCTCTCGCTGATCAAGGATTGTGTCACCAAGGAAGACTTACAAGCACAAGAAGAAGCTCCAATTGTGGCATCATCCATTCAAGACAAGATCTGATCAGGATTGAGATCGCCGAAACTCTCCAAAAGGTTTACGGTCGACATATACCCTTGGCATGGGGACATAACAGTCCAGACGCATCGTCTATGTGGTTCGACAAACAGATGATGGGACATTCTGGAGTCATCCTGGTCATTCCATCCATCATTCCCATCATGGCCATCATGTGAATCATGTGCTTCATCTCAGATGATTCCGATCGGAAGTTCCGAGAGGCCTTTATCCTCAACCACGACGACACTATCGCCTTTTGCTGTCGGCTGGGCCCCTCTACTCGCCTTGGGAAGGACTCGTTCGAGTTCGTGCTCATTACAGAGATTCTGGCACATGACTGAGTCTGATCCATTTCATGTGTTTGACGGATCTGCTCAGAAGGTCATTTCCATCAGCTCTTACATTGAGACGGTTGGTTGGTTCTTCAATCGACCACTGTCAAAGGGCTTATATAGACCAAGTGACGACGATGGTGTTCTTACTTGTGTCGACTCGCTGTTCATCTGTGGATTGTGTTGGAATCCCCCTCAGAATCAGCTCAATTTTGGCACATTCCCAGTACCAAGCACTGGATGCTTATACATTCTGGGACTATAACGAGTCAATTACCCCTTCTGGCTCATACTGGATTAAACATGAAGCCCTGGGAACAATACTGACAGTGGGGTAGCCCTCACTGGGTTTTCTTGGCTATCATTACTTTGAATGATTGGATTACCATCATGGGGATCATCATCATCCTGAGGATTTGACCTGGATTGGCTATGAATGACAACTGGATTTCCGTTCAACACTACACACAGTGTCTATCGACATTGAATTGGACCTATTTTGGCTTGCGGTGAGTTTCGCCACCCTGAATCCATGCGCGATACACTGATTTTGGTCTCAATTCAGGCACATTTTGTACCATAATCTGGCATCTGGTCTCATGACTGCAAATGACACCAGCCAGTTTCACACATCTTGGACTCCATGAAGGGATACCCTATTTTTTTGACGCTCGACGACATGGCGACGCTCGTTTCCTGTTTTCTGGCAGTGGGATGTCAGATCCTGATTTCATCATGAATCATGGATCATGAATCATCATGTACATTCTTCACTCAGACTTTCAATTTTCGAATTTTCGAGCTTGAACGAAGCTTTTTCTGTGTGCCTAGAGGTACCTATACGTTTCATTCAAGTCGATGGCCATCGCGAAGCACAGATCTCAGCACAATTTTGCTCAATTCAGCTCAATTTCACACATTTTGCCTTAGGTTAGGCAGTTTTTGGTCACTTTCGCCGTTTCGTTCACTTCACTTGACCCAGCCTGACATACTGGCGTATGTTTTCAGAGGGGGAGTGTAACGGCAGCAGTGACAGCACTCAATTATACACTGATGTGATCAGAATTCCAATGATTCTCAGATGTACATTAGTGCAGTAAATTTTCCGTTCTGTTTCATGTTTTCCGTTCGCCGCCAGATGTCGCCTGTGAGCGCGCGTCGAGTCGCATTTGTCTTTCGTGATTTCCCAATCGGATTTATTTAAAATATTTCGAATGATTTCACGTCGTGTCATTATGTGCGATGAATGCGCATTGAGATTCTATGTCTGCTCCATTTTTGTAGACCGGGTTTTCGTACTCTTCATATCTCGCCATGGAGTTCAAAGGACTTACAAGTGCTTCGCATATGTCGCTCCAAGAGGCTGGATATGGGTCTGAAGAGGGTCAGTTGGGTTCGGAGATATCAGGGGCAGTGTCGGGCGTTACGACCCCTGGGGCATCAAGGCTGCAGGCTTCGCAATCACAAGAAAGATCAACCACTATGCAGCGGTTACACCGGGGAGCCGGCGCCGCCGGGCCCGTGCTACTGGCTTGTCGCCAGTGACACCCCCTTGGGCTGGCGCGGAGGCTGCCTAGCCTAGGGGTTGGGGCTCGGCGCTGTGCGCCACTACTGCCTTGGCGGGTGCAGTGCCCCGTCTGTGTGTGCGCGGCGCTCGCGGCCAGTTCGGGGGGTTGGGGCCGGTACCTGGTGTTGTGTCTCTCTCGTTTCCCCCTTCCCGCCCCGCGCGTTCCGCGCTGCGTGTGGCGGGCCGTCCCGTCCGGGTGTCCCTTACCCTCGCTCGCTGGTACGCCATTCCACGCGGTCTGTGCGTTCCGCGCGCTCGGTCCGGTTGCCCTTCTGGTAGTCCCCGCATGCCCCTTTCGTGTGTGTGCGCTCGCGCTCCCGCGGCGTCCGCTCCCCCCCCCTCTGGGTGGTGTGGCGTGCGCACCTCGCGTGGTCCCGGCACTGGGCGCTGGTAGGGCCGTTCCACGTGGTCCGTGCCCCTCCGCATGTCCTGCCCCGGTCCCTTGCTCCGTCTGGCGTGCTTGGGGGGGGGCGGTCCGGTCCCGGTTCCCCCCTACTTGGCTTGGCGTTGTGGGGGTGGCGGTAGGGCGTCCCCGGGGGGGGTGCCTTCTACTGTTGCGAGGGGCGTCTGGGGTCAGGCGCTCCCCCTCCCCCAACTGCCCGCCCACTGGGCGGGCTGTTGGGGTCCGCGATCCACGTGGCGTGGGCGCGGGCGTGCGGGTGTGGGGGCCCTTCTCTGTCCCTTCCGCCTGCACGCCCTGTGGGGGCTGCGCGCCGCGGGGCGGGTCCGTGGCGTTCGTGTGCCGGGGGGCGGCCGGGGGGGGGCCTGTAGGGCGGGGGGTCGCTCTGCCTCGTTCCGTCCCTCTGCCTTCCCTGGGCAGGCAACAAAGCGGTTGTCACTGGCGTCGTGCTGTCCATGGGGGGCGTGGCCCCCCATACCACTCCGGTTCGTGCCCACCCGCCTTCTCTGGGCGCGATCTGTGCGGCGTCCTGGCGCGTTGGCGCGGGCTCGCTTGTTCTCCGCGGCCCCCGTGGGAGCCGGCGGCTGGGGCGGGGGGGCGGGTCGCGCTCCGGCTCCTCTCTCGGGCGGGGGGGGGACCATCCCCCCTGCCTCCGGGGGTGGCAGCCGGGGCCCCTGCGGCTTGCGGGCCGGTGGGGGGATGGGGGGGGGGGGTCGCGCCGCGGTGAAAGTGCTGCCCTGGGTCGATGTGGGTGCCGGAGGGCTCGGGGCCGGCAAGACCAGTGGGGCAGGCACGCGAGGAGTCTTCCTGGATGTTGTTATTGGGGTTGGAACCAGAGACACGGACACCAACGGAGGCGAGAGCAGCGACAACAGAAGCAAGGTCCATGCTGATTGTGGTCCGGCAGAAAATCCCAGTCTATGAAGAAAATTGAGGGGAATTATTCTAAATACATCTGAGTGTCCAAAACTGTCCGAATGAATTTAAATAATCCATTTATGTAAAATTGTATGGCCGATCTGGGCCGCGAGCGCGCGTCAACGGCAAATGGCGATTCCAGCTAAAATAGCGGAATGCGGCGGATTTACGGGAATTGGACCGCGGAATCAAATCCGGCATATCAGAAATATATAGGAAATATCCTGTGACTGAGCTGCGAGGCGGCAATTCCGCCGAAGCAAAGAAAATGACCAAAATGTAGCCAATCTGGGCAGAATGTCTGAAAATCTGAGCAGATGGGGCTAGCCGCACTTACACTCCCCCTCCAAAAACACACTGGGGTGTGTCGCTACGTCAACGAAGAACGTAGTGCGGGTAAGTCCCAGAAAAACATAGAAATGTAGCCTCGATGAGGCGAAATCTGCTTGATCTGACCTGAATTGGGCTGAATTGGCACTGAATCAGGCTGGATGAACCTGAAATGAGACAGAATGAGAAGTGACGAACAGTCCTCCGTGCAGTAAAACATTAGGTCACGGGCTAAAAAGCATGTAAACGTATCGAGAATCGATACCAAACCATGCATTGGTTGAGAATGAGGTAGATTATTGGTGGATTGAGTGGGGGGATCAAGAATTGAAGTGACATCTCAGCGCTCTGGCACAGTTTCGCTGTCGCGGGCACGCTACGGTGTCCTCGCCGAACTCTACATCGTGTTATCCCGCTTTTCTCGTTCTGAAAAGTACAGCATGTGGCTCAGATTTGGCGCATCTGGTGGATGATCACAAGATTCAGCAAAAATGAGAATGAAATGAGCAGAGATTGAGGGGATTAAGCAATCACAGAGTGGTTAAACAAATACACATGTAGTCTACAGACCCTAAGTGCACAGAAGATCATAAGCGTCAACGAAGTTAGGCAAAGCCGTCGACAGATCTTCGAGGAATGAGAGGAGATGACAAGGAAATCAATCTAAATTGTCCTAACATGAGTACATTCCCTGAGATGAAGGTGAAATGAAGCGGAATGTCGACAACTGAAACTACCAACACCTTCGTTTAGACTAAAGTTAATATATATGGTCGTTTATTCAGCTCAATTGTGCTTTCCGGCACGTTGGTTCGCGAGCATCTAACAGATTCTATCAAAATGTGGATCATGTGATGATGCATCATGATGGGACATGCTGGCCCTGGATCCTTGGCATGTAACGCGCCGAAGGTTCGCTGAAGGCACTTTACTGACAGTATATAACTGAGAGACACCGAATTTACAATGGCGGTGGTGTCAATCGACTTGGACAAGGCCAATCTTTCGATGAAGTCCCACAAGACACTTGGATTCACCATTCTCGACAGTTTCTGGTGGAATTGAGCTCACATTGGCGTGTGCCAAAAATACAACGAAGCTTACGGACTTCAGAGGTTGCTGTTCGAAGTCCCTAGAGCTCCTAGATGAAGATTGTCTGAACAATTGACGTCTGGGTTACGTGCAACAGTGGCAGAATGATGGACAAACCTGAGAAATTCAAGGTAAATTTGAGGATCCTGGATCTGAATCTGGACTTTGGCGTCAGCATCACAGCAAATGAAGGTGAGATCTGAGTCCCTGGCGTCGCCTCTAGGGCAGCCAGTACTACAGGGGTTGCCTGTAGGGGTGGATGTCGCTGGCCAGCGTTTTGATTATGTACATTTGCTTCCATCTGCACGAGTAGCCAAATTCCAAAGATACACAGACCAACAGAGACAAGATTACCCCGAATCTGCCTGAATTAAGCCTGAGTTTGGTTGTTTCTGTACACGGCAGCACACTCCGTCAGCGTATCTACGCCTTGTCTGCCTAACGGAGACCAAAGAAAAGTTGATTGACGTCAAATTATCAAACATTCGCAGTTCTCCACATCATGACATAAACAGAAAGAATGAACAGTGGATTGAGCAGAATGTGGTAGGATGGCTTCGTTAATTCGGCCAAGCACGAATGCATGTGACCACCAACCTGTCTGGCCTGGCCCTCGTACGGCTTGGGCGCTGCAGATCAGCGGCCGAACTTGAAGCTTGGTCCTCATTTGGTTCCTGGGCTGGCCTGACCGCAGGAGGGGGGATCGACGGATCAGCCCTGGAATGTGGCTGCTGAGGGCCGTAAAAGGCTGGATCTCGATTCACCACAGGTCGTTTTCCGTCGCTCTCCACTTGTCTGTCTGGTTTCGACAAACAATCTGTCAGGAGTACACCAATTTCGGGGTGCTTCTTGAGGAAGTCGATGAACCCCTTGGTGTATCCATGGACAAAAGATTGGGCTGGTTCCCAGTTGTTGTGACTGGAATCAAAGCCCCTCCACTCACACAGAAATTCCCATTCGCCCTTGGCGTCACGTCTTGCTTCAACAATCCTCTTGAGTTCGTACTTCCCCCCTTCGATTACCCGATCGGACAAGTGTTTTGCAGTCCAAAAAAGGGGTTTAACTCGATCCTTGGGGGAGGGGATCTCTCTCTTGAGGCGATCGCCCGAAACGTCAATTTCCCTGCTGACATCCACACGAATCCTCCACCTGTTCTCCCCAAGACGCGCTGTAACAGCGAATGGCCCCTCCCACAAGGGAAGAAGCTTGTCATCTCCGTCCAGGGTGGTTTCGGATTTTCGAAGCCAAACTCGATCATCGACTTCAAAATTGTGGGGGTTCTTTCGACCTTGATTTTGAACCCAAAGCCAGTCAGCTTGATGCTTCTCGATTAATTTCGACACAGATTTATCTGCTCGTTGGACTTCGTCCAAAAACAGCGAAGCATCCTTACAGGGGCGAGGATTATTCAACGGCATGTTCCACCAACACTTCTTTCGTCCAAAGACAATTTCATTTGGAGAAAGGCCATGATACAAAGGCGTGTTGTGGTAACGGCGAAGCAATGCGAAGAGAACTTCCATCCAATGGAAATCCTTTTCACTCGCGAGCTCCTTACGAAGCATATTAATTATTGAGCGGCCGGCTCTTTCGCCAGGCAGCGCTCGATGCGAGTGGATTTCACATCGGAGGTGGTGGATTCCAAGGCGAGCACACAATTCTCTCCACCATTCGGAGGTGTACTCTTTGCCTGAATCCGTCACCACCTCGGATGGGACGTCCCAGCCTCCCATCCAGGTCTGCGCGCACCACTTGGCGGCAGCCTTGCCAGTCATCGACTCAATGTTGCAAGGCAACACTTGAATGTAGCCGGAATGACGGCACTGAATTAGGAGCACACCATTGACTTTTTTATTCGTCCAATGGCACTCTTCGTCATCGAGTTCACCGAGATAGAAAAAATCACTCGTGACTCTGTTAAAGAGACGCTCCGGAATAGGATGAGGCCTCAGATGGCCGTGCTTCTTCGCGCTGGGAGGCGTCGAGACAGCACATTGGGCACATCCGGCTGCTACTTTCATGCAGTGAGTGTAGAGCCTCGATCCAAACAACCTATGCTTAATCATCGACCACAGTCGACGGCCATGTGCGTGGGGGGACTCCCATTTGTGCCACCAGTTTAACACTCGGGGGGCTAGGGCGTCTGGCACACACAATTTACCCTCCATCCACAGTTTCCCCCCATCCAACGAATACTCTGCAAAAATCCCATCCCTGTGAGCATCTTTGGATTTGAGATTTCCAAAGACCTCTTTAAACATGGGATCCTGCAGGTAATCGGACGTCCAGTCACGGATGATCAGGGAATCCTTAGGCAGGGGTGGAGTTTTGGCCGGATCTCGACGCTTAATGCCTTGGATCAACCGAAATCGATTTACTCGTCGGGTGTAGTCAAACCGTTTCACACTCCCTGTGGAGGGATCGGTGACATTTTCCACGACTTTCATCGTTTTGGTGCAGATCTCATGGGCATGCGCCGGATCTGAGATGGCCGTGATGTCGTGACACGGCAATGCGTGCTGTTTAACAGCGCACTGCATGCATGCCCGTCGAATGAGTTTCTTTTCTTCCTGATCCCATTCGATGATGACATGGCGGTCCTGCTCCGTACCATGGATGTTGGTACTTTGCAGCCCCTCTGAGGCGGGGTAAGCCCATCGGCTCAGAGCATCCGCTACCGTGTTGTGTTTTCCAGGCAAATACGACACGTGGAGGTCAAACAGAGAGAGAAATTCGTGCCATCTGGCCCGTCGACCAGCTGGGCTCGCGACAGTATCAATGTGTTCAGTGGCCCAATACTCCAGAGATCGATGATCCGTCAGGACCTCGACTCGATTGGTGCCAACCCACGATTGGTACTTTTTTAAAGCACAGATGATGGCGTAAGTCTCTTGCTCACGCGGCGACCATTGCATTTGGCGTGGAGCTAGCTTCCGAGACCAAAATGCAAGAGGGTAATGATCGCCGGTGGCTTCATCAACCTGTTCAAGGACAGCTCCGATCGCGTACCTAGATGCGTCGGTTCTAATGTAGAAGGGTCTGTCAAATTGGGGCACATGCAACGTGGCGACTTCGCAGAGGGCTGCCTTCAAGTGATGGAAGGCCTCCTCGCACTCGTCAGTCCACTTGACACGAACCTTTGAACCTGCCTTGCCTGCATCTCTCCCTACCTTCAATAATTCAGTGAGGGGGGCAGCAAATTTGGCATAATTCGGCACAAAAGTGTGGTAAAAATTGCAACAACCTAGGAATCCTCGCAACTCCGTGATCGTCTCAGGGCGCTTCCACTTCTGAATAGCGACGAGCTTCCCTGGACTGGGTCGTCGAGTGCCATTCTCTAGGAGAGAACCACAAAATTCGACTGATTTTAAAAACAATTTTCCCTTCTTTGGCCCACAGATCAGCTGATTGGCGTCAAGAATGTCCAAAACTTGGTTCAGCTGCTTCTCATGTAGGGCCACCAGCTCGGCTTCGGTCAGTCCCTCCCCCTCCGTCGCGATGATTATGTCATCTATGTACACACTCACGAAGGCACGAAGCTCCGGATGGGTTGTGAACAGCACATCCTCCATCATTCTTTGAAAAAATGAGGGGGCGTTCTTCAATCCCATGGGCATGACGGTCCATTGGACTGGGCCACATGGCGTGCACATACAAGTAAGAGGTCTGCTGTCCTTCCTCAACGGCATTTGGTGAAAGCCGTGACGGAGATCCAGCACAGAGAACAAACGACCTCTTGCCCTCTTGGCGATTTCCTCCTCAATGAGGGGCAGGGGGTGTGAATCCGCCTTGGTTTCGGCGTTGAGATTGCGAAAATCAACAACCATTCGCCAACCATCTATGGTGTTCTGGTCTGCAGGCGGTGGCTTCGGGACTGTGAACGGTGAACAGCACCATTCGCTGGTCATACAACCCTCAAGCCAACCAAATTCCCTGAGATTTCTCTCAATGATTTTTCTGAGAATCTCATGTTTGTGTCCATGATTTTCATAAGGGCGCTGTTTTTTTGCCTTGTACCCTTCACGAAGCTCGATGAAGGCTTCACCGAACTGTCCACGGACAGGGGGATCTTTGATCAACTTCCCTGAAAGGGTTGAATCCTTCCGTTCCTCAAAAATCTTTTCTCTGGACTTGGAACACAATTCAGTGTCCACCTGATCGCCAGGAATTACTGTCGAAAAAACTTTGGCGACTTCTTCGGCTTTGGCAGGAAGAATCTTCTTACGGATGTCCCTAAACAGGTCCGTATCAACTGCCTCCTGAAGATAGGTGGGTCGTGTGTCGAAATCCCAGAGATTTTCTTCGCGATCCAGCTCCTCGAAAGGATCCATGAAAGCTTCCACAGGGGGTTTTTCATAAAAAACTCTGAATTTGCGGCGCGATTGGAGATTTTTCCTCGCCCGTGCACTGAAGATTCTTTTCGATGTCGACCGTATTGGTGAAGAGGGAGTCGAGGCGGATCCATTGGTCGTTGAATCACCTTGGGTATCTGACGAACAAAAATCAGAAAAAATAGATTCATCATCAGTACCACGCTCAACCTCAGATTCAGACCCAACACAGGAGTCTGTACCAGAATCAGCAGAATTAGAGTCAGAAAGCTTTCCATCCACCAGGAATGCAAGCGAACTCCAGGACCGCTGTGGCAGGGGACCTGTGTCGTCCCTGGCATACAGCTTAATCTTCCTGGGAAGTTCGATGTAATCAACACAAATGTCCTGTAATTCCTGAAACCAAGGCTTGTCGTCCCACAAGGGCACAACTAAAATTGCCTGGGTCTTATCTTGCTTGATTTTGTGGATGACCTGCTGGATTAAGTGAAACGGAGGATTAATCCACAACTTCTTGTCCCATTTGTGGGTCCAAGCGTCGCTGAAGTGCTTATCAAAGCGCTTGTTCGTACGGTTAGCAAAGGCATCATACTGTGGCCAAAAAGAATGATGTTCATGAAAGTATTCACAAATTGCATCGCGCCATTTGTCGACAACTCTGTAGGATGAAGAGTGCCAGCGCGAAGGGCGTCGTGGCTGGGAGTCCCTACGAAGACATTCTAACTCTTGGGAGTAATCGGCACTCCCATTCACCTCTGCAATGGTGACATCTTCAGCAAATTTTGGTGTCACTTTTTGCTTCAAAAATTCTTCTGCACTTTGAAACCCTGCGTGCAAAAAACGAAATTCAGGACGCTCCAAAGGACCTGACTCCAGCAAAAAACAACGACGATGACCTACGGGCGCTACCCTGTTCTTACGAAGCCAAGGATGCCCCAAATAAAGGTCATATTTTATGTCAGCACGGTAGAAGTAGTCATCCTTAAGGACAACTTCTTCCACATTTTGCTCTTCCCAAAGGTCTTGAGCGACCAAATGGGTGGATATATAACAACCGCGTTGCCCACCTGCGAGAGAATGTCCAGAAACTCCCTCGAGGGTAACAGGATGAGGCGACTCGAACACGCAGTCGTCGGGTAAGAATGCATTGGATTGGAGATTTACCTCCGATCCATTATCACACAAACAAGTGGCGAGGTGGAAATTTCCCTTGCAATCAGAGACCCACAGCTTTGTGACAAACTGACGGGCCCTGTGCTTGGACTGTACACCAACCTCGTCCACTACAACAGAAGGATCCGCTTCCGGATCCAGGGGAGAGGAGACAAGCGACCCTACATCAAGTAATGGTCGATCAGGAATTTGGGGATCATGCCTGAAATCGCCTGGGGAGGGGCGATTTTCGTGGCTCCCCTAGGCGTTCTGACCTCCAGCGGCTGCATTTACATTGTGCACACAGCCTGATTCGTCGATCCACTCCTCTTGGAACGGATCATCCGCTGGATTCAGGGCGTTTTCGACATAATCTCGATCCGCATCTGACACCTGGTCTGCACCTGAGACCTGATCCACACGATGATTACCCTTTCCGCGTCCACGGCCACGGCCGCCGGATGATGGGCCACCACCGTCGCCACGCCCTCTGCCCTTACCAGAGAAGGGGGTTCCCGAAGGATTTCCCTTACCCTTACCCTGTGATCCTGGAGCATTTCCTTTGTTTTGACCGGATTGAGGGGTTTGGCCTGGATTTCGATTTCCGCCTCCGGCGTTGAAATTGGGACCTGTCTGACCATTTGGTTGCCCACCGGAACCGGATGGAGTCCGATTCCCTTTGCCTTGGGACCCGCCAGGGCCTCCAGTATTTTTGTTCCCACCGGAGGGAGTCGAATTACCCTTTCCCCCCTTGGCACCATGCACCTGTCTGTCATTCCTGTCTGAATTCTGAGGATTACTGACATTTTCACCAATCACCTTGTGATCGTAAGCAGACCATCGGTGATTAGCAGTGGAATGCGTCTTAGCTCGGTTCGTAGAACCTAGAAGAAGACAGATGCTACAATGATCCTGAACATTCCGGGTGTCATTCACCTTTTTGTTGCCCTTTTGGGCCCCATTTTGGGTGTTTTGCTGGGTATTCCTGTTTCCCCCAAGACCCTCATGGAAATTTTGATTGGCGGCGTCAGCGAGCCTCTCAACCTCTTCCCACAGTTCCTGCGGAGTGAACGAAAACACCCAGTTCCTGGCCTTCAGGCGATTTCCATGGAAGCTTACTCCCCTGTTGAGGACTTGGACAAACAAGTCCCGATCCTCGTGTTCATTAAACTTGATTTTCCACGTGTTTTCAGTGAATTTCACCTTGGTAAACGACGTGGGGGAGCACTTTTGAAGTGCCTCCCTGACGGTAAACCGGTTGGCCGAGGCGTCAAAGCCATCGATCTCCGCCCACCAGGTCTTGACCTTTTCTTCGGACTGTCGATTCCGAAGGGTGGCGGCGGTTTCTGAGGGGATCTTGTCAAAAATCAGATTTTTCAGCTCGGCACTAGAAAATTTTTCGCCTGAATGTTCAGATTCTTCTACGAGATTCCAGAAGCGCTGTCTCTTGTCCTGCACCTCGTGCAAGATTAATCGAGAGAACGAAGGAAAATTCTTCAACATCTGGTGGTAATGGTCCTCTGGTGATCGAGATCCACGTACCTCCAACTGTTCCCACACCTCATCAAAGGTAAGGGGGGAACTTGAATCTTCACGATCACTCCAGGTTCTGAGCCAAGTGTTGGCCGGCGCTCCCTCAAGGCAGTCCAGGAGCGCCATCAGGAACTGATCATCCTGGAGTTTTTGAGTCTTAACCCACAGTTTAAATTCCCGTTGGAACTGAGGCCAACGTCTGGGGTTTCCATTATACTTTGGTTGCTTGGCAACCTGACGAAGTCGCAATGAAGTGGGATTTAGGAGTGAATCCAGCCCAACACCGGCCGTAATGGCAGACACCTTGGCGGCATCATTAGCCACACCAGCTCCGGCGAGGGTCTGGGCGAGCAACATCTGGGCAATTGCATTGGAATCAACAGCAGGAAGGGTAGTACGGGAGGCAGTTCTTTTGGCATTCTGAACCTCAGTCCTAGCCTTCGCCGATCTACTCTGTGATCGAGAGATTGTAACCCTTTCCTTTAGCTTAGTCCTGCTGATCCGTGCATCGGTGGTCTTAGAGTCCACCGAAGGAGCAATCGAAAAAATTTCTGTCGCCTCCTCCGACGGTTCTGTTATCTGATCCACCGATGATGCGCCCTCAGACCTCATGTGGGTCTTGAAAAGATCTTTAATTCCCAGAGTCTGAATGATGAGTTGCATTTGATCCTTGAGCAATTGGAGCTCCGAATCTCGCTGAGATCTGCAAGAGCAGTCGGCAGGGCAGTACATACCGTGTCCTGAAGGACCTGAGCAGGCTGTCGGACCGCTAATCTCAGTGGTTCGCAGCCAGGAGTCCACTTGGGGAGCTCCTTCAGTCCTAATTTCCAGGCTTGCCTGCCTAGCTGCCTCTAAGATTCCTTCCTCAACCGCGGCGGCTAGATCGTCGCGGATTGAAACAGAGGGATGGGGGGCGGAGGGCCCGGCAACCGGTGCCTTGGTCTTCTCCTTCGGGAAGGGGCTTGCCTCCCAGATCTGCAAGAAAATGGAAAAAGATTCATCCTCTTGAGAACACCACCACATCCTAGTCTTAATTTCTTCTTGAAGGAGGAAAAAATATTCAAATAAAAAATCAGAGGCGATTCTCTCTTGTCCTATCAGCTTAGACGTGGCTAATAGACACAGGGCCTCAAGCGCCTCAAGGTTTCGGGTCACTTCCGAAGACAAATGGTTGTCCCATTGTGCCCATGAGGCTGGTCGATTATAGGTTGGTACCTCACCTGGACCACCCATCTCAATGTCGTCAATGTCGGCATCGATGGTCTCGAAATGTGGACATTGGTAGGGAGTATTGGTCCCCGCCAAGTCCGTAAGCTCCACCGGAGCGTTGCCATTAGCGTAAGCTGGGAGATTCCAGCTGCTTGATGGCCAATTTCGACTGGGATCTTGATTGTAATCTGGGCCTCCACAGCTGCTGATTTGTGTCCTTCTTGGGCAATTTGGGCTAGCGCAAGGCATTCCTCTCAAGGCCTCGTTCGCACAGCACCACGGGAGCGTGATGGTTACGTCTCCGGAGGTTGCGGAGTCGTACTGAGGGGCTAGCTGTGGTTGGGACACCAAAGGAACAACATTCAGGTAGCCTCTGCTACCATGAAAGTGCTGCCCTGGGTCGATGTGGGTGCCGGAGGGCTCGGGGCCGGCAAGACCAGTGGGGCAGGCACGCGAGGAGTCTTCCTGGATGTTGTTATTGGGGTTGGAACCAGAGACACGGACACCAACGGAGGCGAGAGCAGCGACAACAGAAGCAAGGTCCATGCTGATTGTGGTCCGGCAGAAAATCCCAGTCTATGAAGAAAATTGAGGGGAATTATTCTAAATACATCTGAGTGTCCAAAACTGTCCGAATGAATTTAAATAATCCATTTATGTAAAATTGTATGGCCGATCTGGGCCGCGAGCGCGCGTCAACGGCAAATGGCGATTCCAGCTAAAATAGCGGAATGCGGCGGATTTACGGGAATTGGACCGCGGAATCAAATCCGGCATATCAGAAATATATAGGAAATATCCTGTGACTGAGCTGCGAGGCGGCAATTCCGCCGAAGCAAAGAAAATGACCAAAATGTAGCCAATCTGGGCAGAATGTCTGAAAATCTGAGCAGATGGGGCTAGCCGCACTTACACGCGGCCTCCCTGCTCCCCTTCTAGGTGGCGGCCTGCGTTACTCAATCCTGGCCCCCCTCGTGTCGTCGGCGCACTCCCTTCCGGCGTGCGCGTGCGGTCGGGGTCGCAGTGCCGCCCCGGGGTGGGGGGGGGTGAGGGGCGGTCCGTGGACCGCTCCCCCTGGGGCCCCTGCAGACCTGAACCCCCCCTGTGGCTCCCTAGCTGGGGGCGGTGCGGGGGGGGGCCGTGGGGGGGCCGCCCCCCCGCCCTGTCGGGCGTCGGCCTGCCTTCCGTTGCCCCCGGCGTGCCCCCCCGGGGTATACTCGTGCCGTGGGGGTTGCCGGGCGGCCGCGGGCGTCGGGCGCGGTCCGGTCGGCCGCCGACGGGTCAGTGCAGTGGGGGAGGGGGGGGGGGAGGGGGGGGGAACCCCCCCCGCCCTGGTTCGCGCCCCCGTCTTTCCCGGGCCGGCCTTTGATAAGGCCGCTCCGTTTGCGCCGTCCTGGGCGTCGCCGGTCCGCTGTGGGCCGGCAGCAGGCAGGGCGTGTGGGCGCCTGCTTCGGCCGTGGTGCCCCCGCACCCCGGGTGCAGCGGCCTCTTCGGGGGGGGTGTGGGGCCGCCGTGCCTTCGGTCCGCCTCCGTCCGCTCTTGGGCCTGAGTGGGAGGGGGGGGGGGGAGTGGGGGGGGCCCTCTGGTCCCCTGGCGACGCCTCCTGACGGCCGGGGGGGGGGGGGGCGGCATGGCGGTCCCGGCCCCGGGGGCCAGCCATCGGCTGGGGGGTCGCACCCTTCCCCTGCCCCCCTCTACCTAGAGCCGGACCCTCGTGCAGGCCCTCGCTGGGGCCCCTCATCCCCCCGGCCGTCGTCGCGCGGCGCTGGCCGGCCGGGGGCGGCCGTGAGGGTTAGCGGTCAGCGGTTAGCGGGCTGCGGGGCAGCTGGTTCCCCCCCGCGCTCGTTGTCTCCGCCCTCCCTCCCGCGGGAGGTGGCGCGCTCTCCTGCGTCATGCCGTACCGTGGGGGGGGCGTGGGTCGGGGGACCCAGCTCCCCCCCCCACTTTCTCGCGTCCGCCGTCTCGGCCGTCACCTGCGCCGCCGCTTGTGTGGGGGCTGGGGCTGTGGCGGCGGCGGGTTGCGCCGGCGGTAGCGCCAGTGGGCGAGGGCGCTGCGCAAGGCCCGGGGGAGCCAGTTGTTGGCGTCCGCATACGTGATGCGGAGCACCGCTCCCCCTTGCAGGAAGGCCGGCCACGTCGGCTCCCTGTTGGGCCACGCCGCCCGGATCACTGACCTGAGGACCTTCTCATGGTCCTCTGGGGCTGCCCAACCCCCCGGGGGTACCTCTCGGTTTCCTCCGTCTCTCCGGAGGAGCACGGCATCGAAGGGCCGGTTCCTCAACCCCCTGGTGGTCCTCTGGTTGGCCCAGCACAACCACCCGTACACCTCCCCCACCAGGGGGAGGGCCTCCTCCCCCAGAGAGTCCAGGACCGTGCTCCAGTCCCGGTCCCACGGCCAGGCCCCCTCTGCCCCTCGCGCCGGCTCCCCTCGCTGCCCCTGTCCCTGCGGCGCCGATGCCGCGCCCCGCCCCCCCTCCGCCGAGGCCATCCGCGCCGGCTCCGCTCTCGGCGCGGGGGGGGCTGGCTGGTGCTGGGGTCGTGGGGGTTGGGGGGGACGAGCTCGCCAGCGTCAGGGTCGATGTTGTAGAGGTGGTGGTGGTGGTGGTGGGTGTGGTGCGCCGGCATCTGTTGGATGCCGGGGGGGATGCACCTCACCGGCTGCACGTCCGGCTGCGGGGGCGCCCCGCTCCCCGCCCCCCTCCCTTCGTCCCGCCCTCCCTTCCGCGCTCCCATGCCCCGTCCCGCCTGTCCCTTGGGGCCCGCGGCGCCCTTGCCCTTGCCCTTGGGCCCCTTTCCAGCCCCCTGCCCGTGCCGCGGGTCCCGCCCCCCGTCCCCAACGCCCTGGCCCGCCCGCTCGCCCACCGCCCCTCGCCCCGCCCCCTGCACCTGGGCTCCCTGCTCGCGCCCCTGCGTGCCCTTCCCGTGCCCTGGTCCCTTCCCGGCCCTCTGCCCTGAGTCGCGCCATCCGCTGCCTGCGCTCTGCCCCCCCCCGCTGCTGCGCCCTTGCTCCCTGCCGCGCGTGCCCTGGCCTGCTCCTTGCGCGCGCTCCTGGGCACTTTCCCTGTCACCTCCTGCCCCCCGCTCCACGCTCCCGTGGCTGGCACGCAGCTCTGCCTGCGCGCCCTCCCCTCCTTCCTGGATCACGCGCCGGGCGTCCCGCTGTCTTTGCAGCTGCGGTAGCGTGACGCCCGGCGGCGAGCGCTTGGGCGCCGGGGGGCGGACGTGCCGCGCCCGTCCCGGGGGGAAGGGCTTGGGGGGGAACTGCTTGGGGGTGCTGGTGTGGGTGTGGGTGGGGTTGGCGAGGGCGCGGTACTTCGCGCTCTCCCTGCCCACTGCTGCTGCTGCGGCGGCCGCCGGCGAGGCGCCCGTGGCCCGTGCGGGGCCCTTCCCCCGCTTTCGCGGCGTGCTCGGGGTCGCGGCGTGGCCGGCCGAGGCGGTGGCGCGGCCCGCCGGGGCCGCGGTCGCAACCCCTCGCGCGCCCTCCTCGCTCTCCTCCGCTGCTGTGGCGGCCGCCGGCGAGGCGCCCGTGGCCCGTGCGGGGCCCGTCCCCTGCTTTCGCGGCATGCTGGGGGTCGCGGCGTGGCCGGCCGAGGCGGTGGCGCGGCCCGCCGGGGCCGCGGTCGCAACCCCTCGCGCGCCCTCCTCGCTCTCCTCTGCTGCTGTGGCGGCCGCCGGCGAGGCGCCCGTGGCCCGTGCGGGGTCCGTCCCCCGCTTTCGCGGCGTGCTGGGGGTCGCGGCGTGGCCGGCCGAGGCGTTGGCGCGGCCCGCCGGGGCCGCGGTCGCAACCCCTCACGCGCCCTCCTCGCTCTCCTCTGCGGCTGCGGCAGCCCTCGGCGATGCGCCCGGTTCCTGCGCCGGGGCTACCCCCCGTGTCGGCGGCGTGCCGGGGGCCGCGGTCTGGGCCGCGGCGTGGCTCGCTGGGGCTGCGGTCTCCGCTTCCTGCGCGTCTGGGGCCCCCTCCCGGGGCGGGGCGGCAGGGCTTGCTGCTTGGTAGGCGGGGGCGGTCACCTCGGCTGGTTCAGGCTCCCGGGCCGGCGGCGGCGGCCCGACCAGCACCGCCGCCTCCGCCAGCCTCCGCTCCTCGCGCTCCGCGAGGGTCTCCCCCGGCCACTCCGGGGAGACGGGGGAGCAGGAGCGGGACCGGCGGTGGTGGCGGTTGTCCCGCTGGGGGGAGCCATCGGAGTCTGCCATCACTGTTATCCTGGTAGGCATGCGTGGTGGCAGGCGCGCCCTTCCCACTACCTCCTGGTGCATCAGTGCCGTGCCGTGGGCAGTGCCGTGTGGTGCTCTGCGGGGGGGAGGGGGGGAGGGGGTGGGGGGCCGGCTGTGGCGCCAGCCCCGCACGGCCGGGGGCCGGCGGCCATCCATCGGCATTGGGAGGGGAGGCGGGAGAGCCACGCGGCCCACGCGTCGCTCCACAGCTCCCAGTCTGGGGCGGGACCGAGGGCCCTGGGCCCCCGGGGGTCGTCGGGTGGTGTCGGGGGGGGCCGCACTAGGTGGACCCCCGTACTGGCGGTGACCTCCTGTGTTCGCAGGAAGGTGTGTACTCCGTCCCGCGCCGCGGGCGCCGCGAGGGGGGGGCGGGGTACGGGTGCTGCTCCACAGAGGTGGGTGGGGGTGATCCCCAGGACCCGCCCCGGGTCCCCGCGGGTCGCGACAACGAGGAGGAGCAGGGGGGTGCCAGGGCACTCTTGCCAGAGGACCTGCCCCCTGTGGTGGGCACCCCTGGTTCTGGGAAGGGGGGGGGGCAGGTCTGGGTTAGCCCAGCCGCGGGGGGGTGCGTCGCCGGCGGGAGGGCGGGGCACCAAGTGGGCTCCCTGGGGAACGCCTGGCATACGATGGCGTACGGGGGGGTAGGCCTGGTGCCGTCGTACACCGGGTTGGTAGGTCGGGGGCGGGCGGACGCCTCGTCCGCGCCTTCCACGAACACCGTGATCTCGCCCACCTCCAGGTCCTCGTCAGGTGGGTGTAGAAGGTGGAGCGCCGCATCCAACTCGGACACTCCCCCCGGGTACGTGGCCCGCGCCTGGTTCAGGTACGGGGCCGCGTCCCCGGGGTAGCGCGTCCTGAGGGCGTGCAGCAGGGCTGGGGCGCTGCTGCGGAGGGACATGGCAGACCCTGCTCCCGTCAGCCGCAGGGTGTCCCCCATGGACAGGGGCCGGCCCGACTGGTTGGACTTGCGCCACTCCATCCAGTGCCCGTAGAGGGCCGCCTCCGGGCTGATGAGCCCCGGCTGGACGGCGTTCACGATCCGGTGCATCGCCGGGAGTAGCATAGGGGCCCCCGCTCCGTTCAGGGCGCGGACGGCCGGGAGGGCGGTCTCGGTGAGGAAAGCCCTCGCACTGCCCATCAGGTCACACCGTGCGGCAGCGTGCGCCTCGTGCGCCTCCGCCACCGCGTCCGTCACCAGGCCCCGGACGGCCGCCTCCTGCGCTTTGCGGCGGGCCCTGGTGTGTCCCGGCCCATCACCCCGCCGGCGTGGCATGGTACTGCGGGCTCTGCAAAGGGCGGCGGCGGGCGGGGGTCAGGGCGCGAACACGTGCGACAGGTGCGCAACGGATGTGGGGTCCCGCAGGTGCACGTGGATCCACAGAAGGGCAGCGCCCGCGGGGCCCGCGCGTTCGTGTGAGGGGGTGTGTGCCCCCTCTTTGCGCCGGTGCAGGGCCTCCTCCTCTGTGCGCCTGCGCGGGACTGCGGGAGGTTCGGGCCAGGGGCACGCGGCCACCTGGGCGCACCGCGCGCACCTGTTGGCGCCTGTCGACGCTGCGGAGGACACCGTGTCACATTCCCCGCAGAGCCGGCAGGTGTGTGGGAGGTGGGAGGGCGGCGACCAAGGGTCGTGATGGCGGAGCCAGAGGTCGTCCCACCTCTGTCGGAGGGGGTCCCGGATCTCCAGCAGGCGGGCGCGGACGCGGCGCCGGTAGTCCCTGCCAAGTGTCTTCCGCTGGACCTCCCGCCACGTGTCGTCGGGGAGGATCCCGTGGTCCTGGAAGGCGGCGTTGAGGTCGTCCCACGCCGGGCGGGGGTGCCCCTGGGGGGGGGTTGCCATGTACACGTGGCGCCCGGTGAGGTGGGGCATCAGCGCATCCCATCGGCACCCGTTCGCGGTGTCTCGGTGGAGGAGGGCTAGCAGGGTGCCGTCCGCGACTGCCTCCCATCCCACTCGCAGCCCTTCGCAGCCGTCCAGCTTCTGGCGCAGCGCGGCTGCAATGTCGGTGGGGAGCATGAGGAGCAAGGGCCCCTGGGTGTCGCCCAGCCGGGACAGGGCGTCGTCGTATACCGGCCCCCCAGCTTTGAAGTGCGCCACGGCGAGCTGGGCCGCCCCGCCCTCTGGGGGGTGCCACCGGACGGTGGCCGCGGCGTGTCCCCATGTGCGTATCTCCGTAGCCCGGAGTACGTTGGCGGCGTAGAGGACGATGCGGGGCGCGACGGGTGTCCTGACGAGTGAGGACACGTCCCCAGTCCATCCCGTTTGCGGCCCCGGGGCCGCCTGCAGCCATTCCCCCGTCGCCGCGTCCCACGGGTGGTCAGGTCCCGCCCCGCAGATCACGGTGGAGGGGAGTAAGCTTCCATGGAAATCGCCTGAAGGCCAGGAACTGGGTGTTTTCGTTCACTCCGCAGGAACTGTGGGAAGAGGTTGAGCGGCTCGCTGACGCCGCCAATCAAAATTTCCATGAGGGTCTTGGGGGAAACAAGAATACCCAGCAAAACACCCAAAATGGGGCCCAAAAGGGCAACAAAAAGGTGAATGACACCCGGAATGTTCAGGATCATTGTAGCATCTGTCTTCTTTTAGGTTCTACGAACCGAGCTAAGACGCATTCTACTGGTAATCACCGATGGTCTGCTTACGATCACAAGGTGATTGGTGAAAATGTCAGTAATTCGCAGAATTCAGACAGGAATGACAGACAGGTGCATGGTGCAAAGGGGGGAAAGGGTAATCCGACACCCTCCGGTGGGAACAAAAATACTGGAGGCCCTGGCGGGTCCCAAGGCAAAGGAAATCGGACGCCATCCGGCTCCGGTGGACAGCCAAACGGCCAGACAGGTCCCAATGGCAACGCCGGAGGCGGAAATCGAAATCCAGGCCAAACCCCTCAATCCGGTACAAACAAAGGAAATGCTCCAGGATCACAGGGTAAAGGTAAGGGAAATCCTTCAGGAACCCCTTTCTCTGGTAAGGGCAGAGGGCGTGGCGACGGTGGTGGTCCATCATCCGGCGGCCGTGGCCGTGGACGCGGAAAGGGCAATCATCGTGTGGATCAGGTCTCAGGTGCAGATCAGGTGTCCGATGCGGATCGAGATTACGTTGAAAATGCCCTGAATCCAGCAGATGATCCGTTCCAAGATGAATGGATCGACGAAACAGGCTGTGTTCACAATGTTAACGCAGCCGCTGGAGGTCAGAACGCCTAGGGGAGCCACGAAAATCGCCCCTCCCCAGGCGATTTCAGGCATGATCCCCAAATTCCAGATCGACCATTACTTGATGTAGGGTCGCTTGTCTCCTCTCCCCTGGATCCGGCAGCGGATCCTTCTGTTATAGTGGACGAGGTTGGTGTACAGTCCAAGCACAGGGCCCGTCAGTTTGTCACAAAGCTGTGGGTCTCTGATTGCAAGGGAAATTTCCACCTCGCCACTTGTTTGTGTGACAATGGATCAGAGGTAAATCTCCAATCCAATTCATTCTTACCCGACGACTGCGTGTTTGAATCGCCTCATCCTGTTACCCTCGAGGGAGTTTCTGGACATTCTCTCGCAGGTGGGCAACGCGGTTGTTATATATCAACTCATTTGGTCGCTCAAGACCTTTGGGAGGAGCAAAATGTGGAAGAAGTTGTCCTTAAGGATGACTACTTCTATCGTGCCGACATAAAGTATGACCTTTATTTGGGCCATCCTTGGCTTCGCAAGAACAGGGTAGCGCCCGTAGGTCATCGTCGTTGTTTTTTGCTGGAGTCAGGTCCCTTGGAGCGTCCTGAATTTCGTTTTTTGCACGCAGGGTTTAAAAGTGCAGAAGAATTTTTGAAGCAAAAAGTTGCACCAAAATTTGGCGAAGATGTCACCATTGCAGAGGTGAATGGGAGTACCGATTACTCCCAAGAGTTAGAATGTCTTCGTAGGGACACCCAGCCACGACGCCCTTCGCGCTGGCAC
Organism: Eutreptiella sp. 'Long Island Sound 2002'; assembly: GCA_964036045.1. Lineage (NCBI taxonomy): Eukaryota > Euglenozoa > Euglenophyceae > Eutreptiales > Eutreptiaceae > Eutreptiella > Eutreptiella sp. 'Long Island Sound 2002'. The sequence goes on along the minus strand of OZ038381.1, from coordinate 1,371,241 downwards.
TCTTCATCCTACAGAGTTGTCGACAAATGGCGCGATGCAATTTGTGAATATTTTCATGAACACCATTCCTTTTGGCCCCAGTATGATGCCTTTGCTAACCGTATGAACAAGCGCTTTGACAAGCACTTTAGCGACGCTTGGACCCATAAATGGGACAAGAAGTTGTGGATTAATCCTCCGTTTCACTTAATCCAGCAGGTCATCCACAAAATCAAGCAAGATAAAACCCAGGCAATTTTAGTTGTGCCCTTGTGGGACGACAAGCCTTGGTTTCAGGAATTACAAGACATTTGTGTAGATTACATCGAACTTCCCAGGAAGATTAAGCTGTATGCCAGGGACGACACAGGTCCCCTGCCACAGCGGTCCTGGAGTTCGCTTGCATTCCTGGTGGATGGAAAGCTTTCTGACTCTAATTCTGCTGATTTTGGTACTGATTCTTGTGTTGGGTCTGAATTTGAGGCTGAGCGTGGTACTGATGATGAATCTATTTTTTCTGATTTTTGTCCGTCAGATACCCAAGGTGATTCAACGTCCAATGGATCCGCCTCGTCTCCCTCTTCCCCAATACGATCGACATCGAAAAGAATCTTCAGTGCACGGGCGAAGAAAAATTCCAAATCGCGCCGCAAATTCAGAGTTTTTTATGAAAAACCCCCTGTGGAAGCTTTCATGGATCCTTTCGAGGAACTGGATCACGAAGAGAATCTCTGGGATTTCGACACACGACCCACCTATCTTCAAGAGGCAGTTGACACGGACCTGTTTAGGGACATCCGTAAGAAGATTCTTCCTGCCAAAGCCGAAGAAGTCGCTAAGGTTTTTTCGACAGTAATTGCTGGCGATCAGGTGGACACTGAATTGTGTTCCAAGTCAAGAGAAAAGATTTTTGAGGAACGGAAGGACACAACCCTTTCAGGGAAGTTGATCAAAGATCCCCCTGTCCGTGGACAGTTCGGTGAAGCCTTCATCGAGCTTCGTGAAGGGTACAAGGCAAAAAAACAGCGCCCTTATGAAAATCATGGACACAAACATGAGATCCTCAGAAAAATCATCGAGAGGAATCTCAGGGAATTTGGTTGGCTTGAGGGTTGTATGACCAGCGAATGGTGCTGTGCACCCTTCACAGTCCCGAAGCCGCCGCCTGCAGACCAGAACACCATTGATGGTTGGCGAATGGTGGTTGATTTTCGCAATCTCAACGCCGAAACCAAGGCGGATTCGCACCCCCTGCCCCTCATTGAGGAGGAAATCGCCAAGAGGGCAAGAGGTCGTTTGTTTTCTGTGCTGGATCTCCGTCACGGCTTTCACCAAATGCCGTTGAGGAAGGACAGCCGACCTCTCACCTGTATGTGCACGCCATGTGGCCCAGTCCAGTGGACGGTCATGCCCATGGGCCTGAAGAACGCCCCCTCATTTTTTCAAAGAATGATGGAGGATGTGCTGTTCACAACCCATCCTGAGCTTCGTGCCTTCGTGAGTGTGTACATAGATGACATAATCATCGCGACGGAAGGGGAGGGACTGACCGAAGCCGAGCTGGTGGCCCTACATGAGAAGCAGCTGAACCAAGTTTTGGACATTCTTGACGCCAATCAGCTGATTTGTGGGCCAAAGAAGGGAAAATTATTTTTAAAATCAGTCGAATTTTGTGGTTCTCTCCTCAAGAATGGCACCCGACGACCCAGTCCAGGGAAGCTCGTCGCTATTCAGAAGTGGAAGCGCCCTGAGACGATCACGGAGTTGAGAGGATTCCTGGGTTGTTGCAATTTTTACCACACTTTTGTGCCGAATTATGCCAAATTTGCTGCCCCCCTCACTGAATTTTTGAAGGTAGGGAGAGATGCGGGCAAGGCAGGTTCAAAGGTTCGTGTCAAGTGGACTGACGAGTGCGAGGAGGCCTTCCATCACTTGAAGGCGGCCCTCTGCGAAGTCGCCACGTTGCATGTGCCCCAATTTGACCGACCCTTCTACATTAGAACCGACGCATCTAGGTACGCGATCGGAGCTGTCCTTGAACAGGTTGATGAAGCCACAGGTGATCATTACCCTCTTGCATTTTGGTCTCGGAAGCTAGCCCCACGCCAAATGCAATGGTCGCCGCGTGAGCAAGAAACGTATGCCATAATTTGCGCTCTAAAAAAGTACCAATCGTGGGTTGGCACCAATCGAGTCGAGGTCCTGACGGATCATCGATCTCTGGAGTATTGGGCCACCGAACACATTGATACTGTCGCGAGCCCAGATGGTCGACGGGCCAGATGGCACGAATTTCTCTCTCTGTTTGACCTCCATGTGTCGTATTTGCCTGGAAAACACAACACGGTAGCGGATGCTCTGAGCCGATGGGCTTACCCCGCCTCAGAGGGGCTGCAAAGTACCAACATCCATGGTACGGAGCAGGACCGCCATGTCATCATCGAATGGGATCAGGAAGAAAAGAAACTCATTCGACGTGCATGCATGCAGTGCGCTGTTAAACAGCACGCATTGCCGTGTCACGACATCACGGCCATCTCAGATCCGGCGCATGCTCATGAGATCTGCACCAAAACACTGAAAGTCGTGGAAAAAGTCACCGATCCCTCCTCAGGGAGTGTGAAACGGTTTGACTACACCCGACGAGTAAGTCGATTTCGGTTGATCCAGGGCATTAAGCGACGAGATCCGGCCAAAACTCCACCCCTGCCTAAAGATTCCCTGATCATCCGTGACTGGACGTCCGATTATCTGCAGGATCCCATGTTTAAAGAGGTCTTTGGAAATCTCAAATCCAAAGATGCTCACAAGGATGGCATTTTTGCTGAGTACTCGTTGGATGGGGGGAAGCTGTGGATGGAGGGTAAATTGTGTGTGCCAGACGCCCTAGCCCCCCGAGTGTTAAACTGGTGGCACAAATGGGAGTCCCCCCACGCACATGGCCGTCGACTGTGGTCGATGATTAAACATAGGTTGTTTGGCTCACGGCTATATACTCACTGCATGAAAGTAGCCGCCGGATGTGCCCAATGTGCTGTCTCGACGCCCCCCAGCGCGAAGAAGCACGGCCATCTGAGGCCTCATCCTATTCCGGAGCGCCTCTTTAACAGAGTCACGAGTGATTTTTTCTATCTCGGTGAGCTTGATGACGAAGAGTGCCATTGGACTAATAAAAAAGTCAATGGTGTGCTCCTTATTCAGTGCCGTCATTCCGGCTACATGCAGGTGTTGCCTTGCAACATCGAGTCGATGACTGGCAAGGCTGCCGCCAAATGGTGCGCGCAGACCTGGATGGGAGGTTGGGACGTCCCATCCGAGGTGGTTACGGACTCAGGCAAAGAGTACACCTCCGAATGGTGGAGGGAATTATGTGCTCGCCTTGGAATCCACCACCTCAGGTGTGAAATCCACTCGCATCGAGCGCTGCCTGGCGAAAGAGCCGGCCGCTCCATTATAAATATGCTTCGTAAGGAGCTCGCGAGTGAGAAGGATTTCCACTGGCTTGAAGTTCTGTTCGCATTGCTTCGCCGTTACCACAACACGCCTTTGTATCATGGCCTTTCTACAAATGAAATTGTCTTTGGACGAAAGAAGTGTTGGTGGAACATGCCGTTGAATAATCCTCGCCCCTGTAAGGATGCTTCGTTGTTTTTGGACGACGTCCAACGAGCAGATAAAACTGTCTCGAAATTAATTGAGAAGCATCAAGCTGACTGGCTTTGGGTTCAGAATCAAGGTCGAAAAAACCCCTACAATTTTGAAGTCGATGATCGAGTTTGGCTTCGAAAATCCGAAACCACCCTGGACGGAGATGACAAGCTTCTTCCCTTGTGGGAGGGGCCATTCGCTGTTACAGCGCGTCTTGGTGAGAACAGGTGGAGGATTCGTGTGGATATCAGCAGGGAAATTGACGTTTCGGGCGATCGCCTCAAGAGAGAGATCCCCTCCCCCAAGGATCGGGTTAAACCCCTTTTTTGGACTGCGAAACATTTGGCTGATCGGGTCATCGAAGGGGGGAAGTACGAACTCAAGAGGATTGTTGAAGCAAGACGTGACGCCAAGGGCGAATGGGAATTTCTGTGTGAGTGGAGGGGCTTTGATTCCAGTCACAACAACTGGGAACCAGCCCAATCTTTTGTCCATGGGTACACCAAGGGGTTCATCGACTTCCTCAAGAAGCACCCCGAAATTGGTGTACTCCTGACAGATTGTTTGTCGAAACCAGACAGACAAGTGGAGAGCGACGGAAAACGACCTGTGGTGAATCGAGATCCAGCCTTTTACGGCCCTCAGCAGCCACATTCCAGGGCTGATCCGTCGATCCCCCCTCCTGCGCTCAGGCCAGCCCAGGAGCCAAATGAGGACCAAGCTTCGAGTTCGGCCGCTGATTTGCAGCGCCCAAGCCGTACGAGGGCCAGGCCAGACAGGTTGGTGGTCACATGTATTCGTGCTTGGCCGAATTGAGGAAGCCATCCTACTACATTCTGCTCAATCCACTGTTCATTCTTTCTGTTTATGTCATGATGTGGAGAACTGCGAATGTTTGATAATTTGACGTCAATCAATCAATTTTTCTTTGGTCTCCGTTCGGCAGCGTATCGAAAGTCGAAAGCCGAAAGCCACGGAGTGTGCTGCCGTGTTCAGAAAAAACCAAACTCAGGCTTAATTCAGGCAGATTCGGGGTAATCTTGTCTCTGTTGGTCTGTGCATCTTTGGAATTTGGCTACTCGTGCAGATGGAAGCAAATGTACATAATCAAAACACCGGCCGGTGACATGCACCCCTACAGGCACCCCCTGTAGTACTGGCTGCACCAGATGCGACGCCAGGAACTCAGATCATACCTTCATTTGCTGTGATGCTAACGCCAAAGTCCAGATTCAGATCCAGGATCCTCAAATTTACCTTGAATTTCTCAGGTTTGTCCATCATTCTGCCACTGTTGTACGAAACCCAGACGTCAATTGTTCAGACAATCTTCAGATAGGAGCTCTAGGGACTTCTAACAGCAACCTCTGAAGTCCGTAAGCTTCGTTGTATTTTTGGCACACGCCAATGTGAGCTCAATCCGACCTGAAACTGTCGAAAATGGTGAATCCAAGTGTCTTGTGGGACTCATTCGAAAGATTGGCCTTGTCCAAGTCGATTGACACCACCGCCACTGTAAATTCGGTGTCTCTCAGTTATATACTGTCAGTAAAGCGCCTTCAGCGAACCTTCGGCGCGTTATATGCCAAGGATCCAGGGCTATCATGTCCCATCATGATGCATCATCACATGATCCACATTTTGATGGAATCTGTTGGATGCTCGCGAACCAACGTGCCGGAAAGCACAATTGAGCTGAATAAACGACAATCTATATTAACTTTAGTCTAAACGAAGGTGTTGGTAGTTTCAGTTCCAGACATTCCGCTTCATTTCACCTTCATCTTAGGGAATTTGCTGATTTTAGGACAATTTAGGTTGATTTCCTTGTCATCTTCTCTGATTCCTCGAAGATCTGTTTAGATCTAAGTGCACAGAAAAGCATCTTTACCTTCTGTGGTGCACTTAGGGTCTGTAGATTACATTTGTAATTGTTTTCCCTCTCTGTGATTGTTTAATCTCCTTCATCTTTGCTCAAATTAACTCTCATTTTTGCTGAATCTTGTGATCATCCACCAGATGCGCCTAATCTGAAGCACATGCTGCACTTTTCAGAACGAGAAAAGCGGGATTAACACGATGTAGAGTTCGGCGAGGACACCGTAGCGTGCCCGCGACAGCGAAACTGTGCCAGAGCGCCGAGATGTCACTCCATTTCCTGATCCCCCCACTCAATCCATCAATAATCTACCTCATTCTCAACCAATGCATGGTTTGGTATCGATTCTCGATACGTTTACATGCTTTTTAGCCCTTGACCTAATGTTTTACTGCACGGAGGACTGTTCATCACTTCTCATTCTGTCTCATTTCAGGTTCAGCGCCCTGATTCAGTGCCAATTCAGCCCAAATCAGGTCAGATCAAGCAGATTTCGCCCCATCGAGGCTACATTTCTATTTTTTTCTGGGACTTACCCGCACTACGTTCTTCGTTGACGTAGCGACACACCCCAGTGTGTTTTTGGAGGGGGAGTGTAAGTGCGGCTAGCCCCATCGGCTCAGATTTTCAGACATTCTGCCCAGATTGGCTACATTTTGGTCATTTTCTTTGCTTCGGCGGAATCGCCGCCTCGCAGCTCAGTCTCAGGATATTTCCTATATATTTCTGATATGCCGGATTTGATTCCGCGGTCCATTTCCCGTAAATCCGCCGCGTTCCGCTATTTTAGCTGGAATCGCCATTTGCCGCTGACGCGCGCTCGCGGGCCAGATCAGCCAAACATTTTTACATAATTGGATTATTTAAATCTTTTCAGACAGTTTTGGACACTCAGATGTATTTAGAATAATTCGCATCAATTTTCTTCATAGACTGGGATTTTCTGCCGGACCACAATCAGCATGGACCTTGCTTCAGTTGTTGCTGCTCTCGCCTCCGTTGGTGTCCGAGTATCCGGTTCTACCCCCAATAACAACATCCAGGGAGACTCCTCGCGTGCCTGCCCCACTGGTCTTGCCGGCCCCGAGCCCTCCGGCACCCTCAACGACCCAGGGCAGCACTTTCTCCATGCTGCCGGAAGCATGGATCAAGAGAGTCACCAAGGAGGAAGCCAAGAGGGCCAAGTCCAACCACACGGTCAAGATGATGCTCCCCAAGGAGTATCATACGAACGTGGTGGCTTGGACAAGGAAGAACGTGGCCCAGACGTCAAACGGCACTCCCTGCGGAACGCCCTCCTCATCACCATCACGGGCGATCGCCAGAAGACCGCGATGTGGCGCCTTGATGAGTGTGACGTGAGCGGCCAGACCATCCGTTTGCAGGCCATCCCGGCGCAAATGAGTTGCGACGAGATCCTGGAGTGGGTTGGAGAGGAGGTACTCAAGGAGTACCGGAACCTCCACCACACCGGCGGGTTGAGGCCCGGCGACCGTGACGTCAACTACGTTAGCGAGGGGTCTGGTGGGGAAGCTGCCATGGACCCAGGGGGAGCCGATGGCGATGAGGCTCTCGACGACGATGACGACGACGATGAGCCCGCCGAGATGGCCGTTTGTGCCTTCGTGGCCAACAACCTGAACACGGGGAGCAACCGGGGAAGCTGGAAGCCCCTGCAGAAGGGTTGGAGGAAGAAGGAGAAGAAGGATCCCCGCCGCATTGGCAACCCTGCGCTGTCCTTTGCGGAGTTCGTACGAGCTCACCCTCAGGGCTGTTTCGTGTGTTATGGAAGGAACAAAGGGTTCAACCATGACCACCGAACATGCCCCATCCACAAGGCCGACACGGAGGCTTACAAGAAGGTGCACGGATCGAAGAAGCGTGCACCCGCGGGTATCCGGGAGACCAAGGTGGAGGTCACCAAGGACGAGCTCTCCAAGCTGATGTCAGTGGGGACCGAGTTGGCCAAGGAGATCCAGGAGATCAAGAGAACTGGGTCCCCAAGTCGGACGACAAGAACAAGGACAAGGACAAGAAGGGTAAGAAAGGGGGAAAGAAGAAGGGTGTCAACGAGGTTGATGCGGAGGAGAGTACCCCTACTACCACAACCGACGCCCCTTAGCGGAGCCCCTGCAGCCAAGGGCCCCAGCTAGGGCGGTCGCAGGATGGTGTCGTGGGAAGCGCCACACCATCCCAGTCGGGAGACAGTGAGCACAAAGGGATTGCCGCGGGCGGAAGGCCCGGTCCGGCACCCAAAACGAAAGACAGTCGCGGTGGCGGGGTGAGGGCAAGTGAAGGCACGAACCCTTGCACCCGTCCATCCTTCGCGACCAAGAATGTATTTGATGTGCTTCAAGATCTATCCGAGAGTATCGGAGGATCACCCGGACCGCAGCTGGATGCTGCAGATGGGCAGCCTGAGCCCATTGTCCACGACCTGCACCAGTCGCTTGTTGAGTTTCTGGAACGGCCGGAGATCCTGAGCTTGCACGCCGTGCGCCGTGTTGGGCGTGAGCGGCAGTTGCACCTTAAGGTCCGTGCCTTATGCGGGGAAGTGGAGAAGGTCTTCGACGTGTTGGTCGACACGGGAGCTCAGGCCAGCTTGGTCAAGGCTGGCCTACTTCCGCCAGAGTGCTTGACCGACATTCGGAAGCCTGTCAGGCTGAAGGTGGCGAACGGCCAGTACATGGTGGGAGGCACGAAGGAAGCGGCCATTGGGCTGCAGTTCGTGAACCACCGTGAGCTGAGCCGCCCGGACCTCGGCAAGGAAATCCTCCTGCAAGGTCGCTTCTACGAGGCCGACATGGACTGGGACATGAGCGTTGGGTACGACTTCATGATGGAGACGGACTCCGGCGTTCTCCCGGCCCAGGCCTCCATGACCCTGTACCAGGATGACCAGCTCTCGTGGCTTTCGTCACCTGAGCACCATGTGGAGTGCCAATGGATCCACCCGGAACGCAATCAGCTCGAAGTAGCCGCGCTGGGCACTGAGCCAACTGGGCCAGCAAACCAGGAGTACAGCGTAATGCCGGAAGTGGCGAGCCGAGTGGTTGCGGACCTGGGAGCTTCGGATCCGGCCCTGGATGCGTTCTTTTCAGAAACCTCCGCCCATCTTCGGGTTTGTGAGAAGTACTGGAGCGCCCAGGACTCCGCGTGGAAGAAGCACTGGGGTCCGCATCAGGGTTTGATGTGGATCCATTGCCCCCGATGGGACATTCCAAGGGCGGTAGCGAAGATTCGCAAGGACCGCTCCAAGGCAGTGCTGGTTGTTCCTATGGGATGCACCGAGGAGGAAAGCACCCGAGATTGGGTGGTCTCATTGACCAACATGACCTCAAACAAGGTCGTCCTACCGGCCGGAGAGAGTGTCTATCAGGACGCTAAGGGACAGCCGGTGCCACCCCGAAGATGGCCAACGGAATTCCACTATGTGGATGGGGGCCTTGAACAGGCCGACACCACGGACTTCATGTGTGTCAACCGCATCATAGCGGAGCCATGGCAGCAATGCTTTGCGGTTTCCCCTGTTGACATCGGAGAATCGAAGGACCTCCTCACTGAAGAGGAGTTGGATCTGGTTCAGGGGTATATGGATCAGCCCTTTCACGACTGGGGGAAACAGCGTGAGGGCAAGGGCCAGGACAAAGCCTGGTGGGAAGTGGATTCCATTGTCTCCGGTTCCTATGATGGGAATACCTTCGTAAAGAGGGTGCTGGACCACATGTCCAGCCAGGACGAGCTGATAGGCGGCAACCCACCCACCTACGGCGACCTGTTCCGAGGCAAGACCAGAGATGGCCCTTTGGGCCACCTGGGAAGACCACCTGAGCCGAAACCGAGTGGGGTCGCTACCCCTCAAGTAAGCTCAGTGGTCCAGGTGCCCGGAAAAGCCAAGGCGGAGTCCGATGAGTGCCCCAAGATCCAGGCGTTGAGAACCAGGCTGAAGCAGAAGTATGGTGATACCTTCTTCAGCGGAAAACCTGTGTTTTCCCCACTGGTGCGTGGACCGTATGGCGAGGCCAAGATACGACTGAAGCCGGACCCCCGTGTGTATCGACACCGGGAGTTTGCCCTGAGGGGCGAGAGGAAGGAGGCCATGGAGAAGCTCCTCCGTGATTTCATCGAGAGAGGCTGGCTTGAGCCCCGCCACTCCGAGTGGGCCTCCCCGTGCTTCGTCGTCCCCAAGAAGGTTGCCGGAGAGTGGCGGCTCGTGGTCGACTACCGCGGCCTAAACGCCCAAACGCAGCATGACAGCTATACGCTACCCCTCATTGAGGACATGCTGCAAAAACAACACCGGCGGAGGATCTTCACGGTGATTGACCTGAAACATGGTTATCATCAGATGCCTCTCGCCGAGGAGTCCCCCACTTGGACCTCTCCAGTGGAAGGTGATGCCCATGGGCGTTACCAACGGCAATGCGGCTTTTCAGCAGACTGGAGAACGTGCTTGAGCCGGTGCGTGACTGTGCGGACCCCTTCGTGGACGACGTGATCATCGCGTCCGGGGACCCCAGTATGAGCTATGAGGAGCTCCTGGAGGCACATGAGAGGGACGTCACCCGAGTGCTGGACCTTCTGGTTCGGCACAAACTCACGGGCAGCAGTGACAAGGCCACCATTGCGGTAAGCGAGGTGGTCTTCGCTGGCCACGTAGTTGAGAAAGGGCAGCGGAAGCCCATACCTGGCAAGGTGGCTGCGATTGAGCACTGGGAAAAGCCCAAAACGGTCTCTGAGCTACGGGCGTACTTGGGGTTCTGCAACTACTACTCGGGGTATATCAAGATGTATGCCGAGTATGCAGCCCCCAGGACGACCATGCTCAAGGGCAACCGAGAGGAGACCAAGAAGGGGTCCAAGAAGGCTCTGGTCTGGAATGCTGACTCCGACCGTGCCTTTGAGGGGATGAAGCAGGCGCTGCTATCTGCAGTGGGTCTGCACCTCGTGGATCCTGACCGAGGTTTCGTCGTGCGCACCAACGCTTCCGACTACGCCGTTGGCGCTGTGTTGGAACAAGTGCTTGACGATGGGAGGCACGTGCCAGTGGGCTTGTGGAGCCGAGTCCTGGCGGAAGGCCAGAGACGGACGTGGACGCCCCAAGAAAAGGAGGCGTATGCCATCGTCATGGGTCTCAGGAAATGGGCTGGGTACATAGCCCTCCATCCCGTCACCGTCTGCACCGAACATCAGAGTCTGCAGTCGTGGCACAAAGAGCACGTGGACACCCCCTCCGGTCCCGCCTCCCGACGGGCAAGATGGCATGAGACCTTGGCCAAGTTCGACCTCACGGTTGTGTATGTTCCTGGCAAGGACAACACCGTGGCGGACTGTCTCAGTAGGTGGGCCTATCCCGCCAGCAAGGGCATGACGGATGTCTCTGCCCATGGCGATGAGGCTGAGACCGCTGAGGCCAAGAGGATCATAGAAATGGAGCGCCTGATGGAGGAGGAGGGTGTGAAATGCTTCGTCGTCATGGCTGCAGATGCCCCCCTCGGAACGAGGATGGGCAGAGCAGTCAGAGTACTCGCCCCTGAGGGAGCTGAGTCCGACAAGCACCTCTTCCCTGAATCTTGCCTCCAGGACGACTGGACGGACGACTACGCTAAGTCTCAGGCATTTGAGGCCGAGTATAGGGCTGTGACCGACCCTGATGACGGGCAGAAGTGGCCAAAGGGGCTGACTGAGGAGGATGGCAAGCTCTACCGGAATGGTAAGCTGCTGGTCCGAGAGTCCCGAATGCTCGAGCTATGTGAGGCTTGGCACCACCACATGATGCACCCAGGGGTCAAGAAGCAAGCCCTGGATATGCAGCGCCGGTTCGAAATCGACCAGATCAGTCTCTACAGCGCTATCAAGAAGGTCAGAAAGGGTTGCTCGGTCTGTCAGGCCTGCAATCCCGACAACCGGAACGTCAAGGGTGAAGCCCAATGGACTCCGGTGCCTGACCAGCCCATGGAGAGCGTGGCCATGGACGTCTTCTCCATGCCCAAAGTTCACATAGGCAAGGAGACCTTTGACTGTGTGGTCCCTTGTGTGGACCGCCACAGCGGCTACGTAGTAGCCGTTCCGGCACGCAAAAGGGGGTTGCTTGCCAAGGAAGTGGCAGTCATGATGATTCGTCATTGGCTGACCGTCTTTGACATCCCCCGCACCATTTGCAGTGACCGAGGGCCCCAGTTTACTGGTGGCTGGTTCAAGGCCATGTGTTCCCTCATGAGAATACGTCATGCCAAGAGCGTCGCCTATCTCAGCCGGTCCAATGGCCGGGCTGAAGTGGCTGGAAGGCAGCTGTTCGAGAAGCTGCGCAAGATTCACATCACCAATCCACGTCGGAACTGGTTTGAGGAGATGTGGCCCGCTCTGACGGCCCATCATGACACCCCCACTCCGGGTGGTTTGTCCCCTCACCAGATTCTGTTCGGCAGGGACCCCCTTGGTCGGGGACTTCCCTTGTCTGGTGATGGTATGGCCATGGACGCCAAGGAATTCTTTGCGCGACAAGAGGCAACGGCGCGGGACATCCGCTAGCAGCTCGAGAAGGAGCATGCTGAGCGTCAGAAGTCCGCCCCGAGCTCGACAGCGCAAAAGTTCAGGGTGGGAGACCCGGTGTGGGTGATCAGACCCCGCCCTATGGGCACCCACCGCACCAAAACCTGGTTCACACCCGGAGAGGTGGTCCGCAAGATTGGTGAGGACACCTACCGCATCAAGGTGGGTCACCGACAGTTCCGGGAGCGCCACGAGAGTCAACTCTGTGTGCGGGAACCCGACCTCCGTGGCCAACATGTGTCCCTGGACTATGCCGCACATGAGGCTGATTCGGACGACGACTACACTGAGCAGGACGACTATACCGTCGAGAAGATCCTGGCCCAGCGTCCGAACGCCTCAGCACCTGGAGGCCTGGAGTTCAACGTTCGGTGGCGAGGCTATGGGCCGTCCCACGACACCTGGGAACCCGTCTCCTCGTTCGTGCCGCGGATTAATACCCCCTTCATGGATTACATCCGCAAGCACAAGACCAAGATCCACGTCTCGGACTTGGCAGCACTCAGCCGGGCGATTGCAGCCAGGGGCGCCTGATCACCGCCCTGAGTTCTCCCCTGATGCAGTTTGAGCACTTGTTTGGTCGACGGATCGTCCCTCACTTGCTTGCTCTCTTCCATCTTCCGGTGACCTGCCATCAGAGTGGCCATATACCCCCCCCTGCTGAATCTAGGGGAGGATGGCCCCTCTCTTCCACTTCTATTCGTCACTCCCTGCCTGCTGAATCCTTGGGAAACCAGGCAGGGCGACTGACCTTGACATTTCCTGAGCTCTTAGGGCCTTGAAGCCCATACGACGTTGCGCAACGGATGCCGCTGTCATTGGCATTGCGATTTTTGGGTGTGTGGTCTGGTCGCATGACACTTGCGGGATCCAGACCAGTCTACGTGTGTCTGCAGACTATATATGGCCTGAACTCAGGCGTTTTCCTGTCCACCCTCCTGCATATGCCTTATCCTAACCGGGGCGTGGTATGGCGCTCTGTCCAGAGTGTGTTTACACGCCTATTACCCCGCTTATTGCTCATTTTTCTGTTCCCCAGGATATGTGCATCTGTATGTTAAGTGTTGTCAGCCCATCACCGAGATATGGACTGTTTTTCCCCCCCAAAGGGACACAAATCGGAATACGAAGGCGCCCTGAGACGCCATGTACATGCTCTTACATAAGGTCCAGCCTGGACCAGTACCTACATACAGATTCTTCTGTTTGAGTGCCCGTGATACCGTGTGCCCTAGTGGCTGTGATGTGCTGAGATCCTGATGGCGCTAGGCGGGAAGCCCAGTTGCCTGACTACACTCCCAGCGGTCCGCCACTGTCAGTCCCAGTGTGAGCCTACCGACTCGCAGACGCACTTGCAGTCGGGTGGCGACCTCCGGTGTCCTGACCTCGGTCAGTCTGCCTGGGAAACTGGTGGTTTGAGGAGTCGACGCCTCCGCCCAGACTGCATGGGGACTCCCCCATGCATGACCTTCGTGGTAATGGGGCGAGGGAAAAGACCGCCTTGATGCCCGATCCCTTATGGAGGAGCTCGTTCGGCTTTACCACTCTGGACTCGCGTCGTGGATATGGACATGGTGCGCCCAAGGAAGGACCCGTGGGGACTCTCCCCCAGACTGCGGACTTGGGAAGCCTGGGGTAGCCTGATGGATCTTTGTGGTCGCTTTCGACCTGTCGGACCACCTCGGTCGTTGTGTGACGCCCATGTTGGCCGTGTATGCCACTGTCACTGTGGTAGTGACCGTCGCAGCCGGCACCCGGTGCGCCTGGTATGGGTTAACGGGTCCTTTGGATGCCGAACAATCGCCGCAGGGACCCGGGACTTGATAGTTGATACTATACTTGCAGTTACTAACAGCTACAGCACCGTACCTGTCTTACTGTGGGACTGTACTGGGAAGCCTAACCCGCAAATCGGCCTGAAGTGAGGATGTGACACCCCCCCCCTTCAGGGGATGATCCTGGGTACCCGCTGCCATGCTTGGGTGTTGTGGAGCCCCCCCCAGGGTTTGCTCTAAGGAGGGGGGTGAAGCGGTACCCAGAACCTATGGCCCATGGCCCGGATGCCTGTGAGCCGTCACACCCGTGCGGAGGCCGTTGACACCGGCTGTCAGCGGGACATCCCTGTTCTCTAACCCGCGAAATCTGGAAGCCGATTTCTAACCAATAAATCAATGTAGAATTACCATAATTTTATTGTCTTAGGCGATTTTCGGTCGCAAATCGGTGAAATACCCGATTTCTACCGCGGTTTCTAATTGTCGTGAAATCGCCACCGGTTGTCGCCTGTTTGCGCGTTTTCGTCGCTTCTCTGTGGCGAGTTTTGTGAGGGATTTTTCTCGAGTACCTTTGAGGTTCTAAGAGAACTTAAGGGCTGAATCTAGAGGGTTTTTAATGTACTTTCATCTGGTGTTTTCACCAGAATTTTTCGCCGTTGCGTCTTCGAGAAAATCAGCACGCAAGCTTTTCCGTCGATCGCTCAAACTCATGGTTCTCAAGGACCATGAGTTCGGACGGAACCCTACATTCCCCTCCTATGCCTTTCATCCATGCCCCTTTCACGTGGGCATATCACTTTGTATAGGGAATCGGGCAATGGCGATGTTTTAGGCAGCCTATGGGTTTCAAAAACCCAAGTCGTGTGCGTGCGCAAACGCTAACTTTGTGGCCTTGTGAGCATCAACGTTAATAACCGAACACAATGCTCACAAGACCAAAAGCCCTAGGCCATTTTCATTTTTCGGGCCAACTCAACGATGGCTCCACGCAATTCAATGCGTACCAAAACTCCATTTTCGAAAGAGGGCAAGTTTTGGTCGAAAATTAGGCCAAAATGCCCAAACCCCCGAGGCTCGTACTCGAAGCCTATGGGGAGTTGAGCCTCGAACCAAGGCAATATGTAAAGTAGAGACCACGAAGGACATCGTGGATAGCTTGGTTGATTTTTACAACCTTGTCTTCTATTTTATATAATTTCGCCTTGTGAGCACGCGTGCCATACTGCCTCTTTGCACACGCGCTCATATGCAAGCACTAATGACACGAGTGGGCGGAGACAATCTAACCATAGTGTGCATATTTGAAGGCACCTACTATGGGCCTACTCCAAAAGTGTTTACTCATATTGTTGTTCCTCAATGACCCAAAGATATGTTCATGCCAATATCGCCGATATATGCACTTTTTCCCATAAATAGTGTGCTTCAAGGATTGAGGTGTTAAAAATGTTTTCATTATGCTTTGAACCTCAACCCTTGTTGCAAAAGGGAAGCAAAGCTTCGGTTTGCATCCATGCAAAAGCCCGAGGCTCCTTTCTCTTGTGATACGGAGATACGATACTCGGAGGGACCACTTTTGGGTGAATTTTGGCCGTTTTGCCCAGAATGGCCACAAACCCCTTCTCCCCCTGATTTCGCCCCCGAGGTTGCGTGCGCCACTTGACCAAGGGTAAGGGCAATTCGGAGAGGGCACATGAACTCGCATCGAATGGGGTGTTTCCCCATGTGGCCTCTCCTCTCGAAGGGAGAGTTGTGAGTCACCCAATTTGGGGTATGTTGCCATTCTGCCCCATTTGTGTGTCATTTTCCCTCCAATGGGGAAAATAGCTAGAGGCGACCATGAGGGTTGGCAAGCGGCATATATTGGGACCTGAGTCCCATGTGTCTATAGCATCTTTGGTTGAACGGATCCTCGCCGTGGCCATGGAGATATGGAATCATGAGTGCGGGCCATTTTGGCCAAATTTTGCTGTTTTTGCCATTGTATGCCATATTGGAACTACCATATCTCCATCGGGCACGGGATATAGCCACAAAAGAAGGGGCAATTATTGTAGCATATGACCAAGGGTTGAACGCCATTGAGTTTCGTATTTGCTCCTCCGGCTCATCCGGAGCTATTCAACTTTTGGTGCGATCCATGATCTCCCCCTTTGCACCTCATGCTACTTTCTGCCCCATCCGCGTGTTCATCCCCTCGATGAACAGCAAGCAGCCAGTGTGACAGCAAGCCATAACCCAGGGCATGGGACCAAAGGGGATATCAAGGGTTGTGAATCAAGGCTTGGTGCGTCAATATCGCCAAGATTTCCTACCCTGGACGGTCGACCGAGACGACCCATTTTGCCATTCTGGCAGTTGTGGACCCAATTTGGATTGTCACCACGCCGAGTGGCATGGAGACCTTTGAGATCCAAGGGCATGGGAGTCTTCGTTGGGCTCCCGTTGGATCGCATATGGAATGACGGATACGATCTCCAAGCCGGCGTGGAGATATACCATTGGGGGTACCCCGGATTTTGGCTCGTTTTGAGCAGCCAAAATGACCCCCTTTTGGGACCCCAATTTCAGGCCCCCCCCGTGTGGTCAATTGGCGTCCCCATATCTCTATGCCCACAAGGAGCCCGGACCTAATTTTAGTTTGTGCACTCAGATATAGGTCCTAGGTCCTGCCTCCTATTCTGTGAGCCATTGGCCTTGCCCTGGCCGGGCGAGCCACGCGTGGGAATGACACCAATTTTGGTGATTTTGGCATCATGACCCCACTTGACGAACCCGTGGTGCCCTGATGCCGGGACCTCAGAGGGAACCAGGTTGGGTGAGGGCTCCAGAAAGTTCGTACTTGAAGGGCATAGGGTCAGTTGCCTCGTCCCTACCTCTGGCGGGTCTGGACGAGGGGTCAATTTTGGAGTTTTTCGAGCTAATATCAGTTTGGGCTGAAACAGCCCGTTTTCAGCTACCAACTCCTAGGGGATAATGGCGGGGCCTTATCTCTGGCTCAGAGAGGAGTTGGGACCTGCCGTTAAGGGAGCATAGGGAGCCACTGTCGGTTGGCCTTGGAGCTCCTTGATTCCCAGGAACTCGCCTGTGGCTGGGCGGGACACCCTCCCCTATTGGCAGGGTTTCAGGGTCCGGACTGAGCAGGGCATGGGTTGTGTTTGAGCCGCCGCCCCTGCCAGCCACTGAGAGGGTCGGAACTGGGATTGGGATATGAGATGGAACTGAGTGTCTATTGCCCTGTGATGCCCATACCCCAGTCCAGTCTTAACCCCATGTGTACATATCCTGATGTGTTGCTGTACATACTTTTGTTCCCTTGTTTCAGAGTGGCAAGGATCCTGAAACGCTTTGTCACATGACACGAGCATGAGGATGCCCTTGTGAGCGAAGTGCTTTGCCTGCCTGCTTGCTTGCGCGTGTCCGCCGCAGCGTCCCGTGGACAGGCCCCCCACGGGAACGCGTCAATACGCTCCAGGGAATTTTCAATGTTAGGAATACTCCCTGAGTGGTTCTGGGTTTTCTTGTTGACCTCACCATAGTCAACAACCAGTCGTAGGGCAGTCGACCCTGGTTTAGCAACCAGGAAACAGGGACTGCAGTGATGGTTTGAGGTTTGAGGTTTGATTTTGCGGGTACTAGACGCCTTTTGGCCCCGGGGGGCCACCTGGTCGGGCCAGGTGATATCCTCCCCACCGGGTCCTAGTGGGGGGCCCTCCAAGACGCACCGCCTGCCTGGTGGCGGAGTCCCCCGGGTTCACAGGGCTCGGAGCCCCGTCCTTCCCCGGCTTCTCCGTTTCGCCACTCCCCGGTCAGTGCATCAATTCGCAGCCGTGGCTGCGGGCGCTTACCCACTGCGTCGCCCCCCTAATGCGTGGTCGCCCGGGTGTAACGGCAGCAGTGACAGCACTCAATTATACACTGATGTGATCAGAATTCCAATGATTCTCAGATGTACATTAGTGCAGTAAATTTTCCGTTCTGTTTCATGTTTTCCGTTCGCCGCCAGATGTCGCCTGTGAGCGCGCGTCGAGTCGCATTTGTCTTTCGTGATTTCCCAATCGGATTTATTTAAATTATTTCGAATGATTTCACGTCGTGTCATTATGTGCGATGAATGCGCATTGAGATTCTATGTCTGCTCCATTTTTGTAGACCGGGTTTTCGTACTCTTCATATCTCACCATGGAGTTCAAAGGACTTACAAGTGCTTCGCATATGTCGCTCCAAGAGGCTGGATATGGGTCTGAAGAGGGTCAGTTGGGTTCGGAGATATCAGGGGCAGTGTCGGGCGTTACGACCCCTGGGGCATCAAGGCTGCAGGCTTCGCAATCACAAGAAAGATCAACCACTATGCAGCGGTTACATGGTAGCAGAGGAAATCATGACTCTGCTTCTGGAATCTCGACTGATACTCTGAGATCGTCGGACTTTAGCGGGGCTATTACTCCTTCTGGGTCGCTGTGTGTTCCCCCTGAGGTTACCTTCGTAGCATCTCCCCAGCAAACCGAAGATCATCCGTCAGAGTGCCCTTACTGTGGCCATAAACATTGGCCTGGTGTTCATACTTGTGCTGAGTGTTGCATGAACGCCCCACCCAACCTTAAAACCGGTCGAGAATCTCCCTCCTCGAGTGAATCTGGTTCCTCCTCTCACGCTTTGCCTGATCTGGAAGACAGCAGCAGCGAAGGAGAGCAGTCTGAAGCTGAAATTAGTGGTGATTACTGGGAAAACCACTTTCAGCAGATCTGGAATGAGGAATTCCTGCACAGGCAGAATTGGCTGCTGGCGGAGGCGGGCTATCGTGGCCGCCTGAGGGACTTGTTCCGGGCGTCGTGCCAGTTCCTCAGGGACAGCGGCCGGTCCAGATTTGACGCCACATTGCAGGAGCAAGAGGACTGGGAGGAGCTGATGGACCAGTTCGACCACCAGGCAGCCGTGATGGTGCAGATGGCCATCATTGCCGAGGAGCGACGCCAGAATGTGCATCCGCACGCTGGTCCGTCGGGCGCCTGGGGTCGACACGACGAAGAGGTCGACGAAATGAGGTGTGATTCGACACATTCTCACCTCTCCAGGGAGCAACTGTCCAAGCTTCCTGAC
Organism: Eutreptiella sp. 'Long Island Sound 2002'; assembly: GCA_964036045.1. Lineage (NCBI taxonomy): Eukaryota > Euglenozoa > Euglenophyceae > Eutreptiales > Eutreptiaceae > Eutreptiella > Eutreptiella sp. 'Long Island Sound 2002'. The sequence continues at coordinate 1,352,308 of OZ038381.1, read as the reverse complement.
TCCAACTCCAGTGTTGACAGCTGGGTTGATGAAGTCAGAAGCAAAGGAAAGGGGACGAGATGCCCTTCCTGTGGCTAGTGCGCCAAGGACTGCTCCTGTCGAAGACAGATTTCGTCGCTGGAGAACAGGGTGAAGGAGCTGAAGAAGGCCGCCAAGGAGAAAAAGAGGGATGATGACAACAAGTGGAAGGAGATGGAACAGAAGTTGGTGAAGCTTACAGATCTGGTACAAAATCTGAGCACTACTGGGCTCTCTGGACCAGCGCCTACAATGGCAAGCCACCCAGCACCTACCTCCTCAGCTGCACCCACATCCACGCCTTACGGCGTTCCACATTCTCCGGCACCCCCAGCTTTTACTGGCCACCATCCAGCTTTTACTGGAATTTCTGGTATCCCCCCTACTGGATTTACAAGTCCAATTGGGTTCAATCTGGGTACTGAAGGAGGAGAATCTTCGTCGGAGAGGTCTGTACTGTCAGTGGGTACTGTTACTGATATTGATGGAGAAGCAAGGACCACCGTGAAGGAGCGATCAATGGCTTTGAAGAAGAAGGACCGGCAGCAAAAAGAAAATGAGGCCAAGATCAAAGAAAAGCAGAAGAAATTGAAGGAGATGAGACTGCATCAAGCCCAACCGACGCCGTTCGTGCAGCCTACTGTGGACCAGGCGTTGTTGGCGGCCGCAATTGCGCAGGCACAGGCAATGGGAGGCGCCGCAGTCAATCCAGTATTCGTCAATCCGGTCGGCACAGCCACAAACTTCAACTTGAACCATTTGCTGAATCCGCTGCACATGAGACTCCGAGGCTCCGTGATGAAGCAGCCGAAGTTCTCAGGACACCCAAATTACTGGGCGTCCTTTGAACGGCAGTTCATGGTGTGGCTGCAGACCGAGAAGCTGGACAAGGAACTCTGGATCCTTGGGCTGATGGACTGCTTGACGGGCAAGCTGAGAGAGAGCACATACAATCTGTATGTGGAGAGGCAAAATCAGGGGAATCCCCTGACTTATGAGGAGCTGTACCGAAGCCTCAAGAAGAAAGGGTCTCGACTACCTGAAGATCATTACAGGAACCGTCTGGAAAACTTCAGGGCGATCAAGAAATTATTTCTGGAAGAGATCCAAATTGCAAGGCAAGATTGGGAGTTTTTGGTGCAAGAGGCGGAGAACTCTGGAGAAGGACTTTCTGAAGGCGAAATGAAGAAGATCCTCCTGAGCAAGCTCACGCCGGAGACCAAGCAGAAGATCAGGGACTCTCAGGCGGACCAAAAAGTCCTGGGCAACTGGGTTGAAGTCCGAGGATTACCAGAAAGTATGGGAAAAATGGCTGTTCGTGAGTTACTGCACTCTATCAGTGCTACTGGATTGAAGGATATCACTATTCGTGAGGGCAGATGGAGAGTTGGTTTCCACGATTCTGAACAGTTGGAGTTTTTCTGCAGCATGGTGGATGGAAAAGTGAAGTATAAGGGAACAGTTTTGAAGGTACGACCGTGGATCTTCTCATATGGAGTCGAGCAGATCTGGGACCAACTTGAAAAGTATGCAAACTTAGAACGCCAGAAGTCCCAGGATGCACATGGCTTCGGAGGCAAGGTCAACGCCGTTGGTGAGAAGGGATGCTCTGTGTGCATTGCCCTTGGAAAAGAAGGTCGAGCGGCGACTCACACGACCGCAGATCACAGGTGGACGCCCTCAGATATCAAGACATTTCAGTCCAAAATGGATGGAAAGGGAAATTCTCCCAAAAATCCCCAGCAGGATGGAGCACTAGATGCTGACCAGCATGGAAGGGGAAAGGGTAAAGGGCAGTCCAAAGGAAAGAACAGAGACTGGACACCAAAAGATTACTCGCAGCAAGGCGGAGATCCAAGCGACTCAAGATGGACCGATGCTGGTGGAAAAAATGGTGGAAAATCTGGCCAAAAAGGTGGAAATGGCAAGGGAAAGTCCGGGAATCAAGATGATTCCAAGGTGAATGGCAACCCCCTGTACGCGGAGACGCCAGCGAACAAGACCTTCGGCAACAACAAGGATACTGGAGGTCGAGGCAAGGGCGGATCCAACGAATCCAACCCCAATTCCAACACCTCCAACAACAAAGGCCAAGGAGGTAAGAAAGGTGGTAAGGGGAAATCATTTGGAGGTCGTGGACGTGGAAAAGGAGTGAATGCTGTCGAAGCAGGAGAAGAATGGGTTGACGAAGGACAAGTACAGGACGTACAGCCGAACGAAGAAGAAGAATGGCAATAGGGAAGCCAACTTAACCCAAACCCCAACACTGGGGTTGAGTGGCAGGAGACAAAACCCATCAGGGTAGTTGGGGCGGTGGATGGACGCTGCTGGGACCGGCTGGCGCGCTCCTCCGGCCTCCTGTACCCTGCCTGGGTCCTCAGCGCTGTCCGGCGAGGCAAGCAGCGCCAGTTTGTCTGCTGGATCCAGGTCAGATCGACGGATGGTAAGGTTAAACTTGCCAGATGTCTGATCGACAATGGTTCAGAGGTGAATCTGGTGCGAAAAGCCTTTCTGCAGGAGGATGAGACGAAGATGTCCTCCACCCCTGTGCAGCTGGAGGGAGTCAGCGGACATCGCCTTGACGGTGGCGACAGAGAAGCAGAATTGGCGGTCAGATTGGTGAAACAATCAGTCTGGAGTGTTGAAGAGACAGTCACTGAGGAGTGGTTTGCTGGAAAATTCTATGAAGCCAGCATAAAGTACGATTTATTCTTGGGTCAACCATGGCTTCACGCTCACCGTGTGTCGCCCATGGGACACAGGACGTGCTTCCTCCAAGATCCGTCGACCAATGACCCGTCCGAACTGTATTATCTGCACCCATATACCAAGAGTATCCACCAATTCAAGGAGAGAAATAAGCTGCATTTTCAGCAAGATGGGCAGGAATGGACAAGGAATCAAGAAGATTTCGACGAAGGAAAGGTGGATTCGTTGAACAGCAAGAAGTGGAAGTCAGTTTGCTATCGAGTAGTCGACAAATGGCGGGACATTCTGGTGGATTATTTCGAAAAGAACCACAATTTTCGTCCTGAAGTTGATGCTTTTGCAAACAAAAAGAATAAAAGATTTCCGAAGTTCTACGACGACGCCTGGAGTGAAGACTGGTCTGAACCTCTTTGGATCAATCCGCCCTTCGACGTTTTTCCTCGTGTAGTGCAGAAGCTGAAGCAATCCGGCGCAAAGGCGATATTAATTGTTCCCAATTGGCCAGGACAAGAGTGGTTCAAGGACATTATGGACATTTCTACCGACATTGTCGAGCTACCTCACAAGGGCGTGAAGCTGTATTGCGAAGACAATGGCAAGCCTTTGCCACAGCGTTCGTGGAGCACGTTGGCGTGCTTAGTTGACGGGAATCTGGGAGATTATTGGCAAGATGGCAGTGAAATGGGAACAGAAGAGGTTATCTCAAATTCCTCAAGAATCGACAAAATTGAGGTGGATGAAGACGATCGAGAGCGGAATCCCGACGTATCGTCGCGGAAGGAGGGAAGGACAATCGGCGTCCCTCAAGAGAACGCCTCCATCCATTACAATTCGTCGCCATCAGACAAGAATCAAGCCAAAAAAGTCAAGATTTCAAGCAAGAATGAAGACAAATCTCCAAGAATCTCGCCTGAATTGACAGGAATGAAGCTGAATTCGTCCGATCATCCCTTCAAGACATTCGTGGACCCCTTTCATTGGTGGGATCCCACGGAGGAGCGAGCTCAGGTGAGCTTCATCCGCCAGCAATGCGACGAAAAAGTTTGGAATGAAGTGGCCAAGAACATGAGACCACGACCAACAATTCGCAAATTGGTGGACATAATGTCGGTGATTAAATGTGGGAATCAGGTCGACGGAGACAAGATATCTGCAAGAAGGGACGCAGTGTTCGAAGATTATCAAGATGACGTGCTGAGTGGGAAGTTGTGGAAAAACCCCCCAATTCGATGTGAAAATGGAGAAGCCAAGATTGACATAATCGAAGGCTCAAAGGTGCACAAACAACGTCCATTCTATCTACACGGCACCAAAGCAGATGCCCTGCGAAAGATTATTGAGCGCAATCTCTATGAGTTCGGTTGGTTGGAGGGCTGCATGAGTTCTGAGTGGTGTTCAGCACCATTTACTGTGCCAAAACCCCCACCTGCTGACCAATCCAGCATAGATGCTTGGCGTCTAGTGGTGGATTACAGAGCCCTGAATGCCGCCACAGTACCAGACGCGCATCCTCTTCCTCTAATCGAGAAGGAGATCGCCGCGAGAGCCAAAGGCAAGCTCTTTACTGTGTTGGATTTGCGCCATGGCTTTCATCAGATGCCCCTTCGAAAGGAGGATAGGCATTTGACGGCAATGTGCACGCCCTGTGGCACTGTCAAGTGGACTGTACTGCCGATGGGTCTGAAGAATGCGCCGTCGATGTTCCAGAAGATGATGGAGACTATTTTATTTCAGAAGCACAAAGATCTGGATTTACAAGAATTCTGCAGCATCTACATCGACGACCTTCTGATTGCCACGCCGTTGGGAAAAAACTTTGATGAGTGCCTGAAGTTGCACGAAGAACAAGTTCGAAAAGTTCTCGAAGTCCTTCGACAAGAGAAGCTCCTGTGTGGACCCAAGAAGGGCAAGATGTTCCTCCAATCGGTGGAATTTTGTGGCTCTGTCTTGGAAGATGGGACAAGAAGACCAGCCCCAGGAAAAATGGCTGCCCTGCAGCTCTGGGAAAGGCCTAAAACCATCACGCAGCTTCGTGCCTTTTTAGGCTGCTGCAATTACTACCACGAGTTTCTTCCTCTCTACGCCAAGTTCTCTGGTCCATTGACAGAGTTACTCAAGGTTGGCAAAATAGAAGGAAAGAAGGGATCTCAAGTCAAGCTCAAGTGGACGCCAGAATGTGAAGAGGCATTTACTGGTCTCAAGGAAGCACTGGCGAATGTGGTTACATTAAAGACTCCGTGGTTGGATGGAAGACCTTTTTATATTCGTACAGACGCCAGTCGTTACGCCGTTGGTGCTACGATCGAACAAGTCGACGACGAAGGTCACCATCATCCTCTGGCTTTCTGGTCTCGCAAGCTTACAACAAGACAGCGAAATTGGAGTCCAAGGGAACAAGAAGCCTACGCAATCCTTTGTGCCTTACGGCGCTATGAAGGTTGGATCTTGGGCCATCGCGTTGAGGTACTGACTGACCACAAGTCACTGGAGAGCTGGAGGACAGAACATGTGGATACCCCTGGTGGACCAGCTGGGAGAAGAGGCCGTTGGCATGAAAATCTCAGCAGATTTGACCTCCATGTGACTTACATTCCGGGTCGCTACAACACAGTGGCGGACGCCCTGAGTCGCTGGGCCTACGCAGCCTCTGAGGCTTACTCTGAAGTGATTTTTCATGGGACAGCGACGGATAAAGCTGAAGTGATCGAGTTCGACAAGGAAGAACAAGCACTGATCAAGAAACATTGTCTCCAATGTTCGATTAAAAATCGGATGAAGGTGGATTTGGTCAGATGCAAGGAGATTACCAAGGCAGATCAGACTGCAGGAGTTAACTCTGACTCTGAGTCGTCGCTGCCACTCCTTAATGTGTTTCCGACAACAAGATCCAAAGCGAAATCCACGCTCCCTCCACAACAAAAGGACAAGGAAACTTCCTTCCTCTATGTGGATTGGACGAAGATGTACAAGGAGGACAGGTTCTTCGGGTCTGTATACCACAAATTGAAAGGGGACAAGCCTTACGACTCTGAAGAGACGTCTGATTTCAAAATCCAAGGCGACAAGTTATTTTGGCAAGGACGGATTTGTGTTCCTGATTGTCTGATTGACCAATATGTCAAACATTGGCATCGGAATGAGACAGCCCACACACATTCTCGTGTGCTGCAACAGGAGCTACGCCACAGAGTGTACACAAGGGACCTCAAGGGTGCCTGTGAACGAGTTGCCAAAGGATGCAAGCAATGTCAGGCGACCATCCCCAAGAATCAAAAGGCAGAAGGACTACTGAAGGGATTACCAATTCCTGAGAGGTTGTTCGACAAGGTGACGGCGGATGTCTTCGAGTTGGGACAAATCCAAGAGGAATGTCTCTACACGAAGAAGCCTATCGATGGGGTTTTGTTAATTCAAGACCGCCACAGTGGCTACATCCAAGTCCTCCCTTGCAACACGAAGCATCTCACCTCTGAAATGGCTGCCAAGTGGCTTGGATCCACTTGGACTCTAGATCCTTGATCCTTTCAAACCATTGCGAGGCGTCGTAGCACTGCCTTGGATGATACATCACTGGTCCTGGACCCATCTTCTCACGACCAAAAACCAGCTCATTCGGACTTAATCCAGTGTAATTCTTGGTACGATGGTATCTCCTCAAGACACAGTAAATTGTCTCCAACCAATTGTAGTCTTTTTCAGTCGCCAGAAATTTTCTCAGAATGGAGATAAGAATCCTTCCAGCGCCTTCAGCAGGGAGAGCTCGATGGTCGTAGACTCGGGCACGAAGGTGATGCACTCCCAATAGGGCACACATGTTCTCCCACCAAGTCCCAATGAACTCTTTCCCACTGTCCGTCAGAATTTCACTGGGCACATCCCAGTTACTCATCCACTGACTTGCAGTAAAGTGGAAAGTCAAGCAGATTGGTTGAATTTCAAAAATAAGTCAAGAATGCAAGGAAAACCCTTCGAGAAAGGCCAGCAAGTTTGGCTTCGTAAGTCAGACGAGACCCTGAAGGACGACAACAAATTGTTACCTTTGTGGGATGGCCCATTCCAAGTCAAAAGTCAACTAAGTGAGACTACATTCAACATTGAGATTGAGCCAGGCAGGCATCAAGAAGTACATCGAGATCGTTTGAAGGCCGAAGTACCCTGCCCCAAAGGAAGGTTCAAGCCTCTCTACTGGACTTCGAAGTACCTGAGCGACAGGAAGATGGTCACAAGCAGTTTCGAGTTGGAGAAGATTCTTGAGTACAAGAAGAATGCTCGAGGCAAGTGGTACTTTCTGTGCAGATGGAAAGGATTCGGTCCAGAAGAAGACAAATGGGAGCCAGCTTCAAGCTTCATCCATGGGTATACGGATACTTTCATCGAGTTCCTGAAGAAACACCCTGAGATTGACAAAGAGCTCTGGCTGATCAAGGATTGTGTCACCAAGGAAGACTTACAAGCACAAGAAGAAGCTCCAATTGTGGCATCATCCATTCAAGACAAGATCTGATCAGGATTGAGATCGCCGAAACTCTCCAAAAGGTTTACGGTCGACATATACCCTTGGCATGGGGACATAACAGTCCAGACGCATCGTCTATGTGGTTCGACAAACAGATGATGGGACATTCTGGAGTCATCCTGGTCATTCCATCCATCATTCCCATCATGGCCATCATGTGAATCATGTGCTTCATCTCAGATGATTCCGATCGGAAGTTCCGAGAGGCCTTTATCCTCAACCACGACGACACTATCGCCTTTTGCTGTCGGCTGGGCCCCTCTACTCGCCTTGGGAAGGACTCGTTCGAGTTCGTGCTCATTACAGAGATTCTGGCACATGACTGAGTCTGATCCATTTCATGTGTTTGACGGATCTGCTCAGAAGGTCATTTCCATCAGCTCTTACATTGAGACGGTTGGTTGGTTCTTCAATCGACCACTGTCAAAGGGCTTATATAGACCAAGTGACGACGATGGTGTTCTTACTTGTGTCGACTCGCTGTTCATCTGTGGATTGTGTTGGAATCCCCCTCAGAATCAGCTCAATTTTGGCACATTCCCAGTACCAAGCACTGGATGCTTATACATTCTGGGACTATAACGAGTCAATTACCCCTTCTGGCTCATACTGGATTAAACATGAAGCCCTGGGAACAATACTGACAGTGGGGTAGCCCTCACTGGGTTTTCTTGGCTATCATTACTTTGAATGATTGGATTACCATCATGGGGATCATCATCATCCTGAGGATTTGACCTGGATTGGCTATGAATGACAACTGGATTTCCGTTCAACACTACACACAGTGTCTATCGACATTGAATTGGACCTATTTTGGCTTGCGGTGAGTTTCGCCACCCTGAATCCATGCGCGATACACTGATTTTGGTCTCAATTCAGGCACATTTTGTACCATAATCTGGCATCTGGTCTCATGACTGCAAATGACACCAGCCAGTTTCACACATCTTGGACTCCATGAAGGGATACCCTATTTTTTTGACGCTCGACGACATGGCGACGCTCGTTTCCTGTTTTCTGGCAGTGGGATGTCAGATCCTGATTTCATCATGAATCATGGATCATGAATCATCATGTACATTCTTCACTCAGACTTTCAATTTTCGAATTTTCGAGCTTGAACGAAGCTTTTTCTGTGTGCCTAGAGGTACCTATACGTTTCATTCAAGTCGATGGCCATCGCGAAGCACAGATCTCAGCACAATTTTGCTCAATTCAGCTCAATTTCACACATTTTGCCTTAGATTAGGCAGTTTTTGGTCACTTTCGCCGTTTCGTTCACTTCACTTGACCCAGCCTGACATACTGGCGTATGTTTTCAGAGGGGGAGTGTAACGGCAGCAGTGACAGCACTCAATTATACACTGATGTGATCAGAATTCCAATGATTCTCAGATGTACATTAGTGCAGTAAATTTTCCGTTCTGTTTCATGTTTTCCGTTCGCCGCCAGATGTCGCCTGTGAGCGCGCGTCGAGTCGCATTTGTCTTTCGTGATTTCCCAATCGGATTTATTTAAAATATTTCGAATGATTTCACGTCGTGTCATTATGTGCGATGAATGCGCATTGAGATTCTATGTCTGCTCCATTTTTGTAGACCGGGTTTTCGTACTCTTCATATCTCGCCATGGAGTTCAAAGGACTTACAAGTGCTTCGCATATGTCGCTCCAAGAGGCTGGATATGGGTCTGAAGAGGGTCAGTTGGGTTCGGAGATATCAGGGGCAGTGTCGGGCGTTACGACCCCTGGGGCATCAAGGCTGCAGGCTTCGCAATCACAAGAAAGATCAACCACTATGCAGCGGTTACACCGGGGAGCCGGCGCCGCCGGGCCCGTGCTACTGGCTTGTCGCCAGTGACACCCCCTTGGGCTGGCGCGGAGGCTGCCTAGCCTAGGGGTTGGGGCTCGGCGCTGTGCGCCACTACTGCCTTGGCGGGTGCAGTGCCCCGTCTGTGTGTGCGCGGCGCTCGCGGCCAGTTCGGGGGGTTGGGGCCGGTACCTGGTGTTGTGTCTCTCTCGTTTCCCCCTTCCCGCCCCGCGCGTTCCGCGCTGCGTGTGGCGGGCCGTCCCGTCCGGGTGTCCCTTACCCTCGCTCGCTGGTACGCCATTCCACGCGGTCTGTGCGTTCCGCGCGCTCGGTCCGGTTGCCCTTCTGGTAGTCCCCGCATGCCCCTTTCGTGTGTGTGCGCTCGCGCTCCCGCGGCGTCCGCTCCCCCCCCCTCTGGGTGGTGTGGCGTGCGCACCTCGCGTGGTCCCGGCACTGGGCGCTGGTAGGGCCGTTCCACGTGGTCCGTGCCCCTCCGCATGTCCTGCCCCGGTCCCTTGCTCCGTCTGGCGTGCTTGGGGGGGGGCGGTCCGGTCCCGGTTCCCCCCTACTTGGCTTGGCGTTGTGGGGGTGGCGGTAGGGCGTCCCCGGGGGGGGTGCCTTCTACTGTTGCGAGGGGCGTCTGGGGTCAGGCGCTCCCCCTCCCCCAACTGCCCGCCCACTGGGCGGGCTGTTGGGGTCCGCGATCCACGTGGCGTGGGCGCGGGCGTGCGGGTGTGGGGGCCCTTCTCTGTCCCCTCCGCCTGCACGCCCTGTGGGGGCTGCGCGCCGCGGGGCGGGTCCGTGGCGTTCGTGTGCCGGGGGGCGGCCGGGGGGGGGCCTGTAGGGCGGGGGGTCGCTCTGCCTCGTTCCGTCCCTCTGCCTTCCCTGGGCAGGCAACAAAGCGGTTGTCACTGGCGTCGTGCTGTCCATGGGGGGCGTGGCCCCCCATACCACTCCGGTTCGTGCCCACCCGCCTTCTCTGGGCGCGATCTGTGCGGCGTCCTGGCGCGTTGGCGCGGGCTCGCTTGTTCTCCGCGGCCCCCGTGGGAGCCGGCGGCTGGGGCGGGGGGGCGGGTCGCGCTCCGGCTCCTCTCTCGGGCGGGGGGGGGACCATCCCCCCTGCCTCCGGGGGTGGCAGCCGGGGCCCCTGCGGCTTGCGGGCCGGTGGGGGGATGGGGGGGGGGGTCGCGCCGCGGTGAAAGTGCTGCCCTGGGTCGATGTGGGTGCCGGAGGGCTCGGGGCCGGCAAGACCAGTGGGGCAGGCACGCGAGGAGTCTTCCTGGATGTTGTTATTGGGGTTGGAACCAGAGACACGGACACCAACGGAGGCGAGAGCAGCGACAACAGAAGCAAGGTCCATGCTGATTGTGGTCCGGCAGAAAATCCCAGTCTATGAAGAAAATTGAGGGGAATTATTCTAAATACATCTGAGTGTCCAAAACTGTCCGAATGAATTTAAATAATCCATTTATGTAAAATTGTATGGCCGATCTGGGCCGCGAGCGCGCGTCAACGGCAAATGGCGATTCCAGCTAAAATAGCGGAATGCGGCGGATTTACGGGAATTGGACCGCGGAATCAAATCCGGCATATCAGAAATATATAGGAAATATCCTGTGACTGAGCTGCGAGGCGGCAATTCCGCCGAAGCAAAGAAAATGACCAAAATGTAGCCAATCTGGGCAGAATGTCTGAAAATCTGAGCAGATGGGGCTAGCCGCACTTACACTCCCCCTCCAAAAACACACTGGGGTGTGTCGCTACGTCAACGAAGAACGTAGTGCGGGTAAGTCCCAGAAAAACATAGAAATGTAGCCTCGATGAGGCGAAATCTGCTTGATCTGACCTGAATTGGGCTGAATTGGCACTGAATCAGGCTGGATGAACCTGAAATGAGACAGAATGAGAAGTGACGAACAGTCCTCCGTGCAGTAAAACATTAGGTCACGGGCTAAAAAGCATGTAAACGTATCGAGAATCGATACCAAACCATGCATTGGTTGAGAATGAGGTAGATTATTGGTGGATTGAGTGGGGGGATCAAGAATTGAAGTGACATCTCAGCGCTCTGGCACAGTTTCGCTGTCGCGGGCACGCTACGGTGTCCTCGCCGAACTCTACATCGTGTTATCCCGCTTTTCTCGTTCTGAAAAGTACAGCATGTGGCTCAGATTTGGCGCATCTGGTGGATGATCACAAGATTCAGCAAAAATGAGAATGAAATGAGCAGAGATTGAGGGGATTAAGCAATCACAGAGTGGTTAAACAAATACACATGTAGTCTACAGACCCTAAGTGCACAGAAGATCATAAGCGTCAACGAAGTTAGGCAAAGCCGTCGACAGATCTTCGAGGAATGAGAGGAGATGACAAGGAAATCAATCTAAATTGTCCTAACATGAGTACATTCCCTGAGATGAAGGTGAAATGAAGCGGAATGTCGACAACTGAAACTACCAACACCTTCGTTTAGACTAAAGTTAATATATATGGTCGTTTATTCAGCTCAATTGTGCTTTCCGGCACGTTGGTTCGCGAGCATCTAACAGATTCTATCAAAATGTGGATCATGTGATGATGCATCATGATGGGACATGCTGGCCCTGGATCCTTGGCATGTAACGCGCCGAAGGTTCGCTGAAGGCACTTTACTGACAGTATATAACTGAGAGACACCGAATTTACAATGGCGGTGGTGTCAATCGACTTGGACAAGGCCAATCTTTCGATGAAGTCCCACAAGACACTTGGATTCACCATTCTCGACAGTTTCTGGTGGAATTGAGCTCACATTGGCGTGTGCCAAAAATACAACGAAGCTTACGGACTTCAGAGGTTGCTGTTCGAAGTCCCTAGAGCTCCTAGATGAAGATTGTCTGAACAATTGACGTCTGGGTTACGTGCAACAGTGGCAGAATGATGGACAAACCTGAGAAATTCAAGGTAAATTTGAGGATCCTGGATCTGAATCTGGACTTTGGCGTCAGCATCACAGCAAATGAAGGTGAGATCTGAGTCCCTGGCGTCGCCTCTAGGGCAGCCAGTACTACAGGGGTTGCCTGTAGGGGTGGATGTCGCTGGCCAGCGTTTTGATTATGTACATTTGCTTCCATCTGCACGAGTAGCCAAATTCCAAAGATACACAGACCAACAGAGACAAGATTACCCCGAATCTGCCTGAATTAAGCCTGAGTTTGGTTGTTTCTGTACACGGCAGCACACTCCGTCAGCGTATCTACGCCTTGTCTGCCTAACGGAGACCAAAGAAAAGTTGATTGACGTCAAATTATCAAACATTCGCAGTTCTCCACATCATGACATAAACAGAAAGAATGAACAGTGGATTGAGCAGAATGTGGTAGGATGGCTTCGTTAATTCGGCCAAGCACGAATGCATGTGACCACCAACCTGTCTGGCCTGGCCCTCGTACGGCTTGGGCGCTGCAGATCAGCGGCCGAACTTGAAGCTTGGTCCTCATTTGGTTCCTGGGCTGGCCTGACCGCAGGAGGGGGGATCGACGGATCAGCCCTGGAATGTGGCTGCTGAGGGCCGTAAAAGGCTGGATCTCGATTCACCACAGGTCGTTTTCCGTCGCTCTCCACTTGTCTGTCTGGTTTCGACAAACAATCTGTCAGGAGTACACCAATTTCGGGGTGCTTCTTGAGGAAGTCGATGAACCCCTTGGTGTATCCATGGACAAAAGATTGGGCTGGTTCCCAGTTGTTGTGACTGGAATCAAAGCCCCTCCACTCACACAGAAATTCCCATTCGCCCTTGGCGTCACGTCTTGCTTCAACAATCCTCTTGAGTTCGTACTTCCCCCCTTCGATTACCCGATCGGACAAGTGTTTTGCAGTCCAAAAAAGGGGTTTAACTCGATCCTTGGGGGAGGGGATCTCTCTCTTGAGGCGATCGCCCGAAACGTCAATTTCCCTGCTGACATCCACACGAATCCTCCACCTGTTCTCCCCAAGACGCGCTGTAACAGCGAATGGCCCCTCCCACAAGGGAAGAAGCTTGTCATCTCCGTCCAGGGTGGTTTCGGATTTTCGAAGCCAAACTCGATCATCAACTTCAAAATTGTGGGGGTTCTTTCGACCTTGATTTTGAACCCAAAGCCAGTCAGCTTGATGCTTCTCGATTAATTTCGACACAGATTTATCTGCTCGTTGGACTTCGTCCAAAAACAGCGAAGCATCCTTACAGGGGCGAGGATTATTCAACGGCATGTTCCACCAACACTTCTTTCGTCCAAAGACAATTTCATTTGGAGAAAGGCCATGATACAAAGGCGTGTTGTGGTAACGGCGAAGCAATGCGAAGAGAACTTCCATCCAATGGAAATCCTTTTCACTCGCGAGCTCCTTACGAAGCATATTAATTATTGAGCGGCCGGCTCTTTCGCCAGGCAGCGCTCGATGCGAGTGGATTTCACATCGGAGGTGGTGGATTCCAAGGCGAGCACACAATTCTCTCCACCATTCGGAGGTGTACTCTTTGCCTGAATCCGTCACCACCTCGGATGGGACGTCCCAGCCTCCCATCCAGGTCTGCGCGCACCACTTGGCGGCAGCCTTGCCAGTCATCGACTCAATGTTGCAAGGCAACACTTGAATGTAGCCGGAATGACGGCACTGAATTAGGAGCACACCATTGACTTTTTTATTCGTCCAATGGCACTCTTCGTCATCGAGTTCACCGAGATAGAAAAAATCACTCGTGACTCTGTTAAAGAGACGCTCCGGAATAGGATGAGGCCTCAGATGGCCGTGCTTCTTCGCGCTGGGAGGCGTCGAGACAGCACATTGGGCACATCCGGCTGCTACTTTCATGCAGTGAGTGTAGAGCCTCGATCCAAACAACCTATGCTTAATCATCGACCACAGTCGACGGCCATGTGCGTGGGGGGACTCCCATTTGTGCCACCAGTTTAACACTCGGGGGGCTAGGGCGTCTGGCACACACAATTTACCCTCCATCCACAGTTTCCCCCCATCCAACGAATACTCTGCAAAAATCCCATCCCTGTGAGCATCTTTGGATTTGAGATTTCCAAAGACCTCTTTAAACATGGGATCCTGCAGGTAATCGGACGTCCAGTCACGGATGATCAGGGAATCCTTAGGCAGGGGTGGAGTTTTGGCCGGATCTCGACGCTTAATGCCTTGGATGAACCGAAATCGATTTACTCGTCGGGTGTAGTCAAACCGTTTCACACTCCCTGTGGAGGGATCGGTGACATTTTCCACGACTTTCATCGTTTTGGTGCAGATCTCATGGGCATGCGCCGGATCTGAGATGGCCGTGATGTCGTGACACGGCAATGCGTGCTGTTTAACAGCGCACTGCATGCATGCCCGTCGAATGAGTTTCTTTTCTTCCTGATCCCATTCGATGATGACATGGCGGTCCTGCTCCGTACCATGGATGTTGGTACTTTGCAGCCCCTCTGAGGCGGGGTAAGCCCATCGGCTCAGAGCATCCGCTACCGTGTTGTGTTTTCCAGGCAAATACGACACGTGGAGGTCAAACAGAGAGAGAAATTCGTGCCATCTGGCCCGTCGACCAGCTGGGCTCGCGACAGTATCAATGTGTTCAGTGGCCCAATACTCCAGAGATCGATGATCCGTCAGGACCTCGACTCGATTGGTGCCAACCCACGATTGGTACTTTTTTAAAGCACAGATGATGGCGTAAGTCTCTTGCTCACGCGGCGACCATTGCATTTGGCGTGGAGCTAGCTTCCGAGACCAAAATGCAAGAGGGTAATGATCGCCGGTGGCTTCATCAACCTGTTCAAGGACAGCTCCGATCGCGTACCTAGATGCGTCGGTTCTAATGTAGAAGGGTCTGTCAAATTGGGGCACATGCAACGTGGCGACTTCGCAGAGGGCTGCCTTCAAGTGATGGAAGGCCTCCTCGCACTCGTCAGTCCACTTGACACGAACCTTTGAACCTGCCTTGCCTGCATCTCTCCCTACCTTCAATAATTCAGTGAGGGGGGCAGCAAATTTGGCATAATTCGGCACAAAAGTGTGGTAAAAATTGCAACAACCTAGGAATCCTCGCAACTCCGTGATCGTCTCAGGGCGCTTCCACTTCTGAATAGCGACGAGCTTCCCTGGACTGGGTCGTCGAGTGCCATTCTCTAGGAGAGAACCACAAAATTCGACTGATTTTAAAAACAATTTTCCCTTCTTTGGCCCACAGATCAGCTGATTGGCGTCAAGAATGTCCAAAACTTGGTTCAGCTGCTTCTCATGTAGGGCCACCAGCTCGGCTTCGGTCAGTCCCTCCCCCTCCGTCGCGATGATTATGTCATCTATGTACACACTCACGAAGGCACGAAGCTCCGGATGGGTTGTGAACAGCACATCCTCCATCATTCTTTGAAAAAATGAGGGGGCGTTCTTCAATCCCATGGGCATGACGGTCCATTGGACTGGGCCACATGGCGTGCACATACAAGTAAGAGGTCTGCTGTCCTTCCTCAACGGCATTTGGTGAAAGCCGTGACGGAGATCCAGCACAGAGAACAAACGACCTCTTGCCCTCTTGGCGATTTCCTCCTCAATGAGGGGCAGGGGGTGTGAATCCGCCTTGGTTTCGGCGTTGAGATTGCGAAAATCAACAACCATTCGCCAACCATCTATGGTGTTCTGGTCTGCAGGCGGTGGCTTCGGGACTGTGAACGGTGAACAGCACCATTCGCTGGTCATACAACCCTCAAGCCAACCAAATTCCCTGAGATTTCTCTCAATGATTTTTCTGAGAATCTCATGTTTGTGTCCATGATTTTCATAAGGGCGCTGTTTTTTTGCCTTGTACCCTTCACGAAGCTCGATGAAGGCTTCACCGAACTGTCCACGGACAGGGGGATCTTTGATCAACTTCCCTGAAAGGGTTGAATCCTTCCGTTCCTCAAAAATCTTTTCTCTGGACTTGGAACACAATTCAGTGTCCACCTGATCGCCAGGAATTACTGTCGAAAAAACTTTGGCGACTTCTTCGGCTTTGGCAGGAAGAATCTTCTTACGGATGTCCCTAAACAGGTCCGTATCAACTGCCTCCTGAAGATAGGTGGGTCGTGTGTCGAAATCCCAGAGATTTTCTTCGCGATCCAGCTCCTCGAAAGGATCCATGAAAGCTTCCACAGGGGGTTTTTCATAAAAAACTCTGAATTTGCGGCGCGATTGGAGATTTTTCCTCGCCCGTGCACTGAAGATTCTTTTCGATGTCGACCGTATTGGTGAAGAGGGAGTCGAGGCGGATCCATTGGTCGTTGAATCACCTTGGGTATCTGACGAACAAAAATCAGAAAAAATAGATTCATCATCAGTACCACGCTCAACCTCAGATTCAGACCCAACACAGGAGTCTGTACCAGAATCAGCAGAATTAGAGTCAGAAAGCTTTCCATCCACCAGGAATGCAAGCGAACTCCAGGACCGCTGTGGCAGGGGACCTGTGTCGTCCCTGGCATACAGCTTAATCTTCCTGGGAAGTTCGATGTAATCAACACAAATGTCCTGTAATTCCTGAAACCAAGGCTTGTCGTCCCACAAGGGCACAACTAAAATTGCCTGGGTCTTATCTTGCTTGATTTTGTGGATGACCTGCTGGATTAAGTGAAACGGAGGATTAATCCACAACTTCTTGTCCCATTTGTGGGTCCAAGCGTCGCTGAAGTGCTTATCAAAGCGCTTGTTCGTACGGTTAGCAAAGGCATCATACTGTGGCCAAAAAGAATGATGTTCATGAAAGTATTCACAAATTGCATCGCGCCATTTGTCGACAACTCTGTAGGATGAAGAGTGCCAGCGCGAAGGGCGTCGTGGCTGGGAGTCCCTACGAAGACATTCTAACTCTTGGGAGTAATCGGCACTCCCATTCACCTCTGCAATGGTGACATCTTCAGCAAATTTTGGTGTCACTTCTTGCTTCAAAAATTCTTCTGCACTTTGAAACCCTGCGTGCAAAAAACGAAATTCAGGACGCTCCAAAGGACCTGACTCCAGCAAAAAACAACGACGATGACCTACGGGCGCTACCCTGTTCTTACGAAGCCAAGGATGCCCCAAATAAAGGTCATATTTTATGTCAGCACGGTAGAAGTAGTCATCCTTAAGGACAACTTCTTCCACATTTTGCTCTTCCCAAAGGTCTTGAGCGACCAAATGGGTGGATATATAACAACCGCGTTGCCCACCTGCGAGAGAATGTCCAGAAACTCCCTCGAGGGTAACAGGATGAGGCGACTCGAACACGCAGTCGTCGGGTAAGAATGCATTGGATTGGAGATTTACCTCCGATCCATTATCACACAAACAAGTGGCGAGGTGGAAATTTCCCTTGCAATCAGAGACCCACAGCTTTGTGACAAACTGACGGGCCCTGTGCTTGGACTGTACACCAACCTCGTCCACTACAACAGAAGGATCCGCTTCCGGATCCAGGGGAGAGGAGACAAGCGACCCTACATCAAGTAATGGTCGATCAGGAATTTGGGGATCATGCCTGAAATCGCCTGGGGAGGGGCGATTTTCGTGGCTCCCCTAGGCGTTCTGACCTCCAGCGGCTGCATTTACATTGTGCACACAGCCTGATTCGTCGATCCACTCCTCTTGGAACGGATCATCCGCTGGATTCAGGGCGTTTTCGACATAATCTCGATCCGCATCTGACACCTGGTCTGCACCTGAGACCTGATCCACACGATGATTACCCTTTCCGCGTCCACGGCCACGGCCGCCGGATGATGGGCCACCACCGTCGCCACGCCCTCTGCCCTTACCAGAGAAGGGGGTTCCCGAAGGATTTCCCTTACCCTTACCCTGTGATCCTGGAGCATTTCCTTTGTTTTGACCGGATTGAGGGGTTTGGCCTGGATTTCGATTTCCGCCTCCGGCGTTGAAATTGGGACCTGTCTGACCATTTGGTTGCCCACCGGAACCGGATGGAGTCCGATTCCCTTTGCCTTGGGACCCGCCAGGGCCTCCAGTATTTTTGTTCCCACCGGAGGGAGTCGAATTACCCTTTCCCCCCTTGGCACCATGCACCTGTCTGTCATTCCTGTCTGAATTCTGAGGATTACTGACATTTTCACCAATCACCTTGTGATCGTAAGCAGACCATCGGTGATTAGCAGTGGAATGCGTCTTAGCTCGGTTCGTAGAACCTAGAAGAAGACAGATGCTACAATGATCCTGAACATTCCGGGTGTCATTCACCTTTTTGTTGCCCTTTTGGGCCCCATTTTGGGTGTTTTGCTGGGTATTCCTGTTTCCCCCAAGACCCTCATGGAAATTTTGATTGGCGGCGTCAGCGAGCCTCTCAACCTCTTCCCACAGTTCCTGCGGAGTGAACGAAAACACCCAGTTCCTGGCCTTCAGGCGATTTCCATGGAAGCTTACTCCCCTGTTGAGGACTTGGACAAACAAGTCCCGATCCTCGTGTTCATTAAACTTGATTTTCCACGTGTTTTCAGTGAATTTCACCTTGGTAAACGACGTGGGGGAGCACTTTTGAAGTGCCTCCCTGACGGTAAACCGGTTGGCCGAGGCGTCAAAGCCATCGATCTCCGCCCACCAGGTCTTGACCTTTTCTTCGGACTGTCGATTCCGAAGGGTGGCGGCGGTTTCTGAGGGGATCTTGTCAAAAATCAGATTTTTCAGCTCGGCACTAGAAAATTTTTCGCCTGAATGTTCAGATTCTTCTACGAGATTCCAGAAGCGCTGTCTCTTGTCCTGCACCTCGTGCAAGATTAATCGAGAGAACGAAGGAAAATTCTTCAACATCTGGTGGTAATGGTCCTCTGGCAATCGAGATCCACGTACCTCCAACTGTTCCCACACCTCATCAAAGGTAAGGGGGGAACTTGAATCTTCACGATCACTCCAGGTTCTGAGCCAAGTGTTGGCCGGCGCTCCCTCAAGGCAGTCCAGGAGCGCCATCAGGAACTGATCATCCTGGAGTTTTTGAGTCTTAACCCACAGTTTAAATTCCCGTTGGAACTGAGGCCAACGTCTGGGGTTTCCATTATACTTTGGTTGCTTGGCAACCTGACGAAGTCGCAATGAAGTGGGATTTAGGAGTGAATCCAGCCCAACACCGGCCGTAATGGCAGACACCTTGGCGGCATCATTAGCCACACCAGCTCCGGCGAGGGTCTGGGCGAGCAACATCTGGGCAATTGCATTGGAATCAACAGCAGGAAGGGTAGTACGGGAGGCAGTTCTTTTGGCATTCTGAACCTCAGTCCTAGCCTTCGCCGATCTACTCTGTGATCGAGAGATTGTAACCCTTTCCTTTAGCTTAGTCCTGCTGATCCGTGCATCGGTGGTCTTAGAGTCCACCGAAGGAGCAATCGAAAAAATTTCTGTCGCCTCCTCCGACGGTTCTGTTATCTGATCCACCGATGATGCGCCCTCAGACCTCATGTGGGTCTTGAAAAGATCTTTAATTCCCAGAGTCTGAATGATGAGTTGCATTTGATCCTTGAGCAATTGGAGCTCCGAATCTCGCTGAGATCTGCAAGAGCAGTCGGCAGGGCAGTACATACCGTGTCCTGAAGGACCTGAGCAGGCTGTCGGACCGCTAATCTCAGTGGTTCGCAGCCAGGAGTCCACTTGGGGAGCTCCTTCAGTCCTAATTTCCAGGCTTGCCTGCCTAGCTGCCTCTAAGATTCCTTCCTCAACCGCGGCGGCTAGATCGTCGCGGATTGAAACAGAGGGATGGGGGGCGGAGGGCCCGGCAACCGGTGCCTTGGTCTTCTCCTTCGGGAAGGGGCTTGCCTCCCAGATCTGCAAGAAAATGGAAAAAGATTCATCCTCTTGAGAACACCACCACATCCTAGTCTTAATTTCTTCTTGAAGGAGGAAAAAATATTCAAATAAAAAATCAGAGGCGATTCTCTCTTGTCCTATCAGCTTAGACGTGGCTAATAGACACAGGGCCTCAAGCGCCTCAAGGTTTCGGGTCACTTCCGAAGACAAATGGTTGTCCCATTGTGCCCATGAGGCTGGTCGATTATAGGTTGGTACCTCACCTGGACCACCCATCTCAATGTCGTCAATGTCGGCATCGATGGTCTCGAAATGTGGACATTGGTAGGGAGTATTGGTCCCCGCCAAGTCCGTAAGCTCCACCGGAGCGTTGCCATTAGCGTAAGCTGGGAGATTCCAGCTGCTTGATGGCCAATTTCGACTGGGATCTTGATTGTAATCTGGGCCTCCACAGCTGCTGATTTGTGTCCTTCTTGGGCAATTTGGGCTAGCGCAAGGCATTCCTCTCAAGGCCTCGTTCGCACAGCACCACGGGAGCGTGATGGTTACGTCTCCGGAGGTTGCGGAGTCGTACTGAGGGGCTAGCTGTGGTTGGGACACCAAAGGAACAACATTCAGGTAGCCTCTGCTACCATGAAAGTGCTGCCCTGGGTCGATGTGGGTGCCGGAGGGCTCGGGGCCGGCAAGACCAGTGGGGCAGGCACGCGAGGAGTCTTCCTGGATGTTGTTATTGGGGTTGGAACCAGAGACACGGACACCAACGGAGGCGAGAGCAGCGACAACAGAAGCAAGGTCCATGCTGATTGTGGTCCGGCAGAAAATCCCAGTCTATGAAGAAAATTGAGGGGAATTATTCTAAATACATCTGAGTGTCCAAAACTGTCCGAATGAATTTAAATAATCCATTTATGTAAAATTGTATGGCCGATCTGGGCCGCGAGCGCGCGTCAACGGCAAATGGCGATTCCAGCTAAAATAGCGGAATGCGGCGGATTTACGGGAATTGGACCGCGGAATCAAATCCGGCATATCAGAAATATATAGGAAATATCCTGTGACTGAGCTGCGAGGCGGCAATTCCGCCGAAGCAAAGAAAATGACCAAAATGTAGCCAATCTGGGCAGAATGTCTGAAAATCTGAGCAGATGGGGCTAGCCGCACTTACACGCGGCCTCCCTGCTCCCCTTCTGGGTGGCGGCCTGCGTTACTCAATCCTGGCCCCCCTCGTGTCGTCGGCGCACTCCCTTCCGGCGTGCGCGTGCGGTCGGGGTCGCAGTGCCGCCCCGGGGTGGGGGGGGGTGAGGGGCGGTCCGTGGACCGCTCCCCCTGGGGCCCCTGCAGACCTGAACCCCCCCTGTGGCTCCCTAGCTGGGGGCGGTGCGGGGGGGGGCCGTGGGGGGGCCGCCCCCCCGCCCTGTTTGGCGTCGGCCTGCCTTCCGTTGCCCCCGGCGTGCCCCCCCGGGGTATACTCGTGCCGTGGGGGTTGCCGGGCGGCCGCGGGCGTCGGGCGCGGTCCGGTCGGCCGCCGACGGGTCAGTGCAGTGGGGGAGGGGGGGGGGGAGGGGGGGGGAACCCCCCCCGCCCTGGTTCGCGCCCCCGTCTTTCCCGGGCCGGCCTTTGATAAGGCCGCTCCGTTTGCGCCGTCCTGGGCGTCGCCGGTCCGCTGTGGGCCGGCAGCAGGCAGGGCGTGTGGGCGCCTGCTTCGGCCGTGGTGCCCCCGCACCCCGGGTGCAGCGGCCTCTTCGGGGGGGGTGTGGGGCCGCCGTGCCTTCGGTCCGCCTCCGTCCGCTCTTGGGCCTGAGTGGGAGGGGGGGGGGGGAGTGGGGGGGGCCCTCTGGTCCCCTGGCGACGCCTCCTGACGGCCGGGGGGGGGGGGGGCGGCATGGCGGTCCCGGCCCCGGGGGCCAGCCATCGGCTGGGGGGTCGCACCCTTCCCCTGCCCCCCTCTACCTAGAGCCGGACCCTCGTGCAGGCCCTCGCTGGGGCCCCTCATCCCCCCGGCCGTCGTCGCGCGGCGCTGGCCGGCCGGGGGCGGCCGTGAGGGTTAGCGGTCAGCGGTTAGCGGGCTGCGGGGCAGCTGGTTCCCCCCCGCGCTCGTTGTCTCCGCCCTCCCTCCCGCGGGAGGTGGCGCGCTCTCCTGCGTCATGCCGTACCGTGGGGGGGGCGTGGGTCGGGGGACCCAGCTCCCCCCCCCACTTTCTCGCGTCCGCCGTCTCGGCCGTCACCTGCGCCGCCGCTTGTGTGGGGGCTGGGGCTGTGGCGGCGGCGGGTTGCGCCGGCGGTAGCGCCAGTGGGCGAGGGCGCTGCGCAAGGCCCGGGGGAGCCAGTTGTTGGCGTCCGCATACGTGATGCGGAGCACCGCTCCCCCTTGCAGGAAGGCCGGCCACGTCGGCTCCCTGTTGGGCCACGCCGCCCGGATCACTGACCTGAGGACCTTCTCATGGTCCTCTGGGGCTGCCCAACCCCCCGGGGGTACCTCTCGGTTTCCTCCGTCTCTCCGGAGGAGCACGGCATCGAAGGGCCGGTTCCTCAACCCCCTGGTGGTCCTCTGGTTGGCCCAGCACAACCACCCGTACACCTCCCCCACCAGGGGGAGGGCCTCCTCCCCCAGAGAGTCCAGGACCGTGCTCCAGTCCCGGTCCCACGGCCAGGCCCCCTCTGCCCCTCGCGCCGGCTCCCCTCGCTGCCCCTGTCCCTGCGGCGCCGATGCCGCGCCCCGCCCCCCCTCCGCCGAGGCCATCCGCGCCGGCTCCGCTCTCGGCGCGGGGGGGGCTGGCTGGTGCTGGGGTCGTGGGGGTTGGGGGGGACGAGCTCGCCAGCGTCAGGGTCGATGTTGTAGAGGTGGTGGTGGTGGTGGTGGGTGTGGTGCGCCGGCATCTGTTGGATGCCGGGGGGGATGCACCTCACCGGCTGCACGTCCGGCTGCGGGGGCGCCCCGCTCCCCGCCCCCCTCCCTTCGTCCCGCCCTCCCTTCCGCGCTCCCATGCCCCGTCCCGCCTGTCCCTTGGGGCCCGCGGCGCCCTTGCCCTTGCCCTTGGGCCCCTTTCCAGCCCCCTGCCCGTGCCGCGGGTCCCGCCCCCCGTCCCCAACGCCCTGGCCCGCCCGCTCGCCCACCGCCCCTCGCCCCGCCCCCTGCACCTGGGCTCCCTGCTCGCGCCCCTGCGTGCCCTTCCCGTGCCCTGGTCCCTTCCCGGCCCTCTGCCCTGAGTCGCGCCATCCGCTGCCTGCGCTCTGCCCCCCCCCGCTGCTGCGCCCTTGCTCCCTGCCGCGCGTGCCCTGGCCTGCTCCTTGCGCGCGCTCCTGGGCACTTTCCCTGTCACCTCCTGCCCCCCGCTCCACGCTCCCGTGGCTGGCACGCAGCTCTGCCTGCGCGCCCTCCCCTCCTTCCTGGATCACGCGCCGGGCGTCCCGCTGTCTTTGCAGCTGCGGTAGCGTGACGCCCGGCAGCGAGCGCTTGGGCGCCGGGGGGCGGACGTGCCGCGCCCGTCCCGGGGGGAAGGGCTTGGGGGGGAACTGCTTGGGGGTGCTGGTGTGGGTGTGGGTGGGGTTGGCGAGGGCGCGGTACTTCGCGCTCTCCCTGCCCACTGCTGCTGCTGCGGCGGCCGCCGGCGAGGCGCCCGTGGCCCGTGCGGGGCCCTTCCCCCGCTTTCGCGGCGTGCTCGGGGTCGCGGCGTGGCCGGCCGAGGCGGTGGCGCGGCCCGCCGGGGCCGCGGTCGCAACCCCTCGCGCGCCCTCCTCGCTCTCCTCCGCTGCTGTGGCGGCCGCCGGCGAGGCGCCCGTGGCCCGTGCGGGGCCCGTCCCCTGCTTTCGCGGCATGCTGGGGGTCGCGGCGTGGCCGGCCGAGGCGGTGGCGCGGCCCGCCGGGGCCGCGGTCGCAACCCCTCGCGCGCCCTCCTCGCTCTCCTCTGCTGCTGTGGCGGCCGCCGGCGAGGCGCCCGTGGCCCGTGCGGGGTCCGTCCCCCGCTTTCGCGGCGTGCTGGGGGTCGCGGCGTGGCCGGCCGAGGCGTTGGCGCGGCCCGCCGGGGCCGCGGTCGCAACCCCTCACGCGCCCTCCTCGCTCTCCTCTGCGGCTGCGGCAGCCCTCGGCGATGCGCCCGGTTCCTGCGCCGGGGCTACCCCCCGTGTCGGCGGCGTGCCGGGGGCCGCGGTCTGGGCCGCGGCGTGGCTCGCTGGGGCTGCGGTCTCCGCTTCCTGCGCGTCTGGGGCCCCCTCCCGGGGCGGGGCGGCAGGGCTTGCTGCTTGGTAGGCGGGGGCGGTCACCTCGGCTGGTTCAGGCTCCCGGGCCGGCGGCGGCGGCCCGACCAGCACCGCCGCCTCCGCCAGCCTCCGCTCCTCGCGCTCCGCGAGGGTCTCCCCCGGCCACTCCGGGGAGACGGGGGAGCAGGAGCGGGACCGGCGGTGGTGGCGGTTGTCCCGCTGGGGGGAGCCATCGGAGTCTGCCATCACTGTTATCCTGGTAGGCATGCGTGGTGGCAGGCGCGCCCTTCCCACTACCTCCTGGTGCATCAGTGCCGTGCCGTGGGCAGTGCCGTGTGGTGCTCTGCGGGGGGGAGGGGGGGAGGGGGTGGGGGGCCGGCTGTGGCGCCAGCCCCGCACGGCCGGGGGCCGGCGGCCATCCATCGGCATTGGGAGGGGAGGCGGGAGAGCCACGCGGCCCACGCGTCGCTCCACAGCTCCCAGTCTGGGGCGGGACCGAGGGCCCTGGGCCCCCGGGGGTCGTCGGGTGGTGTCGGGGGGGGCCGCACTAGGTGGACCCCCGTACTGGCGGTGACCTCCTGTGTTCGCAGGAAGGTGTGTACTCCGTCCCGCGCCGCGGGCGCCGCGAGGGGGGGGCGGGGTACGGGTGCTGCTCCACAGAGGTGGGTGGGGGTGATCCCCAGGACCCGCCCCGGGTCCCCGCGGGTCGCGACAACGAGGAGGAGCAGGGGGGTGCCAGGGCACTCTTGCCAGAGGACCTGCCCCCTGTGGTGGGCACCCCTGGTTCTGGGAAGGGGGGGGGGCAGGTCTGGGTTAGCCCAGCCGCGGGGGGGTGCGTCGCCGGCGGGAGGGCGGGGCACCAAGTGGGCTCCCTGGGGAACGCCTGGCATACGATGGCGTACGGGGGGGTAGGCCTGGTGCCGTCGTACACCGGGTTGGTAGGTCGGGGGCGGGCGGACGCCTCGTCCGCGCCTTCCACGAACACCGTGATCTCGCCCACCTCCAGGTCCTCGTCAGGTGGGTGTAGAAGGTGGAGCGCCGCATTCAACTCGGACACTCCCCCCGGGTACGTGGCCCGCGCCTGGTTCAGGTACGGGGCCGCGTCCCCGGGGTAGCGCGTCCTGAGGGCGTGCAGCAGGGCTGGGGCGCTGCTGCGGAGGGACATGGCAGACCCTGCTCCCGTCAGCCGCAGGGTGTCCCCCATGGACAGGGGCCGGCCCGACTGGTTGGACTTGCGCCACTCCATCCAGTGCCCGTAGAGGGCCGCCTCCGGGCTGATGAGCCCCGGCTGGACGGCGTTCACGATCCGGTGCATCGCCGGGAGTAGCATAGGGGCCCCCGCTCCGTTCAGGGCGCGGACGGCCGGGAGGGCGGTCTCGGTGAGGAAAGCCCTCGCACTGCCCATCAGGTCACACCGTGCGGCAGCGTGCGCCTCGTGCGCCTCCGCCACCGCGTCCGTCACCAGGCCCCGGACGGCCGCCTCCTGCGCTTTGCGGCGGGCCCTGGTGTGTCCCGGCCCATCACCCCGCCGGCGTGGCATGGTACTGCGGGCTCTGCAAAGGGCGGCGGCGGGCGGGGGTCAGGGCGCGAACACGTGCGACAGGTGCGCAACGGATGTGGGGTCCCGCAGGTGCACGTGGATCCACAGAAGGGCAGCGCCCGCGGGGCTCGCGCGTTCGTGTGAGGGGGTGTGTGCCCCCTCTTTGCGCCGGTGCAGGGCCTCCTCCTCTGTGCGCCTGCGCGGGACTGCGGGAGGTTCGGGCCAGGGGCACGCGGCCACCTGGGCGCACCGCGCGCACCTGTTGGCGCCTGTCGACGCTGCGGAGGACACCGTGTCACATTCCCCGCAGAGCCGGCAGGTGTGTGGGAGGTGGGAGGGCGGCGACCAAGGGTCGTGATGGCGGAGCCAGAGGTCGTCCCACCTCTGTCGGAGGGGGTCCCGGATCTCCAGCAGGCGGGCGCGGACGCGGCGCCGGTAGTCCCTGCCAAGTGTCTTCCGCTGGACCTCCCGCCACGTGTCGTCGGGGAGGATCCCGTGGTCCTGGAAGGCGGCGTTGAGGTCGTCCCACGCCGGGCGGGGGTGCCCCTGGGGGGGGGTTGCCATGTACACGTGGCGCCCGGTGAGGTGGGGCATCAGCGCATCCCATCGGCACCCGTTCGCGGTGTCTCGGTGGAGGAGGGCTAGCAGGGTGCCGTCCGCGACTGCCTCCCATCCCACTCGCAGCCCTTCGCAGCCGTCCAGCTTCTGGCGCAGCGCGGCTGCAATGTCGGTGGGGAGCATGAGGAGCAAGGGCCCCTGGGTGTCGCCCAGCCGGGACAGGGCGTCGTCGTATACCGGCCCCCCAGCTTTGAAGTGCGCCACGGCGAGCTGGGCCGCCCCGCCCTCTGGGGGGTGCCACCGGACGGTGGCCGCGGCGTGTCCCCATGTGCGTATCTCCGTAGCCCGGAGTACGTTGGCGGCGTAGAGGACGATGCGGGGCGCGACGGGTGTCCTGACGAGTGAGGACACGTCCCCAGTCCATCCCGTTTGCGGCCCCGGGGCCGCCTGCAGCCATTCCCCCGTCGCCGCGTCCCACGGGTGGTCAGGTCCCGCCCCGCAGATCACGGTGGGTTTCGGCCGGGTGTCCGGCCCCCATCCCTTGAGCGGGATGGCGGCGTATCGTTGCGCAGGGGTCTCCGGGGCGCGCGTCGCGGCGCACCACCGGCCCCACTCGCGCGCCCATTCCTCACCCAAGATGCGCGCCTCCCACGCGGTCATGGAGCCGCGCCCGATGATCCACGGTGGGAAGAGGGCGTCTTGTAGGTGCTTCGAGAACCCCCCCGGCAGGTCCTGGTACGGGTGGGGGCCCTCTTGGGGCGGGCACTCCAGAGTGCCATTCACGACACGGAGGGAGGCTACGAAGTCCTTGTCAGGGCGCGGGGGAGGGGGGGGTGGTCGCCCTCCGCCGCAGTGAGCCACCGGTGTGCCCGGGCCGCCGCGCTTTGGGGCTCGCGGAGGAGGTGCTCCAGCCGGTGGTTGCGAAGCTCCCATGCGAAGTCCCCCAGCCGGAGCATGTGGTGGAGGAAATCGTCCACAGAGGTCCCTCCCGGCGGGTGGTAGCGGGCTATGGCGCGGAGCTGCGCCTCCGCGTCCTCGGGCACCAGTCCGGAGCAGAAGACTTCCGTCCATGTGGCGCCTGCGGAGCGCCACGAGGCCACCCACAGGGCTTTGTCCCCGGGTGGGAGGTGGCGGGCCGCCTCGTGTACCGCCGGGCGGTAGTGGGGCCAGAGGAGCTGTGAGTGGGCGCACCCCACGTGCATGTGCACCGGGGTCTCCTCCGGGCCGCCGCATAGGAGGCACGGTTGTGGGACGATGGCGACGCCGGAGAGCCGCTCCTTGCGGACGCGGAGCCTGCGCTGCACCGGCGTGTGGCCGTCTCGGGCCCGCAGCGCCCGGCGGTTGGTGGCCGTCGCGGTGAGGTCCCGGGCGTGGACATGGGCTGTGGCGTGGGCCGCGCAGTGATGGGGGTAGTCCCCCTTCTTATATTCTTCCACGAGGCCAGCATCAATACATTCCTGGATCCGGCGCTCCATTTCTTCAACCTGTTCCTGTGGAGCGGGACGGGGACGACGCCTCACTCGCGTCTCTTCAAATTCAGGTTTCAGTTTCAGGTCCATCTGGACCAGTTTTTTACAAGAGAGGGGGGGCGGCAAGGCGCCGAATACCTCCTCATAGGTTAGCAGCAATTTCTTCAGTCAGGGGTCAAGGTTAAGGCTCCTGATTTTCTGCAGGAAATCCTCCTCAGCATGGAGGTTGCTCTTTCCATGTTCTTTCTTTTTCTGCCGATCAGCAGTTTCGGCAGGTACAGAACCATCGTCCCACTCAGGGGAAAATTGCTGCCCATAGTGCAAAGAATACACTAGCGGTATCTCAGGATCAGGCAGCGTATAGGAATCATCGTCCTCCTCAGACCAGATGGAGGAATTCCAGGTCTGTCTGAGGTATTGCAGCCGCTCCTGACGCTCAATACCTTCGGCCTTCAGGTACAGCAGCCGTCTGAGTTCCTGAGTGTCATGCTCAGACAGTGGCATGTTATTAGAAGCAGGCCGCGCTAGAGCATCAGGACTCCGGGCCACGGGTTCACCTGTGTGCATAGGCTGCCTGTGTAGCACCGGTTTCCCAACAGGGGAAGTGGGTTCTGAGGTTGACTCTAGATCTACCTCCTCCAGCAACAGCTGGGCTAGGAAGGCTCTGTGTTTTAGATCAACACAGTTAGGATCAACAGGAGGGAAAGTGCTGGCAATCTCAGACAGTTGGTCGTCAGCATCCTCCTTAACAGCTGCAGGTTCCAGATAGCCATCCGGAGATTCACACCCTGTAAGTGTGGCAGATAGGTGCTCAGGAGGTCGATTTTTGAGATCAGAAAGAGTCAGGCCACGATTTTCGGCCATGACCTCTTTCAGTAGCACCTGGTCTAGGTCACACAGGGGTACAGGATTGAGAGATCCAGCGACGATGGATAAGAAACTAGCCCACTCAGGGGCCTGCATAGCTGTGTCTGAGTCCTCAGGCACATAGATGGGACCGTCGGTGAGTTGCACTCTTCCCACGGTCATTCGATCTAGCATACGGCGCCAGTAAGCGTGTTCACCAGAGCAGCCCCAGTCAGGGGTGCACATGACAACCCTTCCTCCCTCATAAGCGATTTTGGTTAGAACCTTCGCGAGCAGGGAGAAGGGAGGGTTAGCATACGCTAGGCCCATTGCTTTCCAGAAGAAACGGGAAGCGTTGTTCAGATGTTTCGAGCAGTACAACTGCATGATGTGCTGTTGTTGGCTCGCAAACAATTCCACCTGGATACCATCCAGGTTTACCTGAAGGGCCGCCAGTCCATTTTCAAGAACGTGACGGGCCAATTGGTGGTTTTCAGTACGATAGTTAGTCTTGGATGCGTAGCGCAGCCCAGACTCTTTTCGTCCTGACAGCTCCAAAGGTACGGAGAAGAGCCCATTGCCAAAGTCGCAGTGCAAAGAATAGGGGCGCTGGAGAGACAGCATTTTTACCTGGGGGTTTCTTCGTAGGAAGTCGGTACCAATGACGATGTCAAAGGCGTCGGTGTCCAACACTCTGCAGTGTTGGATCACAGTTTCGTCGCCCAGGCATATAGTCACATCGACCACCCCCAAGGAATGGATGGTACGCCCATCCCCTACTCTAATGGCCACGGTCTTAGTTTTCTTGAAAGTTTTCAGCAGGCGCCGGGCGGCTATGGAAAGTGTTGCACCGGTGCCAAGCACCGCTCGAAAAACTTGATCCCCGATTTTCACCAGGATCCAGAAAACCAAGTCCTCGTCTTCGGAGCCGCCCCCCTATTCCTCAGCAGGGAACTTGACATCCACCCCTGCAGCCATGAGGGACTTGGCCATCGAGGCCAGTGGCCTCTTCTTGGAGTTATTCCCCTCAGGCGAAGCGTTATCCCCTGGTGGGCGCTTCTTGGGGTCACCTTCGGCAGTAGGGGGAGTAGCAGCGGGCGCTGAGGAGCGCCTCTGGGGGCTAGGGGGTCCACCTTTGCCACCCCCCTTGCCACCTCCTTTACCACCTTTATCCCCATTCTGGGGGTTTCTGGTGGGTGTTTGGTTCTTCTGGCGTTCAGCCTCCTGCCGCTTGAGTTTATCACTCTCGCGTTTCTTTATGTGACATTCGTCTTCGTAGTGACGACCTTTGCCACAATAGCCACAGGTGATGGTACACCTGAAATGATCTTGATGGGTCACAGTTTTCCCATCCTTGGAGTGCTGCTGACGTTTCACCTGCAGCATACAACTACTGCGGTGGTCGCAGTCAGGGGCATGACAAGGTCCCCCCTTGTCATTGACAGGTTTACAGTAGAACAGAGGGGGTGTACCTGCATCAGGTTTAACCTCATTCATGGCACGTAGGTTACCCCTTCCTTTACAGAAAGATGTCCTTGCTTTATACCCTAGATATTTTGATGATGTCCTGCAGGTTTTGTAGTTGAAAACCCAAACCAAAGCAGCAAGTAGAGCAATAAGAGGATGTGGATCGAATCAATGATTGGTTTTGGAATCCAGTGTAACACAGAAGGGCTGCAGATAAACAAAGCAGGTTTATGCACATAGATTCAATCACAAATGGCTAAAACAAAACGTTTTATACGAAAATTGGTCTGACTCTTGCCTCAGTGGTTGCAATAGGCACTTCATGTGCACTCGTTTGGGTGAAATGGTGCTGGTTAGGACTGAGGGGCATGGATGTCAGGACCACACAGAAAATGACTTGGCCAAGCAACTGAATTCAGAAACAGTTACAAAGTAGGACCACAATAAGTGGTAGAAACCATTGAGTATAGGGGTCTTGGGGTGGGAGACCACTAGGCTTAACCTCCAAGGCCAACAAGCATGAAATGCCTGATTTATTTTGGTATGACCTCCATGAAGGAAGGTACCTCCGCTCAGTTGAGTGGTAGGGGTGAACTTCATGGGGGGGCTAGGGTCACAACCCTAGTTACTTTGAGAAAGTGTACTTTAGGCAACAAAAGAGAGATAAAAACACTTAAGTTTGTCTTAGCATCAACAAAGGGTTTTAAGGGGGGCTTAGCCTGGATCAAGCCCTCCAAGAAAGACATGGCAGTGACTTTTTCTTACTCCCCCCTGGAGTACTAGTTGATCAAGCTAGTAGGACCAAGGAAAAAGGCTCAAATATTCCCAAAATTACCTCAAAAAATGCATTAAACTTATCAAAAACATCCTCATCACTTCATAGAAGCCTATCACACTGTAGGTACCCTTGAAAAACAGTGTAATGTACCGTGAATGATGTCCCTTCGATGGGGCATTCCTCAAAAGTCGCCGGCGTGCGACGAAAACTTTTGGAAAAAGTTTGGGGGTAGTGGGAATTGAACCCAGGACTCCCTCCCTAGAGCCAATGTGCTTGCCCACTAGGGTACAGTCGAACGCTCTAATGCGGACGGCTATCGCCGTATAAACAGCGTTTTAGTATACGTCCTGACCAAGGGCCAGGGCGGAGCAATACTCCCAATGGAGGACAAAAACCCCCAGGAGCTGGAAAAAATAGCAAATGGAACCAGCAGGGAGTGATTCCTGCGGTTTAGTGGAAGGGGTTGCGATTTAGCAAGTGAAATCGTTAAAAATCGACGAAACCACGCGGGAAATCGTCATTTTTACACATAACTCAAAGTCGCAGACAAGCGCAAAGGAAGCGGACTCCAAGAAAAGGGTTGCGCAAGCGAAAACGGCTTTTGGAAAAGAAGGTATGGGCCGTAGTTTTCAAAGTTTTAAAGGAAATTTTTGCACAGTTGCATCAAAATTTTTATAACCTTCAGACTCAAGTATTCAAATTCAGCCCACACCACAGAGTAGGTCAACAACCCATCTCTCAGGTATGTCAGTGTCACCTCACACTCACGCATTGCGTTCGTGTTGGTTGTTTCGTCAAAACGTTAGGGTTGTCCACGCTGTGCTCGTTGGGGGGTCGGGTGTTCTTCTCTCGTGCTCTGCACAGGTAAAAACAGGAATGCAAGGTATGTGATGCGAATGGAGCGCGCAGCGCGCACGTAGGGTTAGAATATGCGCTGTGCTCGCGATGCATGTGCCTAATCGAGGCATCCACACGCTGTGACGCTTCACCTGTATCCCTAATTCACCTTTGTTTCCTTCTTCACAGGTAGTAAAGAAAGCGTTTGTTCGTGTGCGGCCGTGGCGTTAAAGTAGGGTTGCTTAAAACGCTTAGGCTTGTTTTGTGTTCGTTTCAATTCGGCATTCACACGATGCATGGTGAGTAAGGTAGGTTAGCCCAGGAGGAGCTCACCTTCTGGTTGAGTCAGTGGTTCAGCCTCCCTTCCCTGCGTGCACATGATGCATTAAAGGGTAGGCCACGCGAATTGCGCACGGTAAACCTTGTTTAGGTCACCCAGAGGCTCCTCGGTACGTTCTTTAAGAGAACCTGAGGAGTCTCTTAAAGCTTGCTTGCTTGACAGGGGAGCTGATCCGTCAGCGTGTTTGCGAACAGTGTATTATAGGTCACACTGAGAAGGGTATAATACCTGGAGTGTGGCTTGGTTCCTCCGTCGCAAACACCCCTTCGTTTGCCTCTGTTGTACAGGTGGGAGAGGTTAAGGGTGATTGGTGCACGCAGCAGCTGCCTTCGGCGGCTACCATTTTTCTGCCCCAGCAAAACAGGGGCGCTGATCACAAATCAAATCACTGTGCCTCAGCCAGTACTGGCGAGGGCAGTTCGACCTCAACGACATCTGCGCTGTGCACGCAACGAGAGTACCCCTTCCCTCCAAGCCCTAGAAGGGGAAACGCGTTGTGGCGTCCCCTGTTAGGCCACAGCTGCTTAGGAGCGCTGTGTTCTCTTGTCTGCTTCACAGGAGGGCCATTAGGGCCTGAGTGAACTTCGACAGCAGCACCCAGTAGCGTGTGTAGGGGTTAGGGTCAGCAGGCCTGGCAGGAGGTGAGTGCAAGTGATGAGTGCTCACCCTGCCTTCGAAGGCCGGTGGTGGCGTTAGTGAGTGTAGTGTAGTGGTGTCTCCTGTCCCGCGTGCTTTTCCTCGTGGGCAGGGGAGTGCGTTAGCTTTTGGCCTGTAGCAAAAATGGGCGTTTGTATGCCCTTAGCACACTTGGCCACCCCTCCCCTCTTAGTAGGTAGGGCTTTTGCCGTCTTACCCCAAGGATAGGCGCCAGCACAGAAATTGGGCGCCATAGGAGTGGTAATAGTACCTGATTAGGACCTTCGGTCCGACGTCAGCGAAGCCCGGTCTCTGGGAGCCACGCTGGGGAGAGAAGTGAGACACATACAGACATACGCGTGGTAAACCTTGTTTAGGTTACCCAGAGGCTCCTCGGTACGTTCTTTAAGAGAACCTGAGGAGTCTCTTAAAGCTTGCTTGCTTGACAGGGGAGCTGATCCGTCAGCGTGTTTGCGAACAGTGTATTATAGGTCACACTGAGAAGGGTATAATACCTGGAGTGTGGCTTGGTTCTTCTGTCGCAAACACCCCTTCATTTGCCTCTGTTGTACAGGTGGGAGAGGTTAAAGGTGATTGGTGCACGCAGCAGCTGCCTTCGGCGGCTGACATTTTTCTGCTACCAGAAAGATGTCCTTGCTTTATGCCCTAGATATTTTGATGATGTCCTGCAGGTTTTGTAGTTGAAAACCCGAACCAAAGCAGCAAGTAGAGCAATAAGAGGATGTGGATCGAATCAATGATTGGTTTTGGAATCCAGTGTAACACAGAAGGGCTGCAGATAGACAAAGCAGGTTTATGCACATAGATTCAATCACAAATGGCTAAAACAAAAGGTTTTATATGAAAATTGGTCTGACTCTTGCCTCAGAGGTTGCAATAGGCACTTCATGTGCACTCTTTTGGGTGAAATGGTGCTGGTTAGGACTGAGGGGCATGGATGTCAGGACCACACAGAAAATGACTTGGCCAAGCAACTGAATTCAGAAACAGTTACAAAGTAGGACCACAATAAGTGGTAGAAACCATTGAGTATAGGGGTCTTGGGGTGGGAGACCACTAGGCTTAACCTCCAAGGCCAACAAGCATGAAATGCCTGATTTATTTTGGTATGTCCTCCATGAAGGAAGGTACCTCCGCTCAGTTGAGTGGTAGGGGTGAACTTCATGGGGGGGCTAGGGTCACAACCCTAGTTACTTTGAGAAACTGTACTTTAGGCAACAAAAGAGAGATAAAAACACTTAAGTTTGTCTTAGCATCAACAAAGGGTTTTAAGGGGGGCTTAGCCTGGATCAAGCCCTCCAAGAAAGACATGGCAGTGACTTTTTCTTACTTTTACCACCTCCCTGGTTGGCGTTAGCGGGATTTGTAGGCCCTTTCCCTTCGCCACGTTCGGGGGTAGGGGTACCACCTCGACCCAGGTGGTTCTTGAGGAATTTCTCCATGTGGGAGTCATTTTCCCTCTCAAGAGCCAACTCAATCAGCAGGTCCACCAGTTCGTCGTACGAGTGGGTCCGGCTTTTCCTCTCAGAGGTAGCGCGGCAGTCATCCCATGTACGTTGGGGGATCTTACTCATGAGCCACAGGTGGGGCTCAGTGGCTCCATAGGAGCGCACGTTCATCCGTGAAAACAGATACTCTAGGTCGCACACGTATTCAGAGACTCGCGCATGAAAGTGCTGCCCTGGGTCGTTGTGGGTGCCGGAGGGCTCGGGGCCGGCAAGACCAGTGGGGCAGGCACGCGAGGAGTCTCCCTGGATGTTGTTATTGGGTGTAGAACCTGACACTCGGACACCAACGGAGGCGAGAGCAGCGACAACAGAAGCAAGGTCCATGCTGATTGTGGTCCGGCAGAAAATCCCAGTCTATGAAGAAAATTGAGGGGAATTATTCTAAATACATCTGAGTGTCCAAAACTGTCTGGAAGAATTTAAATAATCCATTTATGTAAAATTGTCTGGCCGATCAGGCCCGCGAGCGCGCGTCAGCGGCAAATGGCGATTCCAGCTAAAATAGCGGAATGCGGCGGATTTACGGGAAATGGACCGCGGAATCAAATCCGGCATATCAGAAATATATAGGAAATATCCTGTGACTGAGCTGCGAGGCGGCAATTCCGCCGAAGCAAAGAAAATGACCAAAATGTAGCCAATCTGGGCAGAATGTCTGAAAATCTGAGCAGATGGGGCTAACCGCACTTACACTCCCCCTCCAAAAACACACTGGGGTGTGTCGCTACGTCAACGAAGAATGTAGTGCGGGTAAGTCCCAGAAAAACATAGAAATGTAGCCTCGATGAGGCGAAATCTGCTTGATCTGACCTGATTTGGGCTGAATTGGCACTGAATCAGGCTGGATGAACCTGAAATGAGATAGAATGAGAAGTGACGAACAGTCCTCCGTGCAGTAAAACATTAGGTCAGGGGCTAAAAAGCATGTAAACATATCGAGAATCGATACCAAACCATGCATTGGTTGAGAATGAGGTAGATTATTGATGGATTGAGTGGGGGGATCAAGAATTGGAGTGACATCTCAGCGCTCTGGCACAGTTTCGCTGTCGCGGGCACGCTACGGTGTCCTCGCCGAACTCTACATCGTGTTATCCCGCTTTTCTCGTTCTGAAAAGTACAGCATGTGGCTCAGATTTGGCGCATCTGGTGGATGATCACAAGATTCAGCAAAAATGAGAATGAAATTGAGCAGAGATTGAGGGGATTAAGCAATCACAGAGAGGTTAAACAGATACACATG
This sequence comes from Eutreptiella sp. 'Long Island Sound 2002', assembly GCA_964036045.1. Lineage (NCBI taxonomy): Eukaryota > Euglenozoa > Euglenophyceae > Eutreptiales > Eutreptiaceae > Eutreptiella > Eutreptiella sp. 'Long Island Sound 2002'. Next base: position 1,317,029 of record OZ038381.1, on the reverse strand, counting down.
TAGTCTACAGACCCTAAGTGAACCACCGAAGGTAGAGATGTTCTTCTGTTCACTTAGATCTAAACAGATCTTCGAGGAATGATGGGAGATGACAAGGTAATCAATCTAAATTGCCCTAACATGAGTAAATTCCCTGAGATGAAGGTGAAATGCAGCGGAATGTCTACAACTGAAACTACTAACACTTTCGTTTAGACTAAAGTTAATATATATTGTCGTTTATTCAGCTCAATTGTGCTTTCCGGCACGTTGGTTCGCGGGCATCTAACAGATTCTATCAAAATGTGGATCATGTGATGATGCATCATGATGGGACATGCTGGCCCTGGATCCTTGGCATGTAACGCGCCGAAGGTTCACTGAAGGCGCTTTACTGACAGGATATAACTGAGAGACACCAAATTTACAGTGGCGGTGGTGTCAATCGACTTGGACAAGGCCAATCTTACGATGGAGTCCCACAAGACACTCGGATTCACCATTTTCAACAGTTTCAGGTCGGATTGAGCTCACATTGGCGTGTGCCAAAAATACAACGAAGCTTACGGACTTCAGAGGTTGCTATTCGAAGTCCCTAGAGCTCCTAGATGAAGATTGTCTGAACAATTGACGTCTGGGTTTCGTACAACAGTGGCAGCATGATGGACAAACCTGAGAAATTCAAGGTAAATTTGAGGATCCTGGATCTGAATCTGGACTTTGGCGTCAGCATCACAGCAAATGAAGGTGAGATCTGAGTTCCTGGCGTCGCATCTGGTGCAGCCAGTACTACAGGGGTTGCCTGTAGGGGTGAATGTCGCTGGCCAGCGTTTTGATTATGTACATTTGCTTCCATCTGCACAGGTAGCCAAATTCCAAAGATGCACAGACCAACAGAGACAAGATTACCCCGAATCTGCCTGAATTAAGCCTGAGTTTGGTTTTTTCTGAACACGGCAGCACACTCCGTCAGCGTATCTACGCCTTGTCTGCCTAACGGAGACCAAAGAAAAGTTGATTGATGTCAAATTATCAAACATTCGCAGTTCTCCACATCATGACATAAACAGAAAGAATGAACAGTGGATTGAGCAGAATGTGGTAGGATGGCTTCCTTAATTCGGCCAAGCACGAATGCATGTGACCACCAACCTGTCTGGCCTGGCCCTCGTACGGCTTGGGCGCTGCAGATCAGCGGCCGAACTTGAAGCTTGGTCCTCATTTGGCTCCTGGGCTGGCCTGACCGCAGGAGGGGGGATCGACGGATCAGCCCTGGAATGTGGCTGCTGAGGGCCGTAAAAGGCTGGATCTCGATTCACCACAGGTCGTTTTCCGTCGCTCTCCACTTGTCTGTCTGGTTTCGACAAACAATCTGTCAGGAGTACGCCAATTTCGGGGTGCTTCTTCAGGAAGTCAATGAACCCCTTGGTGTATCCATGGACAAAAGATTGGGCTGGTTCCCAGTTGTTGTGACTGGGATCAAAGCCCCTCCACTCACACAGAAATTCCCATTCGCCCTTGGCGTCACGTCTTGCTTCAACAATCCTCTTGAGTTCGTACTTTCCCCCTTCGATGACCCGATCGGACAAATGTTTCGCAGTCCAAAAAAGGGGTTTAACTCGATCCTTGGGGGAGGGGATCTCTCTCTTAAGGCGATCGCCCGAAACGTCAATTTCCCTGCTGACATCCACACGAATCCTCCACCTGTTCTCACCAAGACGCGCTGTGACAGCGAATGGCCCCTCCCACAAGGGAAGAAGCTTGTCATCTCCGTCCAGGGTGGTTTCGGATTTTCGAAGCCAAACTCGATCATCGACTTCAAAATTGTGGGGGTTTTTTCGACCTTGATTTTGAACCCAAAGCCAGTCAGTTTGATGCTTCTCGATTAATTTCGACACAGATTTATCTGCTCGTTGGCCTTCGTCCAAAAACAGCGAAGCATCCTTACAGGGGCGAGGATTATTCAACGGCATGTTCCACCAACACTTCTTTCGTCCAAAGACAATTTCATTTGGAGAAAAGCCATGATACAAAGGCGTGTTGTGGTAGCGGCGAAGCAATGCGAAGAGAACTTCCATCCAATGGAAATCCTTTTCACTCGCGAGCTCCTTACGAAGCATATTAATTATTGAGCGGCCGGCTCTTTCGCCAGGCAGCGCTCGATGCGAGTGGATTTCACATCGGAGGTGGTGGATTCCAAGGCGAGCACATAATTCTCTCCACCATTCGGAGGTGTACTCTTTGCCTGAATATGTCACCACCTCGGATGGGACGTCCCAGCCTCCCATCCAGGTCTGCGCGCACCATTTGGCGGCAGCCTTGCCAGTCATCGACTCAATGTTGCAAGGCAACACTTGAATGTAGCCGGAATGACGGCACTGAATGAGGAGCACACCATTGACTTTTTTGTTAGTCCAATGGCACTCTTCGTCATCGAGCTCACCGAGATAGAAAAAATCACTGGTGACTCTGTTAAAGAGACGCTCCGGAATAGGATGAGGCCTCAGATGGCCGTGCTTCTTCGCGCTGGGAGGCGTCGAGACAGCACATTGAGCACATCCGGCGGCTACTTTCATGCAATGAGTGTAGAGCCTCGATCCAAACAACCTATGCTTAATCATCGACCACAGTCGACGGCCATGTGCGTGGGGGGACTCCCATTTGTGCCACCAGTTTAACACTCGGGGGGCTAGGGCGTCTGGCACACACAATTTACCCTCCATCCACAGCTTCCCCCCATCCAACGAGTACTCCGCAAAAATCCCATCTCTGTGAGCATCTTTGGATTTGAGATTTCCAAAGACCTCTTTAAACATGGGATCCTGCAGGTAATCGGACGTCCAGTCACGGATGATCAGGGAATCCTTAGGCAGGGGTGGAGTTTTGGCCGGATCTCGACGCTTAATGCCCTCGATCAACCGAAATCGACTTACTTGTCGGGTATAGTCAAACCGTTTCACACTCCCTGAGGAGGGATCGGTGACTTTTTCCACGACTTTCAGCGTTTTGGTGCAGATCTCGTGAGCATGCGCCGGATCTGTGATGGCCGTGATGTCGTGACACGGCAATGCGTGCTGTTTAACAGCGCACTGCATGCATGCACGTCGAATGAGTTTCTTTTCTTCCTGATCCCATTCGATGATGACATGGCGGTCCTGCTCCGTACCATGGATGTTGGTACTTTGCAGCCCCTCTGAGGCGGGGTAAGCCCATCGGCTCAGAGCATCCGCTACCGTGTTGTGTTTACCAGGCAAATACGACACATGGAGGTCAAACAGAGAGAGAAATTCGTGCCATCTGGCCCGTCGACCAGCTGGGCTCGCGACAGTATCAATGTGTTCGGTGGCCCAATACTCCAGAGATCGATGATCCGTCAGGACCTCGACTCGATTGGGGCCAACCCACGATTGGTACTTTTTTAGAGCACAGATGATGGCGTAAGTCTCTTGCTCACGCGGCGACCATTGCATTTGGCGTGGGGCTAGCTTCCGAGACCAAAATGCAAGAGGGTAATGATCGCCGGTGGCCTCATCAACCTGTTCAAGGACAGCTCCGATCGCGTACCTAGATGCGTCGGTTCTAATGTAGAAGGGTCGGTCAAATTGGGGCACATGCAACGTGGCGACTTCACAGAGGGCTGCCTTCAAGTGATGGAAGGCCTCCTCGCACTCGTCAGTCCACTTGACACTAGGGATGCAGGTTCGAATTCGCACGAATTCGCTCGAACTCGAATTCGCCCCGAATTCGCACGAATTCGTGGACCACTCCGAACTCGAATTCACAACTTCAAATTCGAATCCTCCCTGATTCGCTTGATTGAATCCATAGGCACCTACAATTTACCTTCTAGGTTGCAATTCACCTGTTTACGTATCGGTATACCACTACCCAGTACCATATCGCATAAAAGATTTCCCAAAAGCTTCCGTAACCTTGCAATTTTTGTTGTTTGTTGTTGCTTGCATTTACCATGCTGAAACGATTCGACGATTTGACAAAAATAAAGCAAATCAAAACCAAGAATTCCAAAGTTCCTTGCTTCTCTCAAATGCCTTTTGGAAAAGAAGCAGCAACGAAGCATGCAAGATCACCAATCCACACACAAACCATCACATGTGAACCACTGGTTGCCCTTATTGGGCCTTCATTCATTGCATTCTTGAATTGAATCGTTGGACTTGAAGTAATCTAAGAGAGAGCATACACGGCACCGGGAAAGGTAAGGAGGGTACCGCTGTCAAGGATACGCAAGGGCTACAAGGGGCTATGTACATAGCTTATAGGGAGGTTGGAGCAGGTGCGCTGGCTGGGTGCAGCTCCGTGCACATCATTAGCTCCTTGCACATCGTTGTGGGTGCCCAGGGCCTCACTGCGGCTGCGTCGGGCTGCTCTCGGCTGCTTCTGCTTCCACACACGCCCGACAGTGCGTGGTTGCCAAGGGGCAACACATTTTGACTGTCAAAAATTAGAAAAGTCGAAAATCAAAAGTTCGTGACGGGTTTTTCTCCAAACTGGTGGATTTCTGGGGAGAATGGAGGGTACCGCCGTGTTCGTCGGAGCGAGGCGGACACAGCGGTGCGTTCAAAACTCAAAAGTAAATTTTGTTTTCGAAAACGGGTACGGGGGCACCGCACAAGAAAATAAACGGCTCAATCGAAGCGAAATCATCATAGGTTTCATTTTGTCAAGTCAAAAAAATTATTGCATTGCACAGTTCAAAGTTAGTTTTTCATCTGGAGAAAAGACGGCGCACGCGTGATCATTTTGCCGTCGCCTGCGAATTCGCAGCGCGAATTCGCCCCGAATTCGCAGTACTAAGAATTTCAGGCCGAATTCGCAGCGAATTCGCAGTGCGAACGAATTCGCAGCGAATTCGGCGAATTCAAATTGAATTCACTGCGAATCTGCATCCCTACTTGACACGAACCTTTGAACCTGCCTTGCCCGCATCTCTCCCTACCTTCAATAATTCAGTGAGGGGGGCAGCAAATTTGGCATAATTCGGCACAAAAGTGTGGTAAAGTTTATAGTGTTTTCAGCACTGTGTTTTTGCTTCTCCTGCTGCTTGTTGTTGCTGTAGGGTGTCCTGCTGCTGGTTTTGGATGATGAAAAGCTTTTGTTTGTTGAAATACAGTAAAGCCAACTCAATCCAGGATAGCCCAAGCCAATAGTATGCAAGGAGAAGGTAATTCAGGATCAAAGCATGAAGGGCTGCAGTGTAAACAGTGAAAGATGATTAGATATTCACAGAAACTGCAACTCAGGATACACATGAATGCATATTCACAGAGATAGCTGAAATGTTTTGGGAAAAGAGTTAGAAAACTGCCTCAGGATCACTCTCTCTCCATAGTGCCATCTTAGGAGATGTGCACTCTTTGTTTTGGGTCCCATATGTGCTGAGGTGGCATGGTATGTGGCGATGAGGTCACTGCCATGTCACATGGGATCTTCCTACTCACATGGGATCTTCCTACTTAGTTAGGCTGACCAGGAATTGAACCCAGGACCTCTCAAAAAGAGGTGCCTAACCCCCTATGGTGCATACCACTAGGGCAGATAAGTATTCATGGAAAAACATAGATAAATTCATAGGCTCTACCTTAGGTATGTCAGTGCTCAGTCAACTCAGGAAAAGATGTTTTGCTTCTGATTGAAAGGGGATTAAGGGGTCCACTCAATATCCTGATTGGGTGTTTGGTTCCATAGGTCAAAATGTGTTCTCACCACTTTTGGCTGGACCAATACTAAGATAAAAATGCATGGATGCTCAGTGCATCTCTAATACAACTAGAGTATGTCCCAAAGCAATGGAAAAGCACTTTTTCTTACTCCCCCCTTGTGCTGTGGTGGCCACCACTGTCGCATTTTAGGAAAAAGGGAATTTTTCTTGGCCTTTCCTTGGTTTCCACATCTACTTTAAAATACCTACAGTCTCCCTCACACTGAAAAATGGGCGCTCACCATGGCTGGCGTCCTTTTGCTGCTCTGATTGTACAGTTTCCTACAGAAGACTCAGCGCTCTTGGCGCTGCCGGGGCTCTTGTGGCTTGGTTGGGTTAGATTGGGAGCATGCCAAACATGTGCATATGCATCCCTTCCTCCAAGACGCAGCGTCGACACAACCCAAACGCAAGACACATTATACACACTCGCATGGGTTCTCGTAAACCTGCTGGCGACCTGTGACCTGTCTTAGGGCGTAGGGAGTCGTAAAAGAAATTAATTTGCCCCTTGGTGGGGTCTTGGTTCTGCTCAGTCTCTCCAGGCACGTGCGTTTCGGCCCGAACACGGCCTACTCAGCGAGGCTGCGCGTGGGTATCTGCAGAGGCAGGAATGGGAGAATTATGGACGAATCCACGCAAAAACGAAGCGACGACACCAAAATCCGTCAAATGACGGCGTAGAATTTTTCTGAAACGACACACCTGAGTAGACTCCAATTGTGCATCAAAGGCACATTTTTATAGAAATTATAGTCATCTCTGGATTTTTTAAGTCCAGAAATTCATACGCATAAAATGGCGGCGCGCAGGAGCGGCTCCTAGCGAAGCGCCGGAAAATGGAAAAATAATGGAATTATAAACGTATGTATCACGTGGTCTTGAAAATGACGAGACACATATTAATAAACAAACATACAGATTCCACCCACACTAATAGAAGCTTCAAAAATTCAAGAATTCGAAAATCAATTGAAAAGACTTCAATGAATCAGGTATAAACTACAGGTATGCTCGTCTTGCATGCCGCATACACATTGCTCGTCTCGAGTCTCCGTGACCGAGTCGTGTAGCAGCGTTAACAACGATAACCACGATAGGACGCGGTAGAGGGATTGATTAGAAAGATTGCAGATGATTAGCGGTCAGATCAGGGTGATTAGTCATACACACAAGTGCATAGCAACGTTCTTCGCGTGCGCCCCTTTTGCTTTCTCTCCTTGCTTCACTTCCCAGCGGTAGGTAAGGTAGGTACGCCCAGGGGGGGCCACCCCCTGGTGGAGTCAAGATTGTTGTGGAGATGGGCAGGTTTGCCCACGTGATTGTGCATAGTCGTGCATGCACACACGCATTAAAGGGTAGGCCACGCGAAGTGCGCACGGTAAACCTTGTTTAGGCTACCCAGGGGCTCCTCGGTATGTTCTTTAAGAGAACCTGAGGAGTCCCTTAACGCTTGCTTGCTTGATAAGGGTAGCTGCTCCATGCAGCGTGTTTGCGGACAGCGTATTATAGGGCACACTGAGAAGGGTAGAATACCTGGAGTGTGCCTTGGTTCCTCCGCCGCAAACGCCCTTTCATTTGCCTTTGTTTTACAGGTGGGCAGGTAGGGTGAGTGGTGCAGCAGCTTTTTTTTTTTTATGCCCTGCTAAACAGGGGCGCAGCTCACACAAACAAGTAACTCCGCTCCGCCTGTGGCAGAGCAGGGAGTCCGACTTCATCGACATCTGCGCTTTGCACACGAGAGCACTCCTTCCCTCCAAGCCCTTGCAAGGGAAACGCGTTGTGGCGTCCCCTGTGAGGCCACAGTTGCTTAGTAGCGCTGTGTTCTCTTGTCATTTCACAGGTGGGTCGCTAGGACCCTCGAGAACTTCCTCTTCGCAACGCCAAGTAGAGTGTGCGTGTAGGAGTGGTAGTCCTGCGTGGGGGCTAGAGCCAGTTGCCCAGCGCTCGCCCACCAGGATGGTGCCACTGTAGGGTGTGTAGGACCTGTAGGGGGCGTGTCACTGTCCCACCCTTTTCCTGCAATTTTAGCTGGGTTGGTGGGCTGTGACAGTGGGTTAGGTTAGTGTTTTTGGCCACATAGCAAACAGGCGTTTTGCATGCCTTCATAGCTTTTGGCCACCCCTCCCTGTAGTAGACAGGTAGGTAGGGAAAAACAATACCTGGATTAACACTCTGGGTATTCCCCCAAGGTTTTGCGCCAGCACAGAAATTGGGCGCATAGGGGAGGGGAGACCCGGGGCGTACCCCGTGGCATCAATAAGCCAACCCTCCAGGTTCAGCAAGGGCGCAGACTTGGGTATAATTAGGACACCACTTCTGCGGCTTGCTCTCAGGACCTTAGGACTAGCACACTCACACATACGTTTTGGCAGGTAAGGGTAAGGTTCAGTCCCTAGCTTTATTCTTGGAGGCAAGCGTCTCGGCGAGCCTCAACAACTCACCAAGGTTGTTCTGGGACAAGTAGTCAACCAGAACTGAGTTTAGGCATCCCTCAGGTAGAACAAATGCAGAGAAGGGCTCCCAGGTGGCCTCTTCGACTCCAAACCCTTCCCAGAGGGTGAGGAAGCGCCAACCCTGGCGATAGCGGTGGCGTAGGACAGACTTCACCAGGTAGAAGCCCTCCTTAGCCATCTCCTCGGCGTTCATGTCGGGGAGTTCACCTTCAACTTCCATAGGGCTGGCAGCCCCTTGTAGATCCAGAGCGGCGATTTCCTCGTCGTTCAGCTCCCACTCCTCCCCACAGAGGTCCTCAGGATCATGGTAGCGCTTCAGGTGTTGAGCGGCGCACACCAGGGTCCCCCCTAGACGGGGAGAACACCGCACGGTGATACGGTGTCCATCCACAGATAGGATCTTGTACGGCCCGAAGTATGGGTCATCGCTGGTAGAGCGTGGCCAGGCGGGTAGTCGACTGTGGTGCACCAGCACCCAGTCCCCTTCTTGGTAGGTGGCCGGTACACGGTGCTTGTTCTTCTTGTTCCACTGACGCTCCCTCACTCTCTGGAGCATAGCCTTGGCCTTGTCCACCTTCGCTTGTTGCTCTTGGACCCATTCACCCACAGAAGAATGGGTGTCCTCTGGATAGGGGGCATGTAGGAACCATGCCGGGCGCCCCATGAATAGCTCATGTGGCGAGTAGCCAGTAGCTGAACTCTCTTGGGAGTTCATCATCAAGGATATGACGGGGAGTAGTCTCACCCAGTCTCTGGTGCGTTCAGTTTTGCACCATATCCTGACGTTCTCCTTCAGGACACGAATCTGTCGCTCACATAGGGGGTTGCTCGTGTGAGAGTAGGGAATCCCCGTAGATACCTGGACATTGAGGGACCTCAGGACCCTCTTGTACCAGCCAGTATCTGAGCGTACTCGTACATCCTCATCGGAGTTGATCTCCTTGGGCGCCCCATAGACACAAAACCACTCCTCCAGGAGTATCTTGATAGTCTCCTCTCCGGTAATGTGCTTGGTACATGGGAACACCCTGGTAAACCTGGTCAACCCACAGGTTACCACGAGGGCGAAGTCATAGCCCCCGAACTTCGGCATCTCCGTGTAGTCCACGTATAGAACACTGTTAGCACAGTGAGGGATGGGCAGGGTCGAGTAGAGACCTCTGTCCCTGATATCCCCTGGTTTACAGGACCTGCACGGGCACTTGTCCACGATAGGCAGGAGCATCTTCCGCAGCTGGTCGTCAGTCCACGTAGTGTGGAACCACTGCTTGAACAGCCTCAGGGTACGGTCAGCACCCACATGACCACTGGACTCATGGGTCCACTTCAGCAGCGCTGGGACTCGGTCACTAGGCACCACGATGCGGTCCTCGTGCCAGAGGTAGCTCTTGTCCCGCTTCCACTGGTCTTGGTTGACCAGGAGGGGTTCAAGGCGTTTCTCCAGGCGCCGGTAGATATCCCCAAACTCCTGTAGGTACTCCGATTGTTGGAGTCCATCCAGCGGGCGTATCATGGTCATGTTCAGGTCCAGGTGTACGTCCATACGGCTGAACGCTTCCTTAGCCAGCGCTTCAGACCGGGCACCAATCAGGGCGTCGAAGTTGTTGCGGCTGATGTAGTCGGCACACTCGTTCTTCACTCCCTGGATATGGTGTACCGTCAGCCGTAGTTGACTGAGGTAGGTCCACCAGCGACGTAGCTTGGCCTTCTCAGGTGGGGGGCCCTTCTGGAAACTGCGGACCGGTTCTTGGTCGCATAGCCAGACCACAGGGTTACTCCCCAACAGTCGTGCTTGTGAGGATAGCACCAGCATACCCGCGAGCAGTTCCTGCTCATAGGTGGAGTAGTTCCCCCTGGCCTGGTTCCACTTCCAGTTCCAGTGGCCCAGAGGTACTAGGACCCACTTGTCGTCAGGGTGGCTGTGCTTGAGGGTTCCATCTCGGTTGAGACCTTCCGTCCCCCATTGGGAAATGGCCGAGTCGAACTCCTCCTTCTCTAGTGCTTGCCACTGGAACAACGTTCCACCACCGCCCACATTGCTGGCGTCGGTCACCAGGATAATCTCCCCTTGTGCCCTAGGCACGCCCAAGCACTTAGCGTTGGCTACCTTGTCTTTGAGCTCGTCAAACGCTTGTTGCTCTTGTGGGCCCCAGCGCCAAGTAGTACTCTTCTTGATCAAGTCAGTCAGTACCGCGCTGGTGTAGGTGAAGTTTTTGATGTGGCGGCGATAGAAGTTGCACGCCCCAATGAAACTGCGTACATCATGAAGTCCTTTCTTGGGGTCTTCGTGTCGTACCTTGGCATCCATCAGGGGTTTGGCCTTAGAGGCCGCTGGGGTCCACCACCCATAGCCAACGTCAAACCCCAGGTACTGCATGGTCTCCTGCATGAACTCACACTTCTCCAACTTGAGTCGTGTGTGGTTCTCTTGGCAGACCGCAAAGAACTCACCCAAGAGGATTAGGTGATCCTCCTGGGTATTGGTCCCGAGGCATACATCGTCGATGTGAGCCTCCATCTGGGCCCCACGGGATATGAGCTCCTGCACCTTAGGTCTCCGTCGTAGGATGGACAAGATCTTGTTCATCAGCTCTTGGAACAGAGCGGGGGCGTTAGCCACGCCGAATGGCATGACCTTCCACTTGAATACCCTCCCCTGAGGGGTGATGAAGGCCAGTAGTTCCTGCGCGTTGGGCGTCAGGTCCACTTGCCAGAATCCACTTCGCTTGTCCATCTTGGTCTTGTAGCGACAGGAGGCTATCTTCTCCAGGGTAGACTCCATATTGGGAATGGACCCTGAGTGGTTCAGCGTCTTCTTGTTCAGCTCTCCATAGTCCACTACCAGCCGTTTGGCTGTAGACCCAGGTTTAGCCACCAGGAAACAGGGGCTGCAGTGTAGGGGGTAGTCCCCATCCTTGTACTCCAGGACTAGGCCAGCGTCGATATATTCTTGTATCTGTCGCTCAATCTCGTCGGCCTGCTCTTTAGGAGCTGGATAGGGTCTCCTCCGGATCTTGTGACCCACGAACTCGGGTTTCAGCTTGAGGTCCATCTGTACCAGCTTGTCGCATGAGGCTGGAGGGGGTAGTTCTCCGAACACCTCCAGATAGGTCCTTATCAGCTTTTGCACCCGCGGGTCCAGTACCTTGATCTTGTCCTCCATGTCCTCGTCGGAGTGTAAGTTGCTTGCCCCTTGAATAGACGTCGGGAGGTGGTCCTCCACCGACTCTTCGCCCGCGGTAGCATCCTTCAGCCCTTGGTAGGCATACAGAAGGTCTTGCTCAACCATCTCCGGTGGACGATGGCAACATAGGCACGCTTTAGGGGGTTCACATACACATTCCTCCCAGAGGTCGTCCTCATCTGGGGTCCTCACATGGGCACCCCATACGCTCTTCATGAGCTTGAGATCTACCTCCCTTTGCCAGGTGGTGATCTTCTGTTCGAGGTCCTCCTTCAGTTGGGATAGGTCTCCCATACGTCCTTGCTTCAGTGGCCACGAGCTGCGGGTAGGCTTCGCGTAGCATAGCTTTTTCGCCACCAACTTCCTCTTGGAATCCACATACTCCCTGAGCCTGGATCGAGGGTCCAGCTCTTCATCCACGGGGTCTTCCACCCTCATGGAGAGTAGGGGTTTTAGTGGGGCGACGTACTCGGCGTTCTCCACTTCTTCCACCGCAGTCTGCACGAAGAAGGCGTCGTGCTCAGTTTCGTCGTCTGAGTGGATAGAGCTAGGTAGCTCAGATAGTCCACACTCAGAGACTCCATCAGGAACAGGTACATGACAGGGAGAGTTGGGGGCGTTGGTGTCAGTCACGACGTACTCATCTCCTCCGGGTGTAGTTTCAACAGCATCTTGAGGTCGTAGACGATCCTTCAAGTCACCCAAGGCGAGTCCATCGCTTTCTCGTTGTATAGCCTGGACCAGAGTAGGGTCCAGGTCTTCCCAGGGGATGGTGGTAAGACTTCCGTCCACCACGCTGAGCATACTCCCCCATCCGGGCTTCCCAATGGGCGTCTTGCGTCCCAGAGGCACGTAGATGGCCTCATCAGGTAACCGCACAGAGCTGATAGTCAGCTTGTCAAGGAGGGTTCGCCAGTACTCGTTGCCCCCATGGGCTCCCCAATCGGGGGAACACAGGACCATACGGGAACGTTCCAAGGCCACCTTGGTCAGCACCTTCCCCAGTTCACTGAATCTGGGGTTCCCGTAGGCCATCCCGAAAGAGGGCCAGTAAAATTTGTAGCTGCAGTTCTTCCCCTTGCTGCAGTATAGGTCCAGTACATGCTGCTTGTCGCTGGCGAACAGTTCCACACTTAGGTCTTCTCGAGAGTAACCCAACTCCTTCAGACCTTGGTCTAGGACTTCCCCCAATAGTTGATAGTCCTCAGTTTTGGAGGCCGCCATCATGTTCGAGGGCTCCTCCTTCGATAGTCTCAGGTAACTCGAGGTATGTTCCGACTGCTCCAGTGGCACAGACTCTCTGCCACTGCCGTGGTCCACGTACAGGAGGTAGGGCGCTTGCAGCGTCAGGGATTGTATCTGGGAGTGCTGCACGAAGAAGTCAGTACCCAGTACAAAGTCGAAGGCATCAGTGTCCATCACATAGAACCGATGGGCGATAGTCCTGGAGCCCATAGGTACCTCCACTTCGCAGTCCCCGCAGCTGTGCACCACATGTCCATCCCCCATCCGTATAGCGGCGGTGGTCATGGTGTTCTTCAGGCTCCCACAAGGTAAAATTTTCTTGGCCACTATCGATATTGTGGCTCCAGTATCCAGTACCCCCAGGTATTCACGTCCCCCTAGCCGGATACGTACCCAAAACACCAGGTCTTGGGTGCCACCAGAGCGTCCCCGTCAGAACTCCGCGGGACAGGTCACCTCGAACCCCTTGTTCCGCAATTTGCGGGCCATCCTCATGAAACGGCTTCTCTTCTTGGCGTTGCCGTCGTCACCACCTTCATGCTCACGCTTGGCTCCTTGTTCTTGCTGGGCCTGCGTCTGTGAGCGTGTGGTAGGTCCAGACTGCCCTCCAGAGGGCTCGGAGTTCCCCCCTGGATTAGGGTTGGGGTTACCTCCGTTCTTGTCCTTGTTCTTGTTGTCGTTCTGGCGATTAGCGCCTCCTCCTCGTCCGCCTTGACCCTTGTCTTGACCACCTTGACCACGTCCTTTCGACTTGCCCTTGCCGGAGTCGTTGCCTTTGGCCTTGCCTCCACCTTTGCCTGAGCTTTTGCCAGGATCTTCCCCCTTAAGCTTCGCCGATAGGCGTTGCTTATGGTAGCACTCGTCCTCATAGTGCTTCCGCTTACCGCAGAATGCACACGTGATGGTGCAGCGGTAATGATCCGGCATTTTCACCTTGGCGCCGGTGATCTTTTCCTGCTGCTTCCCCTGGACAACAAAGCAGTCTCGCTGCTCGCAGTCGGAGGCATGCTGCAGGTGGCCCTGTTCATCTCTGGCATCACACCAGAATAGCTCCTTCACGTTCTCCATTAGGCGGGCGTGGGCGTGTTTGGGGGTAGTCCCCTGCCCAGGTCGGGACCCTTGGTACCCTTTGCCTCCAGAACCTCCACCACCAGGACGGTAGTGGTTCAGGTGTTGGTCGCTCTCCTTCTCCAGCGCCATCTCCAGGAGCAGCACGCATAGATCCTCGTAGCGGAGGGATCTAGCCTTGCGCTCAGCCGTCAGACGGCACTCGTCCCATAGCTCACGGGGGAGCTTGGAGCACAACCAAAACAGCAGGTCGTCGCTGCTGTAGGAACCGGGCGTCAGTCGTCCAGCCCAGTGGTCCAGGTCCGCCAACAGCTCGGAGACCCTGCCGGGTTTGGGGTTGTTGGGCAGGACGGGCAGGTTCTGGATCTCGGCCCTGATGGAGAGGTCGGTCTCGTAGGTTGGGTACTGCCTCTCCAGGGCAACCAACACGTCGGCAAAGGTGGCGGAGTTGGTGACGATCTGCCTGACCTGCTTCTCCAGGTACTTCGTCTTGCAGCACTGCAGGAGCAGGTCGCACTTCACTCGCCCACTCGCGTGGGTTTGGCCGGTCAGTCGTAGGAACCGTCCAAAGTTCTCAGCGAACTCGCTGAGGTCCTTGCCTGTGAATTCAGGCAGGTTCACCACTATCTTGGAGGTGGCAATAGCCTTCGCCTCCTGAGCTCGGCGTCCTTCAGGGCGTCGGGTCTTCTTCTTCTTCTTCTTCTTCTTCTTACCCTTGGAGTCCTCGGGGTCCTCAGGGTCTTCGTCATCCGATGGCGAAGAAGAAGTCATCGAAGGCGGCCCATCATCGGAGGGGTCTCCGCCTAGATCAATGGAGCCATAAGGCTCCACGTCCACCATAGCCCTTAGGGCTGTCAGCCCCAGCTGGTCCAGCTCGGCCCTCGTCGAGTTCGTCACGTGACTGTAGGGCGGCTGGGCTGTCCTCGGGACGAATGGGCTTCTTGGTACTGCTGCAGGAGTCGGCATCGGTCGGCTCCTCAGGCTCCCCAGGGTATTCGTCAACCCTGCCGCCAGGTGGTTAGCCTGTACTCGGTGGGGTGACATCCCCACTGTCGTAGGTGACGCATGGGACGGGATCATCAGGGGCTGCAGTTTCTCCCTGATCTCTTGCGTGAGGTCGCTCACGATTTTCGAAGTGGCTCCTTGGAGCACCTCGTTGATCTCCGACCGCGTCAGGGACCTGTTGGAGGATCTTCCCGATCCTCTACTCCTGCCTCCCAGAGACTCGGGTCCTCTCCTCAACCCACTCAGGGGTGCATACCCAGGTGTACACCCAGGAGCATACCCAGGAACTTCCATGTAGGTTCCCGTGGCGTGGAGTGGATGGGGATGGTCAGCCGCATACCAACGCGGCGCAGAGCTGGAAGCCACCGGCTCACTGGCAGTAGTTGCCTCAAGGAGCGCAGTGGTAGGTGGGCCCATGCCATAGGCGGGGTAGTGAGGCATGCCAGTAAAGCCTGTGCCCTCTGCCATAGGCTGGTTGGTTGTGGAAGTGGATGTAGCGGCGGCTGGGAGTGTGGTGGTTATGGGAGAGGGTGATGCATGGAGGCCAGAAGCGCTTGGTGCGCCTTCGAAGGTAGGGACATCCGTCGGGTCTTGCCCTTGCTCCTCTCCTTCGTCTGCTCCTTCTCCAGCATCCTTCTCGCTCTCGTTTCCTCTCTTCCTCTTCACAGGCTGAGGCTGAGAGACCATTTCCTTCACCGACAGGGCCCCAAAGGCCGTCTGGAGGCCATCCAAGGAGTCCTCCGCCGTATCCATTGGCCCATGTAAGGGCTCCACCGAAGGTACAGCGTCAGGCGCCGGCCTTGCCGGTGTCTCTGGCGCTGGCATTGTGTTCACCTCGGCGTCCACTCTTCCTGGATCCATCTTAATCCACCCTTCTGCTTATGTTTGCCTGCTCGGAGCACTGGTTGTACGGCGCGGGGTCGCTGCCGGTGCACAGAGACAGGCTGCCTCTGCTACCAGAAAAGTTTATAGTGTTTTCAGCACTGTGTTTTTGCTTCTCCTGCTGCTTGTTGTTGCTGTAGGTTGTCCTGCTGCTGGTTTTGGATGATGAAAAGCTTTTGTTTGTTGAAATACAGTAAAGCCAACTCAATCCAGGATAGCCCAAGCCAATAGTATGCAAGGAGAAGGTAATTCAGGATCAAAGCATGAAGGGCTGCAGTGTAAACAGTGAAAGATGATTAGATATTCACAGAAACTGCAACTCAGGATACACATGAATGCATATTCACAGAGATAGCTGAAATGTTTTGGGAAAAGAGTTAGAAAACTGCCTCAGGATCACTCTCTCTCCATAGTGCCATCTTAGGAGATGTGCACTCTTTGTTTTGGGTCCCATATGTGCTGAGGTGGCATGGTATGTGGCGATGAGGTCACTGCCATGTCACATGGGATCTTCCTACTCACATGGGATCTTCCTACTTAGTTAGGCTGACCAGGAATTGAACCCAGGACCTCTCAAAAAGAGGTGCCTAACCCCCTATGGTGCATACCACTAGGGCAGATAAGTATTCATGGAAAAACATAGATAAATTCATAGGCTCTACCTTAGGTATGTCAGTGCTCAGTCAACTCAGGAAAAGATGTTTTGCTTCTGATTGAAAGGGGATTAAGGGGTCCACTCAATATCCTGATTGGGTGTTTGGTTCCATAGGTCAAAATGTGTTCTCACCACTTTTGGCTGGACCAATACTAAGATAAAAATGCATGGATGCTCAGTGCATCTCTAATACAACTAGAGTATGTCCCAAAGCAATGGAAAAGCACTTTTTCTTACTAATTGCAACAACCCAGGAATCCTCACAACTCCGTGATCGTCTCAGGGCGCTTCCACTTCTGAATAGCGACGAGCTTCCCTGGACTGGGTCGTCGAGTGCCATTCTCTAGGAGAGAACCACAAAATTCGACTGATTTTAAAAATAATTTTCCCTTCTTTGGCCCACAAATCAGCTGATTGGCGTCAAGAATATCCAAAACTTGGTTCAGCTGCTTCTCATGTAGGGCCACCAGCTCGGCTTCGGTCAGTCCCTCCCCCTCCGTCGCGATGATTATGTCATCTATGTACACACTCACGAAGGCACGAAGCTCAGGATGGGTTGTGAACAGCACATCCTCCATCATTCTTTGAAAAAATGAGGGGGCGTTCTTCAGCCCCATGGGCATGACGGTCCATTGGACTGGGCCACATGGCGTGCACATACAGGTGAGAGGTCTGCTGTCTTTCCTCAACGGCATTTGGTGAAAGCCGTGACGGAGATCCAGCACAGAGAACAAACGACCTCTTGCCCTCTTGGCGATTTCCTCCTCAATGAGGGGCAGGGGGTGTGAATCCACCTTTGTTTCGGCGTTGAGATTGCGAAAATCAACCACCATTCGCCAACCATCAATGGTGTTCTGGTCTGCAGGCGGTGGCTTCGGGACTGTGAAGGGTGAACAGCACCATTCGCTGGTCATACAACCCTCAAGCCAACCAAATTCCCTGAGATTTCTCTCGATGATTTTTCTGAGAATCTCATGTTTGTGTCCATGATTTTCATAAGGGCGCTGTTTTTTTGCCTTGTACCCTTCGCGAAGCTCGATGAAGGCTTCACCGAACTGTCCACGGACAGGGGGATCTTTGATCAACTTCCCTGAAAGGGTTGTGTCCTTCCGTTCCTCAAAAATCTTTTCTCTTGACCTGGAACACAATTCAGTGTCCACCTGATCGCCAGGAATTACTGTCGAAAAAACTTTGGCGACTTCTTCGGCTTTGGCAGGAAGAATCTTCTTACGGATGTCCCTAAACAGGTCCGTATCCACTGCCTCTTGAAGATAGGTGGGTCTTGTGTCGAAATCCCAGAGATTCTCTTCGTGATCCAGCTCCTCGAAA
Source organism: Eutreptiella sp. 'Long Island Sound 2002' (assembly GCA_964036045.1). NCBI lineage: Eukaryota > Euglenozoa > Euglenophyceae > Eutreptiales > Eutreptiaceae > Eutreptiella > Eutreptiella sp. 'Long Island Sound 2002'. Next base: position 1,299,504 of record OZ038381.1, on the reverse strand, counting down.
GGATCCATGAAAGCTTCCACAGGGGGTTTTTCATAAAAAACTCTGAAGTTGCGGCGCGATTGGAGATTTTTCCTCGCCCGTGCACTGAAGATTCTTTTCGATGTCGACCGGATTGGGGAAGAGGGAGACGAGGCGGATCCATTGGACGTTGAATCACCTTGGGTATCTGACGGACAAAAATCAGAAAAAATAGATTCATCATCAGTACCACGCTCAACCTCAGATTCAGACCCAACACAGGAATCTGTACTAGAATCGGCAGAATTAGAGTCAGAAAGCTTTCCATCCACCAGGAATGCAAGCGAACTCCAGGACCGCTGTGGCAGGGGACCTGTGTCGTCCCTGGCATACAGCTTAATCTTCCTGGGAAGTTCGATGTAATCTACACAAATGTCCTGTAATTCCTGAAACCAAGGCTTGTCGTCCCACAAGGGCACAACCAAAATTGCCTGGGTTTTATCTTGCTTGATTTTGTGGATGACCTGCTGGATTAAGTGAAACGGAGGATTAATCCACAACTTCTTGTCCCATTTGTGGGTCCAAGCGTCGCTGAAGTGCTTGTTAAAGCGCTTGTTCATACGGTTAGCAAAGGCATCATACTGGGGCCAAAAGGAATGATGTTCATGAAAGTATTCACAAATTGCATCGCGCCATTTGTCGACAACTCTGTAGGATGAAGAGTGCCAGCGCGAAGGGCGTCGTGGCTGGGAGTCCCTACGAAGACATTCTAACTCTTGGGAGTAATCGGCACTCCCATTCACCTCTGCAATGGTGACATCTTCACCAAATTTTGGTGTCACTTTTTGCTTCAAAAATTCTTCTGCACTTTTAAACCCTGCGTGCAAAAAACGAAATTCAGGACGCTCCAAAGGACCTGACTCCAGCAAAAAACAACGACGATGACCTACGGGCGCTACCCTGTTCTTGCGAAGCCAAGGATGGCCCAAATAAAGGTCATACTTTATGTCAGCACGGTAGAAGTAGTCATCCTTAAGGACAACTTCTTCCACATTTTGCTCTTCCCAAAGGTCTTGAGCGACCAAATGGGTGGATATATAACAACCGCGTTGCCCACCTGCGAGAGAATGTCCAGAAACTCCCTCGAGGGTAACAGGATGAGGCGATTCAAACACGCAGTCTGAAAGTGCTGCCCTGGGTCGATGTGGGTGCCGGAGGGCTCGGGGCCGGCAAGACCAGTGGGGCAGGCACGCGAGGAGTCTCCCTGGATGTTGTTATTGCGGTTGGAACCAGAGACACGGACACCAACGGAGGCGAGAGCAGCGACAACAGAAGCAAGGTCCATGCTGATTGTGGTCCGGCAGAAAATCCCAGTCTATGAAGAAAATTGAGGGGAATTATTCTAAATACATCTGAGTGTCCAAAACTGTCCGAATGAATTTAAATAATCCATTTATGTAAAATTGTATGGCCGATCAGGCCCGCGAGCGCGCGCCAGCGGCAAATGGCGATTCCAGCTAAAATAGCGGAATGCGGCGGATTTACGGGAAATGGACCGCGGAATCAAATCCGGCATATCAGAAATATATAGGAAATATCCTGTGACTGAGCTGCGAGGCGGCAATTCCGCCGAAGCAAAGAAAATGACCAAAATGTAGCCAATCTGGGCAGAATGTCTGAAAATCTGAGCAGATGGGGCTAGCCGCACTTACACTCCCCCTCCAAAAACACACTGGGGTGTGTCGCTACGTCAACGAAGAACGTAGTGCGGGTAAGTCCCAGAAAAACATAGAAATGTAGCCTCGATGAGGCGAAATCTGCTTGATCTGACCTGAATTGGGCTGAATTGGCACTGAATCAGGCTGGATGAACCTGAAATGAGACAGAATGAGAAGTGACGAACAGTCCTCCGTGCAGTAAAACATTAGGTCACGGGCTAAAAAGCATGTAAACGTATCGAGGATCGATACCAAACCATGCATTGGTTGAGAATGAGGTAGATTATTGGTGGATTGAGTGGGGGGATCAAGAATTGGAGTGACATCTCAGCGCTCTGGCACAGTTTCGCTGTCGCGGGCACGCTACGGTGTCCTCGCCGAACTCTACATCGTGTTATCCCGCTTTTGTCGTTCTGAAAAGTACAGCATGTGGCTCAGATCTGGCGCATCTGGTGGATGATCACAAGATTCAGCAAAATTGAGAATGAATTTGGGCAGAGATGAAGGGGATTGAGCAATCACCGAGAGGTTAAACAAATACACATGTAGTCTACAGACCCTATGTGCACAGAAGATCATAAGCGTCAACGAAGTTAGGCAAAGCCGTCAACAGATCTTCGAGGAATGATGGGAGATGACAAGGAAATCAATCTAAATTGTCCTAACATGAGTAGATTCCCTGAGATGAAGGTGAAATGAAGCGGAATGTGTACAACTGAAACTACCAACACCTTCGTTTAGACTAAAGTTAATATATATTGTCGTTTATTCAGCTCAATTGTGCTTTCCGGCACGTTGGTTCGCGAGCATCAAACAGATTCTATCAAAATGTGGATCATGTGATGATGCATCATGATGGGACATGCTGGCCCTGGATCCTTGGCATGTAACGCGCCGAAGGTTCGCTGAAGGCACTTTACTGACAGTATATAACTGAGAGACACCGAATTTACAGTGGCGGTGGTGTCAATCGACTTGGACAAGGCCAATCTTTCGATGGAGTCCCACAAGACACTTGGATTCACCATTCTCGACAGTTTCAGGTCGAATTGAGCTCACATTGGCGTGTGCCAAAAATACAACGAAGCTTACGGACTTCAGAGGTTGCTGTTAGAAGTCCCTAGAGCTCCTATCTGAAGATTGTCTGAACAATTGACGTCTGGATTTCGTACAACAGTGGCAGAATGATGGACAAACCTGAGGAATTCAAGGTAAATTTGAGGATCCTGGATCTGAATCTGGACTTTGGCGTCAGCATCACAGCAAATGAAGGTATGATCTGAGTTCCTGGCGTCGCATCTGGTGCAGCCAGTACTACAGGGGGTGCCTGTAGGGGTGCATGTCACCGGCCGGTGTTTTGATTATGTACATTTGCTTCCATCTGCACGAGTAGCCAAATTCCAAAGATGCACAGACCAACAGAGACAAGATTACCCCGAATCTGCCTGAATTAAGCCTGAGTTTGGTTTTTTCTGAACACGGCAGCACACTCCGTCAGCGTATCTACGCCTTGTCTGCCGAACGGAGACCAAAGAAAAGTTGATTGACGTCAAATTATCAAACATTCGCAGTTCTCCACATCATGACATAAACAGAAAGAATGAACAGTGGATTGAGCAGAATGTGGTAGGATGTCTTCCTTAATTCGGCCAAGCACGAATGCATGTGACCACCAACCTGTCTGGCCTGGCCCTCGTACGGCTTGGGCGCTGCAGATCAGCAGCCGAACTTGAAGCTTGGTCCTCATTTGACTCCTGGGCTGGCCTGACCGCAGGAGGGGGGATCGACGGATCAGCCCTGGAATGTGGCTGCTGAGGGCCGTAAAAGGCTGGATCTCGATTCACCACAGGTCGTTTTCCGTCGCTCTCCACTTGTCTGTCTGGTTTCGACAAACAATCTGTCAGGAGTACGCCAATTTCGGGGTGCTTCTTCAGGAAGTCAATGAACCCCTTGGTGTATCCATGGACAAAAGATTGGGCTGGTTCCCAGTTGTTGTGACTGGAATCAAAGCCCCTCCACTCACACAAAAATTCCCATTCGCCCTTGGCGTCACGTCTTGCTTCAACAATCCTCTTGAGTTCGTACTTTCCCCCTTCGATTACCCGATCGGACAAGTGTTTTGCAGTCCAAAAAAGGGGTTTAACTCGATCCTTGGGGGAGGGGATCTCTCTCTTGAGGCGATCGCCCGAAACGTCAATTTCCCTGCTGACATCCACACGAATCCTCCACCTGTTCTCCCCAAGACGTGCTGTAACAGCGAATGGCCCCTCCCACAAGGGAAGAAGCTTGTCATCTCCGTCCAGGGTGGTTTCGGATTTTCGAAGCCAAACTCGATCATCGACTTCAAAATTGTGGGGGTTCTTTCGACCTTGATTTTGAACCCAAAGCCAGTCAGCTTGATGCTTCTCGATTAATTTCGACACAGATTTATCTGCTCGTTGGACTTCGTCCAAAAACAGCGAAGCATCTTTACAGGGGCGAGGATTATTCAACGGCATGTTCCACCAACACTTCTTTCGTCCAAAGACAATTTCATTTGGAGAAAGGCCATGATACAAAGGCGTGTTGTGGTAACGGCGAAGCAATGCGAAGAGAACTTCAAGCCAGTGGAAATCCTTCTCACTCGCGAGCTCCTTACGAAGCATATTTATAACTGAGCGGCCGGCTCTTTCGCCAGGCAGCGCTCGATGCGAGTGGATTTCACACCTGAGGTGGTGGATTCCAAGGCGAGCACACAATTCTCTCCACCATTCGGAGGTGTACTCTTTGCCTGAGTCCGTGACCACCTCGGATGGGACGTCCCAGCCTCCCATCCAGGTCTGCGCGCACCATTTGGCGGCAGCCTTGCCAGTCATCGACTCAATGTTGCAAGGCAACACTTGAATGTAGCCGGAATGACGGCACTGAATAAGGAGCACACCATTGACTTTTTTATTCGTCCAATGGCACTCTTCGTCATCGAGTTCACCGAGATAGAAAAAATCACTCGTGACTCTGTTGAAAAGACACTCCGGAATAGGATGAGGCCTCAGATGGCCGTGCTTCTTCGCGCTGGGAGGCGTCGAGACAGCACATTGGGCACATCCGGCAGCTACTTTCATGCAATGAGTGTAGAGCCTCGATCCAAACAACCTATGCTTAATCATCGACCACAGTCGACGGCCATGTGCGTGGGGGGACTCCCATTTGTGCCACCAGTTTAACACTCGGGGGGCTAGGGCGTCTGGCACACACAATTTACCCTCCATCCACAGCTTCCCCCCATCCAACGAGTACTCAGCAAAAATCCCATCCCTGTGAGCATCTTTGGATTTGAGATTTCCAAAGACCTCTTTAAACATGGGATCTTGCAGGTAATCGGACGTCCAGTCACGGATGATCAGGGAATCCTTCGGCAGGGGTGGAGTTTTGGCCGGATCTCGTCGCTTAATGCCTTGGATCAACCGAAATCGATTTACTCGTCGGGTGTAGTCAAACCGTTTCACACTCCCTGTGGAGGGATCGGTGACATTTTCCACGACTTTCATCGTTTTGGTGCAGATCTCATGGGCATGCGCCGGATCTGAGATGGCCGTGATGTCGTGACACGGCAATGCGTGCTGTTTAACAGCGCACTGCATGCATGCACGTCGAATGAGTTTCTTTTCTTCCTGATCCCATTCGATGATTACATGGCGGTCCTGCTCCGTACCATGGATGTTGGTACTTTGCAGCCCCTCTGAGGCGGGGTAAGCCCATCGGCTCAGAGCATCCGCTACCGTGTTGTGTTTTCCAGGCAGATACGACACATGGAGGTCAAACAGAGAGAGAAATTCGTGCCATCTGGCCCGTCGACCAGCTGGGCTCGCGACAGTATCAATGTGTTCGGTGGCCCAATACTCCAGAGATCGGTGATCCGTCAGGACCTCGACTCGATTGGTGCCAACCCACGATTGGTACTTTTTTAAAGCACAGATGATGGCGTACGTTTCTTGCTCACGCGGCGACCATTGCATTTGGCGTGGGGCTAGCTTCCGCGACCAAAATGCAAGAGGGTAATGATCGCCGGTGGCTTCATCAACCTGTTCAAGGACAGCTCCGATCGCGTACCTAGATGCGTCGGTTCTAATGTAGAAGGGTCGGTCAAATTGGGGCACATGCAACGTGGCGACTTCGCAGAGGGCTGCCTTCAAGTGATGGAAGGCCTCCTCGCACTCGTCAGTCCACTTGACACGAACCTTTGAACCTGCCTTGCCTGCATCTCTCCCTACCTTCAATAATTCAGTGAGGGGGGCAGCAAATTTGGCATAATTCGGCACAAAAGTGTGGTAAAAATTGCAACAACCTAGGAATCCTCGCAACTCCGTGATCGTCTCAGGGCGCTTCCACTTCTGAATAGCGACGAGCTTCCCTGGACTGGGTCGTCGAGTGCCATTCTCTAGGAGAGAACCACAAAATTCGACTGATTTTAAAAACAATTTTCCCTTCTTTGGCCCACAAATCAGCTGATTGGCGTCAAGAATATCCAAAACTTGGTTCAGCTGCTTCTCATGTAGGGCCACCAGCTCGGCTTCGGTCAGTCCCTCCCCCTCCGTCGCGATGATTATGTCATCTATGTACACACTCACGAAGGCACGAAGCTCAGGATGGGTTGTGAACAGCACATCCTCCATCATTCTTTGAAAAAATGAGGGGGCGTTCTTCAATCCCATGGGCATGACGGTCCACTGGACTGGGCCACATGGCGCGCACATACAGGTAAGAGGTCTGCTGTCCTTCCTCAACGGCATTTGGTGAAAGCCGTGACGGAGATCCAGCACAGAGAACAAACGACCTCTTGCCCTCTTGGCGATTTCCTCCTCAATGAGGGGCAGGGGGTGTGAATCCGCCTTTGTTTCGGCGTTGAGATTACGAAAATCAACCACCATTCGCCACCCATCAATGGTGTTCTGGTCTGCAGGCGGTGGCTTCGGGACTGTGAAGGGTGAACAGCACCATTCGCTGGTCATACAACCCTCAAGCCAACCAAATTCCCTGAGATTTCTCTCAATGATTTTTCTGAGAATCTCATGTTTGTGTCCATGATTTTCATAAGGGCGCTGTTTTTTTGCCTTGTACCCTTCACGAAGCTCGATGAAGGCTTCACCGAACTGTCCACGGACAGGGGGGTCCTTGATCAACTTTCCTGAAAGGGTTGTATCCTTCCGTTCCTCAAAAATCTTTTCTCTTGACCTCGAACACAATTCAGTGTCCACCTGGTCGCCAGGAATTACTGTCGAAAAAACTTTGGCGACTTCTTCGGCTTTGGCAGGCAGAATCTTCTTACGGATGTCCCTAAACAGGTCCGTGTCAACTGCCTCCTGAAGATAGGTGGGTCGTGTGTCGAAATCCCAGAGATTTTCTTCGTGATCCAGCTCCTCGAAAGGATCCATGAAAGCTTCCACAGGGGGTTTTTCATAAAAAACTCTGAATTTGCGGCGCGATTGGAGATTTTTCCTCGCCCGTGCACTGAAGATTCTTTTCGATGTCGACCGTATTGGTGAAGAGGGAGTCGAGGCGGATCCATTGGACGTTGAATCACCTTGGGTATCTGACGAACAAAAATCAGAAAAAATAGATTCATCATCAGTACCACGCTCAACCTCAGATTCAGACCCAACACAGGAATCTGTACTAGAATCAGCAGAATTAGAGTCAGAAAGCTTTCCATCCACCAGGAATGCAAGCGAACTCCAGGACCGCTGTGGCAGGGGACCTGTGTCGTCCCTGGCATACAGCTTAATCTTCCTGGGAAGTTCGATGTAATCTACACAAATGTCCTGTAATTCCTGAAACCAAGGCTTGTCGTCCCACAAGGGCACAACCAAAATTGCCTGGGTTTTATCTTGCTTGATTTTGTGGATGACCTGCTGGATTAAGTGAAACGGAGGGTTAATCCACAACTTCTTGTCCCATTTGTGGGTCCAAGCGTCGCTGAAGTGCTTATCAAAGCGCTTGTTCGTACGGTTAGCAAATGCATCATACTGAGGCCAAAATGAATGATGTTCATGGAAGTATTCACAAATTGCATCGCGCCATTTGTCGACAACTCTGTAGGATGAAGAGTGCCAGCGCGAAGGGCGTCGTGGCTGGGAGTCCCTACGAAGACATTCTAACTCTTGGGAGTAATCGGCACTCCCATTCACCTCAGCAATGGTAACATCTTCACCAAATTTTGGTGTCACCTTTTGCTTCAAAAATTCTTCTGCACTTTTAAACCCTGCGTGCAAAAAACGAAATTCAGGACGCTCCAAAGGACCTGACTCCAGCAAAAAACAACGACGATGACCTACGGGCGCTACCCTGTTCTTGCGAAGCCAAGGATGCCCCAAATAAAGGTCATACTTTATGTCAGCGCGGTAGAAGTAGTCATCCTTAAGGACAACTTCTTCCACATTTTGCTCTTCCCAAAGGTCTTGAGCGACCAAATGGGTTGATATATAACAACCGCGTTGCCCACCTGCGAGAGAATGTCCAGAAACTCCCTCGAGGGTAACAGGATGAGGCGACTCGAACACGCAGTCGTCGGGTAAGAATGCATTGGATTGGAGATTTACCTCTGATCCATTATCACACAAACAAGTGGCGAGGTGGAAATTTCCCTTGCAATCAGAGACCCACAGCTTTGTGACAAACTGACGAGCCCTGTGCTTGGACTGTACACCAACCTCGTCCACTACAACAGAAGGATCCGCTGCCGGATCCAGGGGAGAGGAGACAAGCGACCCTACATCAAGTAATGGTCGATCAGGAATTTGGGGATCATGCCTGAAATCGCCTGGGGAGGGGCGATTTTCGTGGCTCCCCTAGGCGTTCTGACCTCCAGCTGCTGCGTTAACGTTGTGAACACAGCCTGATTCGTCGATCCATTCATCCTGGAACGGATCATCCGCTGGATTCAGGGCGTTTTCGACATAATCTCGATCCGCATCTGACACCTGGTCTGCACCTGAGACCTGATCCACACGATGGTTTCCTTTTCCTCGTCCACGGCCACGGCCGCCGGATGATGGGCCACCACCGTCGCCACGCCCTCTGCCCTTACCAGAGAAGGGGGTTCCCGAAGGATTTCCCTTACCCTTACCCTGTGATCCTGGAGCATTTCCTTTGTTTGTACCGGATTGAGGGGTTTGGCCTGGATCTCGATTTCCGCCTCCGGCGTTGACATTGGGACCTGTCTGGCCATTCGGCTGTCCACCGGAGCCGGATGGAGTCCGATTCCCTTTGCCTTGGGACCCGCCAGGGCCTCCAGTACTTTTGTTCCCACCGGAGGGAGTCGAATTACCCTTTCCCCCCTTAGCACCATGCACCTGCCTGTCATTCCTGTCTGAATTCTGAGGATTACTGACATTTTCACCAATCACCTTGTGATCGTAAGCAGACCATCGGTGATTAGCAGTGGAATGCGTCTTAGCTCGGTTCGTAGAACCTAGAAGAAGACAGATGCTACAATGATCCTGAACATTCCGGGTGTCATTCACCTTTTTGTTGCCCTTTTGGGCCCCATTTTGGGTGTTTTGCTGGGTATTCCTGTTTCCCCCAAGACCCTCATGGAAATTTTGATTGGCGGCGTCAGCGAGCCTCTCAACCTCTTCCCACAGTTCCTGCGGAGTAAACGAGAACACCCAGTTCCTGGCCTTCAGGCGATTGCCGTGGAAACTTACTCCCCTGTTGAGGACTTGGACAAACAAGTCCCGATCCTCGTGTTCATTGAACTTGATTTTCCACGTGTTTTCAGTGAATTTCACCTTGGTAAACGACGTGGGGGAGCACTTTTGAAGTGCCTCCCTGACGGTAAACCGGTTGGCCGAGGCGTCAAAGCCATCGATCTCCGCCCACCAGGTCTTGACCTTTTCTTCGGACTGTCGATTCCGAAGGGTGGCGGCGGTTTCTGAGGGGATCTTGTCAAAAATCAGATTTTTCAGCTCGGCACTGGAAAATTTTTCGCCTGAATGTTCGGATTCTTCTACGAGATTCCAGAAGCGCTGTCTCTTGTCCTGCACCTCGTGCAAGATTAATCGAGAGAACGAAGGAAAATTCTTCAACATCTGGTGGTAATGGTCCTCAGGCAGCCGGGATCCACGTACCTCCAACTGTTCCCACACCTCATCAAAGGTAAGGGGGGAACTTGAATCTTCACGATCACTCCAGGTTCTGAGCCAAGTATTGGCCGGCGCTCCCTCAAGGCAGTCCAAGAGCGCCATCAGGAACTGATCATCCTGGAGTTTTTGAGTCTTAACCCACAGTTTAAATTCCCGTTGGAACTGAGGCCAACGTCTGGGGTTTCCATTATACTTCGGTTGCTTGGCAACCTGACGAAGTCGCAATGAAGTGGGATTTAGGAGTGAATCCAGCCCAACACCGGCCGTAATGGCAGACACCTTGGCGGCATCATTAGCCACACCAGCTCCGGCGAGGGTCTGGGCGAGCAACATCTGGGCAATTGCGTTGGAATCAACAGCAGGAAGGGTAGTACGGGAGGCAGTTCTTTTGGCATTCTGAACCTCAGTCCTAGCCTTCGCCGATCTACTCTGTGATCGAGAGATTGTAACCCTTTCCTTTAGCTTAGTCCTGCTGATCCGTGCATCGGTGGTCTTAGAGTCCACCGAAGGAGCAATCGAAAAAATTTCTGTCGCCTCCTCCGACGGTTCTGTTGTCTGATCCACCGATGATGCGCCCTCAGATCGCATGTGTGTCTTGAAAAGATCTTTAATTCCCAGCGTTTGAATGATGAGTTGCATTTGATCTTTGAGCAATTGGAGCTCAGAGTCTCGCTGGGATCTGCAAGAGCAGTCGGCAGGGCAGTACATACCGTGTCCTGAAGGACCTGAGCAGGCTGTCGGACCGCTAATTTCAGTGGTTCGCAGCCAGGAGTCCACTTGGGGAGCTCCTTCAGTCCTAATTTCCAGGCTTGCCTGCCTAGCTGCCTCTAAGATTCCTTCCTCAACCGCGGCAGCTAGATCGTCACGGATGGAAACAGAGGGATGGGGGGCGGAGGGCCCGGCAATCGGTGCCTTGGTCTTCTCCTTCGGAAAGGGGCTTGCCTCCCAGATCTGCAAGAAAATGGAAAAAGATTCATCCTCTTGAGAACACCACCACATCCTGGTGTTAATTTCTTCTTGAAGGAGGAAAAAATATTCAAATAAAAATTCGGAGGCGATTCTTTCTTGTCCTATCAGCTTAGACGTGGCTAATAGACACAGGGCCTCAAGCGCCTCAAGGTTACGGGTCACTTCCGGAGACAAATGGTTGTCCCATTGTGCCCATGAGGCTGGTCGATTATAGGCAGGTACCTCACCTGGACCACCCATCTCAATGTCGTCAATGTCGGCTTCGATGGTCTCGAATGAAGGACATTGGTAAGGGATGTGGGTACCTCCCAGCTCCGTAAGGTCCACCGGAGCGTTGCCATGAGCGTAGGCTGGGAGATTCCAGCTGCTTGATGGCCAATTTCGACTGGGATCTTGATTGTAATCTGAGCCTCCACAGCTGCTGATTTGTGTCCTTCTTGGGCAATTTGGGCTAGCGCAAGGCATTCCTCTCAAGGCCTCGTTCGCACAGCACCACGGGAGCGTGATGGTTACGTCTCCGGAGGTTGCGGAGTCGTACTGAGGGGCTAGCTGTGGTTGGGACACCAAAGGAACAACATTCAGGTAGCCTCTGCTACCATGAAAGTGCTGCCCTGGGTCGATGTGGGTGCCGGAGGGCTCGGGGCCGGCAAGACCAGTGGGGCAGGCACGCGAGGAGTCTCCCTGGATGTTGTTATTGGGGTTGGAACCAGAGACACGGACACCAACGGAGGCGAGAGCAGCGACAACAGAAGCAAGGTCCATGCTGATTGTGGTCCGGCAGAAAATCCCAGTCTATGAAGAAAATTGAGGGGAATTATTCTAAATACATCTGAGTGTCCAAAACTGTCCGAATGAATTTAAATAATCCATTTATGTAAAATTGTATGGCCGATCAGGCCCGCGAGCGCGCGCCAGCGGCAAATGGCGGTTCCAGCTAAAATAGCGGAATGCGGCGGATTTACGGGAAATGGACCGCGGAATCAAATCCGGCATATCAGAAATATATAGGAAATATCCTGTGACTGAGCTGCGAGGCGGCAATTCCGCCGAAGCAAAGAAAATGACCAAAATGTAGCCAATCTGGGCAGAATGTCTGAAAATCTCAGCAGATGGGGCTAGCCGCACTTACACAGTCGTCGGGTAAGAAGGAATTGGATTGGAGATTTACCTCTGATCCATTGTCACACAAACAAGTGGCGAGGTGGAAATTTCCCTTGCAATCAGAGACCCACAGCTTTGTGACAAACTGACGGGCCCTGTGCTTGGACTGTACACCAACCTCGTCCACTACAACAGAAGGATCCGCTGCCGGATCCAGGGGAGAGGAGACAAGCGACCCTACATCAAGTAATGGTCGATCAGGAATTTGGGGATCATGCCTGAAATCGCCTGGGGAGGGGCGATTTTCGTGGCTCCCCTAGGCGTTCTGACCTCCAGCGGCTGCGTTAACATTGTGAACACATCCTGTTTCGTCGATCCATTCATCTTGGAACGGATCATCCGCTGGATTCAGAGCATTTTCGACGTAATCTCGATCCGCATCAGACACCTGGTCTGCACCTGAGACCTGATCCACACGATGGTTTCCTTTTCCACGTCCACGGCCACGGCCGCCGGATGATGGACCACCACCGTCGCCACGCCCTCTGCCCTTACCAGAGAAAGGGGTTCCTGAAGGATTTCCCTTACCTTTACCCTGTGATCCTGGAGCATTTCCTTTGTTTGTACCGGATTGAGGGGTTTGGCCTGGATTTCGATTTCCGCCTCCGGCGTTGACATTGGGACTTGTCTGGCCGTTTGGCTGTCCACCGGAGCCGGATGGAGTCCGATTCCCTTTGCCTTGGGACCCGCCAGGGCCTCCAGTATTTTTGTTCCCACCGGAGGGAGTCGAATTACCCTTTCCCCCCTTGGCACCATGCACCTGTCTGTCATTCCTGTCTGAATTCTGCGAATTACTGACATTTTCACCAATCACCTTGTGATCGTAAGCAGACCATCGGTGATTAGCAGTAGAATGCGTCTTAGCTCGGTTCGTAGAACCTAAAAGAAGACAGATGCTACAATGATCCTGAACATTCCGGGTGTCATTCACCTTTTTGTTGCCCTTTTGGGCCCCATTTTGGGTGTTTTGCTGGGTATTCCTGTTTCCCCCAAGACCCTCATGGAAATTTTGATTGGCGGCGTCAGCGAGCCTCTCAACCTCTTCCCACAGTTCCTGCGGAGTAAACGAAAACACCCAGTTCCTGGCCTTCAGGCGATGGCCGTGGAAACTTACTCCCCTATTGAGGACTTGGACAAACAAGTCCCGATCCTCGTGTTCATTGAACTTGATTTTCCACGTGTTTTCAGTGAATTTCACCTTGGTAAACGACGTGGGGGAGCACTTTTGAAGTGCCTCCCTGACTGTAAACCGGTTGGCCGAGGCGTCAAAGCCATCGATCTCCGCCCACCAGGTCTTGACCTTTTCTTCGGACTGTCGATTCCGAAGGGTGGCGGCGGTTTCTGAGGGGATCTTGTCAAAAATCAGATTTTTCAGCTCGGCACTAGAAAATTTTTCGCCTGAATGTTCAGATTCTTCTACGAGATTCCAGAAGCGCTGTCTCTTGTCCTGCACCTCATGCAAGATTAATCGAGAGAACGAAGGAAAATTCTTCAACATCTGGTGGTAATGGTCCTCTGGCAGTCGAGATCCACGTACCTCCAACTGTTCCCACACCTCATCAAAGGTAAGGGGGGAACTTGAATCTTCACGATCACTCCAGGTTCTGAGCCAAGTGTTGGCCGGCGCTCCCTCAAGGCAGTCCAAGAGCGCCATCAGGAACTGATCATCCTGGAGTTTTTGAGTCTTAACTCACAGTTTAAATTCCCGTTGGAACTGAGGCCAACGCCTGGGGTTCCCATTATACTTCGGTTGCTTGGCAACCTGACGAAGTCGCAATGATGTAGGATTAAGGAGTGAATCCAGCCCAACACCAGCCGTAATGGTAGACACCTTCGCGGCATCATTAGCCACTCCAGCTCCGGCGAGGGTCTGGGCGAGCAACATCTGGGCAATTGCATTGGAATCAACAGCAGGAAGGGTAGTACGGGAGGCAGTTCTTTTGGCATTCTGAACCTCAGTCCTAGCCTTCGCCGATCTACTCTGTGATCGAGAGATTGTAACCCTTTCCTTTAGTTTAGTCCTGCTGATCCGTGCATCGGTGGTCTTAGAGTCCACCGAAGGAGCAATCGAAAAAATTTCTGTCGCCTCCTCCGACGGTTCTGTTGTCTGATCCACCGATGATGCGCCCTCAGACCTCATGTGGGTCTTGAAAAGATCTTTAATTCCCAGCGTCTGAATGATGAGTTGCATTTGATCTTTGAGCAATTGGAGCTCAGAGTCTCGCTGTGATCTGCAAGAGCAGTCGGCAGGACAGTACATACCGTGTCCTGAAGGGCCTGAGCAGGCTGTCGGACCGCTAATCTCAGTGGTTCGCAGCCAGGAGTCCACTTGGGGAGCTCCTTCAGTCCTAATTTCCAGGCTTGCCTGCCTAGCTGCCTCTAAAATTCCTTCCTCAACCGCGGCGGCTAGATCGTCGCGGATGGAAACAGAGGGATGAGGGGCGGAGGGCCCGGCAACCGGTGCCTTGGTCTTCTCCTTCGGGAAGGGGCTTGCCTCCCAGATCTGCAAGAAAATGGCAAAAGATTCATCTTCTTGAGAACACCACCACATCCTGGTATTAATTTCTTCTTGAAGGAGGAAAAAATATTCAAATAAAAAATCAGAGGCGATTCTTTCTTGTCCTATCAGCTTAGACGTGGCTAATAGACACAGGGCCTCAAGCGCCTCAAGGTTACGGGCCACTTCCGAAGACAAATGGTTGTCCCATTGTGCCCATGAGGCTGGTCGATTATAGGTAGGTACCTCACCTGGACCACCCATCTCAATGTCGTCAATGTCGGCATCGATGGTCACAAAATGTGAACATTGGTACGGAGAATTAGTACCTGCCAGGTCCGTAAGCTCCACCGGAGCGTTGCCATTAGCGTAAGCTGGGAGATTCCAGCTGCTTGATGGCCAATTTCGACTGGGATCTTGATTGTAATCTGGGCCTCCACAGCTGCTGATTTGTGTCCTTCTTGGGCAATTTGGGCTTGCGCAAGGCATTCCTCTCAAGGCCTCGTTCGCACAGCACCACGGGAGCGTGATCGTTACATCTCCGGAGGTTGCGGAGTCTACGGGGCCGTACTGAGGGGCTAGCTGTGGTTGGGACACCAAAGGAACAACATTCAGGTAGCCTCTGCTACCATGAAAGTGCTGCCCTGGGTCGTTGTGGGTGCCGGAGGGCTCGGGGCCGGCAAGACCAGTGGGGCAGGCACGCGAGGAGTCTCCCTGGATGTTGTTATTGGGTGTAGAACCGGACACTCGGACACCAACGGAGGCGAGAGCAGCGACAACAGAAGCAAGGTCCATGCTGATTGTGGTCCGGCAGAAAATCCCAGTCTATGAAGAAAATTGAGGGGAATTATTCTAAATACATCTGAGTGTCCAAAACTGTCTGGAAGAATTTAAATAATCCATTTATGTAAAATTGTCTGGCCGATCAGGCCCGCGAGCGCGCGTCAGCGGCAAATGGCGATTCCAGCTAAAATAGCGGAATGCGGCGGATTTACGGGAAATGGACCGCGGAATCAAATCCGGCATATCAGAAATATATAGGAAATATCCTGTGACTGAGCTGCGAGGCGGCAATTCGGCCGAAGCAAAGAAAATGACCAAAATGTAGCCAATCTGGGCAGAATGTCTGAAAATCTGAGCAGATGGGGCTAACCGCACTTACAGCGCAGCGGTGGAAACTCAGGGAGCATAGGTAGCTCCTCTATCTGTGTGCGCACACTGAGGTCAGTCTCATAGACTGGGAATGTTTTCTCCAGTCTTTGGAGTACCTCTGCCCAGGTTGAACAGGTTTTCACAATCTGTTTCACCTGTTTTTGCAAAAATTTCTTTTTGCATGAGCGTTTCAGCAGTGAGCATTTGGTGGCCACATCCACATGGGAATGGCCGGTGAGCAAAAGAAACTCAGCAAACTCTTCTGCCCATTCGGGCAGGTTTTTCGGGTCGAACTCCGGCAACTCCAACTGGATGTTTGCCTAGGCAATCGGTTTGCCCATCTTCCCACCCCCCGGGGTTAGGCCAGAAGGGGGAGGAGATACGCCGGCAAGAGGTGCCAGGGCTGACAGCCCTCTTTTCTCAGTCTCCGTCACCGGCACATCCTGTAGTTCAGCAATTGGGACTGTCCTGGCACGAGGATGAAAAGGGCTGGGGCAAGTGACCTTGGGTAGCAACCTGGACACCCTTGATCTTTTGAGATCATCAGCCAACGTGCTCAATCCGGGTGAAGGTGAGAGTAACGCTGGCTTGGGTAAGGGTTCAGTGATACCCAATTTAGCCTTGACAGCCTCTGACAGAGCTGTCACATCCGGGTCTGCCAATCCGGATAGAAGTTTGGCCAAAAGTTCGGCCGTGCGATCCAGAGCCCCATAGGTGGGCTGTGGGCGAAGAGCATCCAGACTCTTTTCAGGAGCCATTGAAGTTCTCGGCAAGCCTGGATGCTATGCTCTCGGGTGTTCGTGTACTCTTGGTCGTCTCGGTAGTGATACGGTGTCCGCCATGTCCGTAGATGGCCCAGAATAAAGGAAGGAGCCCATCTCAGTTTGGGGCGGCGACCCGAGAGCATCAAGAGGTATTTCTCCATCTTCTACTACGGTGGACTTGTGGTACTCTTCGTGGAGCATGAACTCGTCCATCCTCCTTCGTAGGTCCTCTTGTTCTTCAGGACCACCTCCAAGAACAGTAGAAGACGAGGCCGGACAGGCCGACCGGGCGATGGAGGCTTCGACACGCCTGCGAAGCCGTTGCAAGCTGCCCTCACCATGGGCCGCTAAGGTTTCCATGGTTAATGGGGTTGTTCTGGGCGGATTTAGATTCGCCCTTCTGTGCTCTGGGTCTTCCTGAGACCCACATGCTGCTCTGAGTGGCGGTTCACTCTTTGGGTGGGCTACACTGCCAAGTTGTACTTGTACACTTCTGATCGGCCAGGTTCGGGGGGACAGTTGAGTGGACATGTTCAATGTGCTTTTCAGTGTGCTTTTCTTGTGCTTCTGCTCAGAGTCGGTTCGAAAGGTTCTCAGGGTTTGCCTGTGCTACCAGCAAGATGTCCTGGATGAGTGCCCTATAGATTTTGATGAAATCCTACAGGTTTTTGATGGTGAAATCCCAAAACCAAAGGAGCAAGTAGAGCAAGAACAGGATGTGGATCGAATCAATGAATGGTTTGAAATCTAGTGTAACACAGAAGGGCTGCAGATAGACAAAGTAGGTATAGATACAAAGATTCAATCACAAATGGATAAAACAAAAGATTTTATGTGAAAACTGGCCTGACTCTAGCCTCCAAGTTAGCATCAAGCACTTCATGTGCACTCTTTTGGATGAAATGGTGTTGGTTAGGAATATGGGGCAAAGGAGTTAGGCCAGACACAGATTATGACTTGGCCAAGCAACTGAATTCAGAAACAGTTAAAAAGTAGAACCACAATAAGTGGTAGAAACAATTGAGTATAGGGGTCTTGGGGTGGGAGACCACTAGGCTTAACCTCCAAGGCCTAAAGCATGAAATGCCTATTTTATTTCGGTATATCCTCCATGAAGGAAGATACCTCCGCTCAGTTGAGTGGTAGGGGTGACCTTCATGGGGGGCTAGGGTTATAACCCTAGTTACTTTGAGAAAGTGTACTAAAAGCTTCAAAAGAGTGATAAAAATACTTAAGTTAGTCTTAGCATCAACAAAAGGGTTTTAAGGGGGGCTTGGCCTGGATCAAGCCCTCCAAGAAAGACATGGCAGTGACTTTTTCTTACTAGGGCTAGGCCCACAAGTAGGGCTCTGCCATCTGTGGCTTGAGGTGTTGGTGTTGCCTCCGTGTAACTAGGCCCACAATGAGGGCCTTCGAACGTTGAGGGTGAATCATGGCCGAGGCCCATTATGGGCCCTTGACCCATGAGTTTGGGGTGGTAACCATCACTCAGTTTTCAACAATTGCTATAACACAACCCCCCACCCCTGCTCTCTTCCTCCTCTTTTTATTGTTTATCATTTCCAACAAAAGCAACATGACTAGATATGCTTCTTCCGATACACATCACAGAACTAGAATAGATGGAGATTGAGGCTCTGGGTTGCACGGCCCCAGCCCATGATTTCCATTTTTGAACGGCTAAAGCTCAGCCCCAGATTACTATTCTGAAGCGCCAACATATTCCAACTTGGGGTTTTATGTATACCCCCGTAGAACAGACTTCGCCTTTGGGTTGAACACCCTATAGGAGTGTAAGCCGGCATCAGGCCGCCAAACTACCATGCCCTAGGAAAACTTCCATTTAAACAAAACCAGGCAGGGAGACGCCCCAAGGGACAGAAGCGCCCATGCATTCCTACTCATAGCAAAACAACAAGGGGATCCGCCCGTGGTGAACATTTGGAGGGTTGCCTTTGCCCAAGAGTGCTAAAGGAACTCTGTTTCTTCTTTTTCTGAAGGCAACGACATGGCTAAATCGGCCTGGCCAGCCACAAAAGGCGCCGTTCAGTGCAAAAAGGCAACGACATGGCTAAATTGTTTTCAGGATTAGAAGGAGGCAGTATTGAGGGCCGGGAGATTGTGGGGACATGGCTCGGGAGCGTAGGCCCAAATAGTGGCATATTGCCACACAATTGCCCAACTGCTGTGTTGTGGAGACAGGTGACCATGATTTCTACTCATTGTTTATACCCATGCCTATGATTTCCAGAATGCTCATTCGTGATTAGCCCCTGTACCCCACGCATTTGTGTTAACCTTAAGGCACAAATGATAGAACCCCCACCCGTCAAGTTTTGGTTGCATTTGATGAACGGAGTAAGATCGAAATAAGGGGAAACCCGGAGGGATGTCATGCCATGAGGGTAGGCCCCCGTACCCGATGCAAATAGCTGTCGGATCGAAATAAGAGGACAACCGGAGGGATGGCCATTGCCCATGAGGGTAGGCCCCCGTGCCTGACATAAAGACACCATCCTGGCATGTGAATGGATATCAAAGTTTGG
The DNA here is from genome assembly GCA_964036045.1 of Eutreptiella sp. 'Long Island Sound 2002'. NCBI lineage: Eukaryota > Euglenozoa > Euglenophyceae > Eutreptiales > Eutreptiaceae > Eutreptiella > Eutreptiella sp. 'Long Island Sound 2002'. The sequence continues at coordinate 1,280,619 of OZ038381.1, read as the reverse complement.
CCCCCACCCCCGGAACCATGCACTGGTTTTGGCAGGGAAGTAGTCCATACTAGACTACCCCGATTTTGTGTTACTATGCAATCTGTGGAGCACATGCCCAAGTACACTTCTACATTTTCACTCCTATTGCTTTTCTTACATTTCTATAGAATCTGTAACCTTGGGGAATGATTTTACAGACTTCTTGTGGTCATGTGGAAACACAGTGAAGACACAAGCTACTATAATTCAACCAGAGATCATGGACAGCATTTATGTTTGCACAAACCCCCCCCCCCGACGACTTCGGTCCAGACAACAACGCATTTAGCATTGCCTCTTTTTTTGTTCTCCCGCTTGATTTTGCATATTTGGATGGCCCACACCGTGATGGCATAGCTACACACTGCTCTTGTAAGGGCGTATTGGACAACTTGGCCTGGCTGGCGCCCATGCTTTCCTCTCTACGGTTGACATTGTTTAAGACCCCCATGATGGGCAAAATTTTTCTCAGCCCGAGACCCCCCACCCAAACTAATCTGGCTATGTGTCCTAACTTGGTTTCACATTGGAATGAGCAAGTTTGTGAGTCTTTGCTCAGGAGTGGCATTGTTCAATAGAATCTTCTTTTACGTTTTGCGCTATTTAACAACATACCTTTGATCTCAGGAATAGTACTACGGATGGCTCCACACTTTCTGAGTGTCTATTTGTGTGAGAGTGGCCAAGCAGTTCTATCTATTTCTTAATCAGCATGTGCTAAGGGCCCATGTGGTCAACCTTAGCACATAGCTTGGCAGGGGAGTGTAATAGAAACTACTTGGCTCAATAGAGGGACAGACATTTTTAATTGAAGATTCATAAGATGAGGGTTAGATTGACAACTGCGTAACGTCACGCCGAAATCGCGCACTTGGAATGCCAGATCAGCGACACACGCACGTAAGATCTTAAATCGTTTCCATTGAGAAATCTACTAATTTTCATCATGAATTGCATACATGTATGTTGTTTATAGTTAATGACTTCAACTGTCCTTCCTTTGTGCAGTACGGACAGTTTTTAACAATGTACTGGCTCAAGATCAAGATCATCAATATGCTTTCTTGCTCTGTGCTCCGTGCGTGCCAAGTGGTCGGAAAAAGGAGTAGACACAAGCGATCAAGAGTCAAGTATGTTACACGGCGGCTTTGGGTTGGTAAAGGACGGCAGTTTATGGTATCGGCGAAGATTTCGCAATTTTGGAAAGATTTCCGGTCTCAACGGGCTTGCAACTCTACTCTAGTGTACCAAATACAAGACCGGTAACTAATAAGAGACCGGGGTGGGTTTTCGGAGACCTTGCACGCGCACCTCATGTTGGCAACCGGCTTCCTAATAAGAGACCGGGGTGTCACCGTGCACCTCATGTTGGCAACCGGGTTCCTAATAAGAGACCGGGTTGTCACCGAAGCAGAGACGAGTACCCAAGCATGGAAGGCATGAGCAACAACACAAGAAATAACAATTCGTGAAACTACATCAACCTCTGCCGCTTGATGGAGTTCTCATCTTGCACGGGTCCTTGAGAAAATAGAGCAAACACATCCGGATGCAATACGAATCCGGGAGGAAGCGGAGGCAACTCCCGCAAAGGAGAGAAGTGGTTATTGATAGGTACCATGGAACCCATAGCCCGGGGCTTGGGCTTGCCTCTACCAAGTCTAGGACTTGGCTTTGGTTTTGGCTTTGGGGCCACATTGGCGGGGGGGTCGCGCAAGGTCACTTGAGCTTGAGAAAGCAACATCTTGTGATGCTTGTGCATATAGCCATCACGCAATACTTGCTCCAACTTGTGAACGCATCCAACCGTATAAAAAGGCAATTTATTCCTTGTTTGGATTGCAAAGCGAGACAATTTATTCCACAATTCCAGTGCCTCATGCGTACTCGCCGGGTTGCGATCTCAACTCTTCGAGAAATTTGACCATCTCATCACCAAAGAGTGCCCACAAGCCTCGACCCACCAAATGGTCCTCCGAACCATCAAATGCAATGGTCATGAAATTGGTTTTAAATGCCGAAAGAAGAATCATGGGAGTCTTTTGTTGGACTTGATGGCAAAAAGAAGCAACATCGGAACGAGAAGGGGTAGGAACCTTATCGGGGTGCTTTTTTAGTTGATGGTCGCATTGTTTTCGTCCGCAACCATGGCTTGAAATGCCTCCATTGCAAGCTGAGCCTCGGTCCATGGGTCCTTGGGATGGATTGGCATCATGAATCTGTGTTGCGATGCAGCATTTTGGGTGGTTGAGCTCGAAGTTTCAAAAGTTCGCAACCAGAAATTGAGCATAGCAGTAGGCATAATACACATCGATTAACAGAGAATAATTCGGTTAATTGCAAATCGCTTTTGACAATTCAAGAAGACAACAGAGATTTTCCTTTAACAAAGTTCTTCCACAACGCAAAGTGCTCCGCAAATCGCCCACAGCGCAGCATCTGGCGCCAGATCGATCTGGCGATCGCAGCGTAGCATTTGGCGAATCGATCGCAGCGCAGCATCTGGCGAATCGCTAGATCGATTTGGCGATCGCTCAACGCAGCGCACAGCTTCAAGGTTTGGGGCCAGCGGGAATCGAACCGACGAAGCCTCGGATCGGCAACCAGGTTCCCAATAAGAGACCAAGGCCGGCTCAAAACCCAAAAATCGTGTATCAGACCAGGGACTTGTATTTGGTACACTATTTGAGTATTTGACAACAAAAGCTTGCACACCTTACCGGCTGCACCTTCCTCAATGAGAGCCTTGATGGTCGAAAAGACATCAGTGCCACATGCTCGCACCAATTTCGACGGTCTTTGCGCGGCGCTGCATGTACACGGCTTGTCGGTCCTGAGGGCTCCTGCAGCTGCGATGTGCCAAGGATCATGAAGGTGTGCTATTGTTGCCCTATCAAGCTTTTTGTTTCATGCCCCGCATTACAAAGGCTGCATACTTCTAGAATCAAAGCAGTTTGTGTAGGCATTACAAGATGTATGAGGCTGTGAAGGATGCAAGCAAGCCAGAAAGCTCTAGAAAAGGGCACTCTGGCACCTCGTTCCGGTTGGTCACGCGTGCATTCTTCAAACCTCCAACTTTGTTACAATTTTGTCATTTTACAAATTGGGCTCCATACATAGGCTCGGTGTTCATTTGCAGAAATATGGAGAATTTGGAAATTTTGTTCAGGTGTTTGTCGCCAAGCTTGCACTTTTTTTTCAGCCACCAAACAATGTCTTCACCTTACCAGGCAAAGCGACCTCGACAACAATCCAATCGAACGCCAAACCAGAAACCTGGGCGGCCTACAAACGGAAGAAAGTCTTTGGAGAACGGCTGGCTCCTCAGAGTCTTGACCGATGCAACGGCAACGCAACAGCTGACGCCTCAATTGATGCACAACATCAACACACAGTTGTTGGGGGCAGCCCCACAAGAGGCTGCCCAGCAACTATTTGATGCTGCCTCTCAAGGCTCGTCGACCGTAAGAATCTTGTGTACTTTCTTGGCCCAGGAGGCGGGCGAAACGTGTGTGCAACATGTGGGGCACATGTGTCGACAGGTGCTGTCTGCGTCGCCTCAGACTAAGGGATATTCGGTTGAAAAAAACGCGTCAAGGTACCCGGGTGAGAAACTGAACAGCTCTTGGAAACCAGCTACCAGGTCACGGCATGTGATTTCTTCTGCAGATCTTCCAGCAGCACGCTTCCAAAAGTGTGCCACTTCAATACAAGGTGGTGGCTATCGGCTTCTGTGTTGCTCTGATGGCTATCAACCGTATTCCAGACAAGACAATCGTTCCTCTTGCCCAAGGGTTGGTACGTGACGCCTGCCTTCATCACCACCAGTTTTTGCACCTCCGGGGTAGCAAGAGCGAAGATTTCCCTTCTCCAGGTAATCACGCACGGAAAAGACGTTCGCGCAAACCTGTCCCTTATGTCTTGCTTTGCTGGAACTCACGTTTTGGTTTAAATTTTTTTCCATGTTCGCTTCAGATGATACCGTGGAGCTGATAAGAACCCTCGTCCTAGCTGTATTGGATGCCCTGGATCGGAAACCAGGGTGCAAGGGGCTGGCATCTGATGTCATCGAGCAATTCACCGGGTTGCCGAAAGCTTTCACCCCGGCTGAGCTGCAGCATCTGAAGAAAAAGCTCAACCAAGGTCCCGAAGCTGACCTCCTGAAGGCAAAGGCAGTGTCCCCACGTCGTGCGCCACCTGCGGTGGCCGCGAGCGTTGCTGGCAGCGTGGCAGCTGCTGCCCTTGTAGCAGCATCGCCTGTAACTCCTGGTCCGGGGGCCGTGTGCCCACCTAATGCGGGCTCCAAGTCGTGGGCTTCCAGTGGCCCGAAAAGGTGTGTTATGCACAGGTGATGTGCTCAGACTCAATTCGTGAGATTATTGGATGTGTTTGCAGCATTGAATGCAGTTTTGCAGAATAGTTCGTTAGTGGGCGTGGGGTACTTGTATTTGGTGATTCGACACAGCCGTTCGCGCCGTTCGTGTACAGTATTGTGGTATTCTGTCATGCACCCCCTACCTGCCAACAAAGCCAGCTGGGTTCGAAACCTTTTACTGGAGCCACCGACATAATTTCAAGACAAGGTGGCAACATGTAGATGGCAATATGCAAGCGGGTCGCTTCTCGGCCTGGAGTGTGTGTCCTTTTTGTGCAGCAACGGAGTGCACACAAACAGCCTTTGGAAGATCGGTCTCCCCGTAAACCTGGCCAGCCCTGACGCCGTGAACTCTGTTGCCGCTTTCGATCCCGCCAGCGCGCGTGCAGACCTGAATGACTTGTCGACGCTCGAGATCGAACAGCACGCACGGGATTTGGCAGCAGAAAACGCTGCCCTTCAGGCAGAGCTTGACGGTGCTAACGAGGTGTGCCTACCCCGCTTGCACTTCCCCTTTCACCATAGTCCCAAATCTACACATCTATGTTTTTCTGTGGTACTGACTGGTGGCGTGTACGAACAGCATCGTTCCTGACACGTGCCATTCCGCCTGACTCCCGAGAGGGGGTTCACAGCTGCCCACCTCAAAGTCGTCCAGGGGGCGATGGCGGTATCCGTCATGGGACACAACGGGGCTGCAGTCGCTGGTGCGGCCGACGGGGCTGCTGCGGGTGCCATGAGGTGAGGGACATGGCGCGGTGCCGTGACGTGGGAGCCATGATACGGCTGCGCCACGTTCCATGCGCGGCCTGGGTGTTTGCCATGTGGTCTGTCGTGGGTCTGGTGCTTCAACCAAAACTGTGGTACCAGTAGTGCATAGGCCTGTTGGTTTTCAAACAAAACTCTTCCTCTCTGTTTCTTGGTAGAGGGGAATGTGAGAAACACAACAGGGGACACAGAAGGCAGGATCTTGCGGCTCCCGCACTGCACCGCGTTGGTTGCCGGTCAGCTGAGCCACGGGTGCAGACCTGGGTGAACATGCCCGACGTCATCGACAACAACAACAACATCCGTAACCAGTTCGTGCGAGGCACACGGCTTGAGTACCACCCCACGGATGATCCATTGCATAAAACTGTACATTCAAGTGTGACCATACCGCACCGACCTTTTTGGCTGAGTTGTGCAAATACATGTGCAGGCATTGAATACCAATTGAATACCGTGATGGAATACGGGAGGGCGGCCATGAGGCGCCCTCTGTTGCACACGTGCGAGGAGCATGGGGCTCCGGCATGCAAGTCCTGCGGGGCACTAGGGGGTGCAGCGCTATTGCCCTAGGCACCACCAGGGCACCTGGCTGGGGCTGCACCGCAGCAGGGGGGGGGGGGGGGGCAGGCAGTGCCAGGTTCAGCGACGGGGGGGTCCAACATCCTTGGAGCGAACCCCTCGTGGCCCCACGGCAGTGGCCGTGGATTCCTTTGCCCTCCCACCATCATTTGCCACCAAGTCTCTCCATAACAACCGTGAACAGATTGACGTGCACAATCGACCAAGTGATTGGGTTCCAAAGGACCTCAAGGTCTGATTCTTCTTTGTTGTGCGCTTCACCAGTTCTGGGCCTCATAGCCTGCCATGCAGAAGCACCCTCTACTGTGCTCCTTAACGGGGGGGGGCTTGCGGTGGGGTGAACCATGAATATTTTGTAGTTGTTTTTTGAAGGAACATGTTGCTGCAATTCCCGGGGTTTCATGCTTCATATCGACAACTGCGTTACGTACTGTTTCGCAATCAGATTGCTGTCGTGGCGCGCATACAAAGGTGAGACCAGCACCACTTTGTGGGCCCTTACATGCCACCCACAACAGGAGTAGGTTATTGCTTTTTTTTGCCAAGTTCCTGGTTACACCTCAAATCATCAGAGCTTGACACTACGTACTTTTTCGGCCTCATTGAAACATTTCGCCTGATCGCAATGACCCTAATCACGTGTGGGGGGCGCGGTGCGCTGTGACGGTTTTTTTGTGCCATAGTTGCACATGGAACCTTTCAAAGCCACAGTGCGCCTGCAGAGACCAGCCTGTCAGACGTGCAGCAAGGTACCTGTGGCCCTGAATTTTTGAGGCAAAAAATTATGCCCTTCTCCGACACTCTCTTGATTGGGGTGACCCAACAGTGAATAGTTTCAACGCGCAAAAGCTCGTGATTTTGTTGAAGCCGTCGGGAAAATATGCTGCCCCCCCCCCCCCCCCCCCCCCACACACTGAGATTGGTTTTCAGTTTGGGGCTCAACCAGGCATGGCATAGAGAATAAAGATGCATTTATGCCATGCTGAGGAGTGCATTACCTCGATTTGAATTTGCTGTGCTGTCTGTCCGTCTGTTTTCATCACATCACTCATATATCCCAATCCACACCCTGTAAGTAGGTCTGACCCCCCCCCCAACACACACACACACACACATACACGCTGATCCTTTCAATTTTGTCATTTCTTTATTTCTCAATCCAACGAATTGGGGTTAAACCCCCCACACGTACACACACACCACGCACCACCAATACCCCCCCCCCCTCCCCTCTGCAGCAAAAAGCTACAAGGCTCATGGGGGCATTCGCAAGACCAACTTTTCAGCCATCGTTCAACACTCGACACAGTAACAGGAAACGGCATTGAAGTGACGGGCATGTGGCATGTGGGTTCGTCTGTATGCATGGTTGGGAATGTATTCACCCCATTCTTATGTGCGTTGTTGTATCGTGTGGTGCATCAGACGAAACCCCACGTCCCGCAACCCCCCATAACACGCACGTGCCATGCAACAACAGGAAATAAAGATCTGGCAGCAAGACAAAGAGCGATTGAACAAAGAAGTGCTGCAGTTGAGGCTATGCATTCAGAGATTGAATGCGGTCAACTCCCAAATCAGCCAAGAGATTGCTGCCCTCACCTACAATCACGAGATGGAGAAGCAGACTCTTTGCAATCGGGTTAACAGTGAGCTCCTTGGCTTGCAGTCCAGTCTTGAGCTGGAATTGGGTCCATTGAGCCGGAAGGTTGCAGACCTAGAGAGGCGGTGCTTGATGTCAGGCCGTGACGGAAGCAGCTTTGATAAATCGCAGTTGGAGTCTGCGATGCGCGAAGCCATGAACCTGGGGGCCCAGCTGGCCCGTGCCCAAGAGAACGGGGTTCGGTATCTTGGAGGAGACGATGTCCAGTGAGCGCACCCGCCCCGTGACATTCCCCCAGTTGTGAAGTTGTGTCCCTGCCTCATTGGGCACTGTGTAGCGCCAAGTCCTCGTCCTTTGTGACCCAAAGGGCCCGTCCTGCACTCTTCGCCGTCAATGTGATATCCTCTGACAATGGCACAAAGGTTGAGCCCGCTTCAGAGTGGAGATTGCTGCGGAAAGGTGTCTTAGCCCTTTTCTGCGGTCCCATGTTTTGAATTGGGAACCCGTGTGTTTCAGGGTGTGGCGGGGGGGGCTGGCGGTCGAAGCGGCTCCATCTGGCTTCCTTGTCAGCAGGTTTCGGGTCGGCATCTGATGGAACAGGCCTGAGGTGGTTCAGAAGCTGAAGGCCCGCAGACGAAGACGAGTCCCGGTGATTGTCACAGCCACTCAACAGGGAGGACTTTGTACTTCAGTGAGTGAGTTGTTGGCAAGCCATCCCCCATTCCCTGTGTCGGGGTTTGGCGGTGGGTGGGTTTCCAGGGAGGCAGGCTTTGGTCAAACCGAAAAAAAGATTTTGAGAAAGGTTTGGCACGCAAATATGAATTTGGGAACGCGGAAGGGATTTCTCAACTGCGTGTACCCGAAAGGAAGAGAGAGAGAGAGTGTGTGTGTGTGCGTGAGAGAGAGAGAGAGAGAGAGAGAGAGAGAGAGAGAGAGAGAGAGAGAGAGTGTGTGTGTGTGTGTGTGTGTGTGTGTGTGTGTGTGTGTGTGTGTGTGTGTGTGTGCGGCGGGGCTGAAAAACGTGGGAGGAGGGCGGGCAGTATGCAGGCACACAACAGCAGAGGGATTCAACAGATGTTGATGCACTGCATGATAGGGCCAAAGGGCAGATATCACACTGTGCGTCCCTTACCCGAATTCAGATGAGGCTGGCCTGCCGCTGTGGCAGTGCAGTGCCTCACCTGTGCCTCAGGTTGCTGCCAGTCCAAGTTTGCTGCTGTGCGCCTTCACCCCACAGAAAGGCGCCCATTGGCGTTGAACATGCTTTGTCTTGTTTGACTGTCCAACTGACGAGAATTGAGCACTGGGGGCTTTTGTAAGTGCCTGTTTGTCGCGTCTTACGTGTGTGTGTGTGTGTGTGTGTGTGCGTGTGTACCTGAGGTGAGGGTGTGCCTGAGGTTTTTCTTTCATCCTGGAGGCTGGTGCATGCCAGCGGGACTGGCATCGTTGGCGCAGGGCCCAGCATGTTTTCTCGTCAGATCTTGGCGAGCACTGCCGTCTGCCAGTGCAGCCGTGGACAGTGCTCTCCTGCTTGTAGTCAGGTCCAGGGACGCAGTCCACCGCGTTGCTGCGTGGCGTGGGGCTTAACGCGCGTGTTGTGTCGAGGTCCTCCGCCGAGAGTGCGTGGGATGACGCCGGTGCTTTCTGGGAACTGCCCCACCCCGGAATCCTCATGTCCCATGGCACATTGCCATTCCACCGTGGAGTCCGTTGCAGCATACAGGATGTAAATACTTGTTCCACGTGCCTGGGGGCCACGGGCTGCATCCACACCGTGGCCGGGGGGATGTCGGGGTGAAGTGTCACGCGAGGGGGAAAAAAATGAAAATGTATTTTTTGAGTGTACTCGCGTGACCTCTTTCAACGCTCGCGTGACACTTCCCCCGGGATTTGGTGACAATTTCCACTCCTACGTTCCACGGCACCACCGCCTGGACTATACACGTCCGTGAGCTTACACAGTGTGCACTCATCTGCCAAGTTCACTACTTCCAGAACGGAACACCGTCCTGACTGCGGGCGTCAGGGGCCGGTTTGTTATGCGGGACGTCTCGCCCGCCCTTCCTGATCCACACCCGTCCACTGCTACCTGTGGACTTGGACGTGTCCCTGTAGGTTGCCTGCGCTGCCTGCACCGATTCCTGTCGCGCGCGCTCGCGCGTGCCATTTCGTTCTCGGTTGTGCGCGCACATGTGTCCAAGTGAGTTCGTGTGTTCCCCAACCACCACACGGTCCATGCGCCCAGGGATGTCACATCCTCGCAGGGGATCGCATCAAGGGCTCGCCACAACAACACACACCGTCCATCCCCTTCCCTCGCAATGGGCACCGACAAAGCGCAAGCAGGCAGATCATCCTCTCATGTTCGCAGTTGCGGCGCAGCCCACATCATCTTTGACCCCCCCCCCCCTGCACAAACCCACACGCACACACACACACACACACACAGCCTAAAGTGCATATCGCGCTGGTCGAGGGGCAGCACAGGGATGCACCCCTGGCCTGCACCGTGGGCCTCACCAATGGGGAGCGATCCGACCCGAGGACGCCAGTGTGGCCGTACAGGCGCAACCGGGAGACCTGGTAAAAATGGTGAAACCCCACCACACACACACACACACACACACACACACACACACACACACACAGGCACCAGGCAGAAGTAACCACACTGCCTCCACACCAATATGCAAGGCGGATTTGCACACGTGCATCGTGGTACAGAGTGCCACAAAGAGCTTTCAGTTGGGGTAGAAAAAGCTATTTTGCGTTGCATTTCAGGTGATGCCTGGAGTCGATTGCATCATCATGCAATGTATCATAACAACGCCCCCCGTTTTCGGGGGCTTTATCGACCCCCTCCCCCTCCGCAAGCGAAAACCGGATTTCCCCTGCCTCCGCTCGGAGCTCAATCCATGGCTCCGGCAGCTCTGCGCCAGTGATGGTAAGGACGGTGTGCCGCGCCCGGGATACCCACTCATAATATTGCAATGTGGGGGGCGTGCAGTGTCACATCATTGTGGGGCGTGTAGAGCCGATTTTCCAAGTGGAGGTTGTGTGCGCTGGGTTCATGCTGCGTAACGCAACGTGTCACCCACTGACATGTGAATTCCAAGGGGGGTTTGTTACTGCATTGTACACCACTTTGCTGAGTGAATCAGTCCAAGTGGCCAACCCCCAGCCCGTTGTCAGAGTCATTCGAACAACGTGCAATGTGCAAATGATGCAAAATTGTGTAAAGAGGTATGTGTTTCTGTTTTCTTTTTTTCGGTTCTCATCTGCTAGCCGAGCTTGGGACAGCTGCACAGAATGTTGTGTCCGCTCCCCACGATTTCTCTGCTGAAAGGGATGCCACGCTAATGAATGGGCAGGTCAAAGAGACGCTTCTGCGGCCATTAGTTGTTCATGTACCACCAGGGGGAGGGGGGTCAATGATCATGTACGATTGGCGGACAAAGCATCAAGACAAGACGGGGAACTGTTGGGGCTTCTTCAGAGTCAACGCTACAGCAGGGCCTCTGGTCTCTGTACCATTTCTCTTTCGTGCAATTCCCCAACTTCAAACGGCACTTTGAAATGGAAGGGGACACGGCTCGTCTGTAGTATCGTGTGACTGTTGAACCGGTCTGGGCAGGATGGCAACAGCCGTGCTGCCTTGTTCCCATGCGTCTGCTGTGCCTCTGCTCCAGGGTGCATGCATCTGCGGTGTAGTATCAATGGTGGCCTGGTGCCATCCAGGTATATTAAGGCAGCAGGTGACCTCTGTCCTTGGTGGTGTACCAGGGTAGAACCAACTTTAGAGAAGCCTAAGGGAGACAGCCTTGTTTGTCCACATGCCCGGCTTTGCACAGGATGGCATCACAATGGGGAAGCATGCCACCATCGTCCACCATCGGGTCTGACCAGGTGGAGCTGGGTCCTGCCGGGTCATGCAACGGACACTTGCTGTTGGTCTGACCAGCGGCCTCGTTCTCACTCGGGGGCGTACCTGCCATCCAGTTGGCCATCCAGTTTTGCAAACCACCACCCTCTTCAGCCCACAATGGATGGGCAAAGAAAACAAGCAGCGGTTTTCCCGTTGCTATCAGTACCCCCCCCCCCCTTTGTCCTAGCTACGCCCTTGTCCAAGCTACAGCAGGCTGTGGCGGCGCCTCCGGCGCCGTATCCGAAGGAGAGCTGTGGCGCTTCGCTGGACAGATGGGACAATGTGTGCCGCGGCTCCGCCGCGTGATACTTGCTGATTGAGGGCATAGGTCTGTCGGTGGGGACCTATTGCTGAACTTTCCACTGTTCTATGGCCAAGCTACAGCAGGTGTAGGGACCGTATTAATTTGGTACCTAATTTGATTCCGTACAAATATAGTGCAGCCACACAAGACATGGGTTTGGTGACGAACTTGCCAGTTACATAGGGTCATGGACACATTTCTTGTGAGTGTTTGCGCACTTGAACCCACATAGCTCTGATTATGGGGATATTTGTGCACCATATCCCCCTCTGCGCTCACTCACGTGTGTGTCTACAGTTGTATGTGTCGCGCGCAAGCTACGCCCTTGTCCAAGCTACAGTAGGCATAGTGACCGTATTAATTTGGGACTTTTGCGTAGCTACCCCCCCCCCCCTGTATAAGCTACGCCCTTGTCCAAGCTACAGGAGGTTCGAATCCCGGTGGGCAGGCCGCTGGGGGTTCATCGTAGCGGTCGACACGGGGGGCGGTTTTTCCTTTCGGAGGTTCCAGCCAGCTCAACCCAGTTCCTGCTGAGGGTTAGGGAGGGCGACCTGACCTATCCTGACGAACTGTGGCGGCGCCTCCGGCGCCGTATCCAAGGATGAGCTGTGGCGCTTCGCTGGACAGATGGGACAATGTGTGTCGCGGCTCCGCCGCGTGATACTTGCTGATTGAGGGCGTAGGTCTGTCGGTGCTGAACTTTCCACTGTTCTATGGCCAAGCTACAGTAGGTGTAGGGACTGTATTAATTTGGGACCTAATTTTAATTCGGTACCAAACGTAGTGCAGCCACATAAGACATGGGTTTGGTGACGAATTTGCGAGTCACATAGAGTCATGGACGCATTTCTTATGAGTGTTTGCCCCCTTGAACCCACATAGCTCTGATTTTGGGGATGTTTGTGCATTATATGCCACTTTCTTGCACCAGCTCACCATGCAATCCTCTCTTTTTGAACCTGGGCGCCTGGTGTTGGTAGTTGTATGTGTTGCGTGCAAGCTACGCCCTTGTCCAAGCTACAGTAGGTCTGGAGCACGGGGCAACAACGGGGGAGGAGCATACCAGAAACACGCGTGGCTCCCAAGCCACGGTCGGTGGCGAGGTCGACGGGCACGCCACCGGGCATTTGAGCCTTGAAGGTCTGCATTAAGTGCACACCGCAGCAGCAACCGCTGGGGCCGATGGGGGGGGGAGAGACCTGGTGGTTTCCGCGGCCGGTACACAGCGTGTTGGTTAGTGGCAAACAACAGGGGAGGAGCATACCTGAAACGCGCGTGGCTCCCACGACGTGCCACGTTTGGTGGCAAAGGCGGCGGACACGCTGCCGGGGGTCGACCTCCACGGTCGATCTGGGTTTTGAAGGTCTACGCTAAGTGCAAACCGCAGCGGCAACCGTAGGGGTCAAGGGGGGGGAATGACTTGGTGGTTGGCGCGGCCGGTACACAGCACATCGGACAGTAGCATATCGGAAACACGCTTGTCTCCCACGTCATGGGTCGTGGGTTCGAAACCCGGCGGACAGGCCGCTGGGGGTTCATCATAGTGGTCCACACGGGGGGTGGTTTTGTTTTTCGTCTCGGAGGTACCTGTCAGCTCAACCCAGTTCCTGCTGAGGGTAGGGAGGGCGACCTGACCTATCCTGACGAACTGTGGCGGCGCCTCCGGCGCCGTATCCGAGGAAGAGCTGTGGTGCTTCGCTGGACAGATGGGACAATGTATGCCGCGGCTCCGCCGCGTGATACACGCTGATTGAGGGCATAGGTCTGTCGGTGGGGACCTATTGCTGAACTTTCCACTGTTCTATGGCCAAGCTACAGTAGGCGTAGGGACCGTATTAATTTGGGACTTTGGTGTAGCTTATACAAGGGGGAGGGCGGGGTATGTGTCGCGTGCAAGCTACGCCCTTGTCCAAGCTACAGTAGGCGTAGGGACCGTATTAATTTGGGACTTTGGTGTAGCTTATGCAAGGGGGGGCGGGGTAGGACAAGGGCGGGGGGGTACATATCCCTGCGGACCTCCCCGTGCCAGCCCTGATAAACGTGCCCACCTACCGTCCCCGTCCCTCCCAACATCCCTTGCTCTGCACATCCACGCCCTGGAATGCGCCTTTGACCTGCCCAGTGGACCCTGCTACACCCCATTTGGGCCTTCCGCACTCGTAATTATTTTTCTCCATACAATCCTGACCGCTATGCACAGACCATGCTACATCTGGCCCACATCCTGCCCCACAAGTTGCTTTAGACGTCCAGCACACAGGAAAAGTCTGATGCGAGCAGACCAACTCACACACCCTTGCACACATGTGCTTGGGGGCATGGAGAAACGGACACATCAGCAGCTGTTGGGCTACTGCCATCCAGATGCACCCGATTGTGCAGGGGCTGTGTTTTTTTCCCCCTTTTAACCATGTCCAACTCTGCATCTTCGACCCCCCTCCCGCTGCTCCGCAAAAACCAGCAGTGAAACCGTCATTTTCAGAAATTTGGGGATAGTTAGGGAACTGCAGTGTGCAGGTGTGTGTGGGGGGGAGGGGGGGAGGGGGCAGGTGAAGGGGGGGGGGGGGTGGAACTATAGGTATGACAGTGATTTGTGACAACAACAGCATTTGATCTGTGCTCTGCAAGGACATCTGATTTCTTTTTTCCAGCTGGTCTCATTCCTGCAAGCTGCAAGTGACAGGCTGCCCAGAAAGTGTGCGCCCTGTACAGCTGTACAGTTGTATCTCTCCAACAAAACAACTTTCGTGGAGATTCCCTGCCCAGACCGTTGTGGTCGTTGTAATTGAGTGCATGCACAATGCCCCACGAACCGATCCAACGAGTTCACCAGACAAATCAACTCAGCTAACCGACCTGCAAACGGGGGGCGGCGCAGAACCTGGAGAATGTTAGTGGATGAGACGGAAGAAGCCAGCGTGATGCTTTGATGTGGGATCATCATGGCACTGGACAGCTCTGAACCTTGATTCCGAGGGGTTACCTCGAGTACTGTGGCGCGAGCAGGCTATGCCAGCTCGTCTTGGCCTGAGCCAGGAAAAAAAAAAGCCAGCGTGATGCTTTGAACGGTGCTCCAGAGGCCATACTCCCGTTCCAGGGTCCTCCTGTGCAGCTTTTGACGGTTGTTATCATTAGCTGAAAGCTTGTAATTTACAGCCAGTTTCCCTCCATTTTCTGAGATTATTGAGAGTGCAAGCCAGTCCAGGCCAAAAGGTTTAGGACATCGCTGTGAGTCTCAGCCCAGCATCATTTCGGAAGTGATGGAGGATGTTGCCGCTTTATATATTTCATCTGAATTCTGCCCATGAGGGCAAAGATGAAGAGGTTCAATGTCCAAAGCAAATTGAAAGTATGGTGTAGCAAAATTCAGGCAGCCAAGCATTCAATGCAAAAGCTCATTCACTTCAGATTGGTCATTCCAGCAAAGTAGCGTGCCAAGCAAGCTTACCCCTGCAATATCATGGCCACAATTCATATCCCAAAAGGTGGAGAATTTCTTTTTGGATTTGTTACAACAAGCGTCACTGCTGAAGGAATTTTCTGGGTGTTTGTCTGAAACCCTCAGATCCTGATTTATTTGATTTGTGCATTTCTGTCCTTGTGTGTCTGTACCCCCCCCCCCCTTTGTCTAGTTTCATGGTGGTGGATCGGTGGCGTGTCTGTCCACATAGGTTTTTGTCTAGCGGCAAGGTATGTCTAATTTTACTGTGATGGGTTTAGCACATGGACTCAGCAAAAGCAAAGCCCCAGCCACAACACACCTGCAGCAGCGCGCTCCGCCACCGGGGCCACTTGCGGCGCCGGAACCGCATCTCCTCCTCATATTCCTCCTCAGCGAGGAATCGAACCTTCATCTTCAGGGCAGCGGCCGGCTGCACTGCCGCTGCGGTACACGACTCAAAGCCCGCATTATGCACTCCTGCTCACAGGAACGCTCTGTCCGAATGGATGGTATGAACCAGAGGCTGGGCCTGCGGCCCCCTCACAGCCACGTTTTCGCCACAGTGTCTGTAGTTATATGAATGAGATTGAGCCTAACACACACACATACCACTGACCCTCTCTCTATGAGTGCTGACGGACGACATGACAGGTTGGCCGATTGAGAGCCAGCGTACCGCAAGCCTGTCCAGCCGCCTGTGGACCTCAACCCCCCAGTACGTTAACATGCAGGCTAGAGGTTTTGGCCGACAAAACACGGCCAGAAAAGGGTAACTAGGCAAACATCAGTGCAACCTGTACATACGCAAAAGTGCTCGTGGAACCAATGTATCAATGGAACTGCCGAACATTGCTGCATATGCATACCAGGACGTGCATGTGTGGAGCGCTTTGTTGACCTGCTTGCGGCCCCCTTTGGGGGGGAACCGTCACTTGGCCCAAAAAGCATAGAAAATTCTAGGCGGCGAAGCTGATTTACACTGTGATACTATGGTACGGATTTGTGGTGCAATCCCCCCCCCCCAGGGGGGATTGGTAACTTCATGACTGCCCCCCCCCCCCCCTGGGGGCCCTGGGGGGGACCGGCCTGACAAAAGGGGGGGGATCAATCTGGGTATGGTAACGTTCGTTCCATTGTTCTCCTGAGGTTCAACCACAAAAAAATTGCACGTTTTGCAGGTTGAGGAGTGCAATGTCTCATTTGCTTTCAATGCTGATTGTGCTGTTCAGTTTGTCATCTCATTCTCTCATCAGCAAATCCTCACTGTGTGTCAGATCTGCTGCCACGGCCATTGTGGGATCATCGTAGCACTGGACAGCTCTGAACCTTGATCCCAAGAGGTTATCTCGAGTACTGAACCCCCCCAAAAACATTTGTCATCTCATTCTCTCATCAGCCATTCAAATGAGGTCTTACCCTACCCCCTTGCACAGGTGTTGGTGTGTTGTGTTGAATCTCTGATTGAACTGCCGGACATTGCTGCATATGCATACCAGGACATGCATGTGTGGAGCGCTCTTTGACCCGCGTGTGGCCCATTGCATTGTTCCCCCCCCAAGGGGGGGGGGTCATTTGCCCCGAAATTCCACAGCGCCAAAGACACCGGAGAAAAAACTTATTCTAATTACAATGCAGTTGTAGTGCAAAGGTCTGGTCCTCATGCATAGTCTGAGCCATTGGTTACCGTTCCTCCCGGTGGGGCGGGGTGTCCCGTGTTCTCAGGGCTATTCGGGGGGGGAGGGGAGCCGGCTATCCGATTATTTGCAGTGCTGCACAGAGGGAATGGCTGTGGTGCTCAGCTTGGCAGGGGGTTTGGTTCGTACCCCAGACCTGTGGTTCGCCCTCTGACTGGAGGGTGTCCATCCATTGCATGTTGTTTTGGATGCCATGATTCAACAAACAATTTTCCCCTATTCCCAGTGCACAAAGTTGCACAAGCAACTTTTCTTTTGCCATAGACAGGGGGCGGGGCAGCACAATACAAAGTCAGCTGCCGTGCACGCCCGTGCACTTCAGTTGACGAATTCGCCAGCAATTCTAACCCCATGTGCCAGTCGGAGACGCTTATGCTTCCCATGGGGCAAGACGGGCACCAGGTCGAGGGGCAATACGTCACAAGTGAATCAAGTGTGCAAGCCCCCAATCTCGAACCTCAGCAGAATTTCCTCATCCCCAGCTCTGAGGAGGAAGCCTTGTCAACGCAGCCAGAACCTGTGGCGAGGGGGTGGCGGGTGTCCGTGTTCCTCTACACTGCAAGGAGCAGTGAGGTTCTGAACGCTTGTCATTCAGTGGTGCACAGGTGTGTGCATGCCACAGCCGTTTGGTATCACGAGGTATAACCATGAAACCATCATTCAAGGCACATGCATGATAGAACCCCATTGTCATAGAGACAAGAGAAGATTTGCGCTGCCGTTATGCTCCACTGCAGCATAGAACTCCCTGACACCCACCTATTTCTCTTGTGCATTGTGTGCTTATTGGTCTCATGTATCACCATGGACTCAAGAGAGCCACACCAGCCCTCTGCCGGACGTGGTCAGCATGACTTCCTCTAAATGTAGAGGCTGATGTTTCCTGCACCTACAGCATACCTTCAGCTGTCAATCCTGGCCTTCAGCCTGAACTCCGCAAGAAAAGAAAAACAATCGCAAGTGTGCAAGTACAGGTTGGCACCCATGTTGTGGCAAGGAGTGGCCTCCCACCCTGATCCCCTGTTCAAGCAGCTGAGCAACTTTGGATGAGCCAACGACTGTACCCCCCCTCCCCCTTGCGCAAGCACGGCCTTGTCTAAGCACGGGGTGGGCGTTGAACCGCTGTTTTTAGGAATTTTTGGGGACCACTGTTTTTGTGGTCCCAGATGTAACATGGGCTTTAAAAACAGTTTACCACACATTGCCCGATGATGTTTGTTTTGATATGATTCTTAGCCATTCCTGCTATTTCCCTTCCACAGCCTATCGCCATCTGCATCTGAGGGATCTCCTGGATGTGGGCGATCATGTGTGTTTGCCATCATGTGTGCCACACACAGGGACGGTCTTGTCTAAGCACGGGGTGGGCGTTGAACCGCTGTTTTGGTTTTTTGGGACCGTGGCCGTGCTTGCGCAAGGGGGGGGCGGGGTATGTCCAGGAACCAGAGGTAGCTGTTGTCCACCACCCTGTTCACGATCCCGACTCCATCCTGTGGCAAACATGCGCAATCTGTGCCTGTAAAGTTGTCCACCCGCACATACCGCCTGACCTCAAGGGGATGTAAAGCTTAGGTAAATTGCAAGCCGTGAAACGATACCTCCAAGGAGATTTTTTGGGTCACGTCCAAGTGCATAGGGTGAAGCCCATCATTCCAGTTGCGTTCTTGTGTACGCAGTGCCTGCGCCATGTACCAAGCTCCTGCTGTTTAGACTGCAGGGTGAAAATACATGCTGAGTGCATGACGCATTCTTGACTCCCTACCACGTGACCCTCAGGGAAACAGCGGATGGGCCCAAATGCCTTCAAGCCCAAGGCCTATGCACCATAATATGCACTCTCTCTCATGAAGCATTCTTGACGATTTTTTTTCCATTGCCTGTGCTGTCTTTTTTTTTTTGGCTGATCAGCGGGGGGTACCCATGTTGTACGACAGAGGAGACCCAGCAGTCCACTGTGAGTTGGGGTAGGGCAGGGATTCAGTTGGGACCTGGGATCCGGGATGGTTTGCGCTGTTACTTGGACCAATTGCAGTATGGTCATGTATTGGAACAAAAGTCACCCGTGTGGTGCATCACGGCGGATGACACGCAGTCCGCGGTTCAGGAGGTCGAGGTACAAGAAGGGTTCTTCGGCGTAGTGCGCATTTGTTGCGCATTTTGTGCCAAGACAGGACCCAGGAGAATCATGGAAAAACCCTCCACATTGTTGGGGTACCACACACAGTACCCCAAAATGCTCCCGAAAGAGACTGCAAATGTTTTTGGGACAGCAGCACTCCAGGAGCCTCCAATGGACAGCACTTTGAGGGGCTCGGGAGACCATTTGGCCCCATGTGGACATGTGGGCATCTGCCTGTTTGCCAAGGGGTCCTACTGGACCCGTGCACCGGACTAACAGTGGTGAAACTGAAAAAACACAGCTTGCATCCACATATGGTGTAGCATCCCTGAGATTGAGATCCGAGCCTTTTGTGCGGTGTGCTTCCGTCTGCAGACAAACGAAACTGCCTAGATCATTGTTAGTTTGCATGCATGGATTATGCATGTATCTGGGCAGGCCGTGCAGCTCCTGATGCTATATATGCGACGGCTCGTCAATTGATCAATTGGATACCAGAGTCTTTCCAGAGCTCCACACAATACCTGAAAGGGCAAGTGAGTTTGCTCTGACTGCAACCCCGCAATATGCGGATATAAACCCTAACCCCATTATATGGTCATTGCATCTCCAAGCTGAAACTCAGGCAGAGCTCAGTAAGGTGCAAAAGCTGCACGTGCTACGCATGAGCCTTTGTCAGTGATGAACCTTGACATTGTCGTGGTCATTGCTGATGTATCATTTCTTTTGTGTGGTTTCTGACAGAGAAACCACTGCAAAGTGTTCCGTGGAAGCAAATCATCACAGATCGCTTTCCAAGCCTTTCGTCCACCACTGGACTGGAGCGCTGGAACTGGACTGGGCGATTCTTCTGATATTTGATGCTTGGTGTACATGGGTTGAGGTTGGGCTTGATCTCAGGTTTTCAAGTTGCAAACAGCTGAGCTAGGTTTTCACTAGTTGAACCTCGTTTCAACTTTTGTTTGCACGTCCTCTCTCTTAGGCAGTTTTTCTGTCTTTTGTTTTGGGGGCGGGGAGTGCAGCCCTCTCCCCGTGGGCCTGAGGGCCGCATCCGGGGGGTGGACAAGGTGATGCCGGTGGTGGACAGCACCGCTGTCAAGACCATCCCCAAGGCCCTGGAGGCCGCCGTCCAGTCTGGGGTCTTCGGGGTGCTCGGCAACGTGGCCGCCAAGCTGCAGTCGTCCCTAACCGGTGCGTACGGGGACAGGGACTCCTCCGCGAGCGACTCGATGGTGGGGGGGGGGTCCTGGGCCTCGTGACCGACACCGTGGCCGTCCAGGTGTCCGACGCCCTGAGCACCCTCCTGCGCGGCGCCGTCCGGCAGGCGGCGCAGCGCGTGAGTGGCGCCCTGCAGTCCCTGACCGACCCCCTCATGACCCGGCGGACCAGCTGCAGTCCATCCTCAGCACCGCAGAGCGCCCGTGGCCCACTCGCACGCATCGTGCGCCGCGCATTCGGGCCGCTGCGCAGCGTGGCCAACTTCCGCTTCCCCAACGCCGTGGTGACGTCGCTCGCGGCAATGGTGCGGACGGAGGTCAACGCCGCCCTGGCCGTAGCCCGCACGGTGGTCCAGACCTTCATGCGGGGCCGCGTGGAGGGCTGATCATGGGCGCAGTCAACGCTGCAGACGTCACAACTGTCGTTACCGCCCTCACGGCAGAGGTGCGGACCAGGATCTCCGGCCTCGTGGCGCAGGTCGGGCAGAATGCGTAGAGCAGGTTGACGAGGCACAGTGGTGCATGGCGACCTTTGTGTTCAGCCCCACTGTCCCGGCGCTCCTCGTCAACCTCACGGACACGTCGCTAGGGGAGGTGACGCCCATGCTGCAGGCCTCATGGACGGCATCGCCTTAGACATGCCCGCCAGGGTCTAGCAGGTCATTGACTACGGACCCCGTGGAGCCAACCCCTGATGTCCTGAGGAACACCGTGTTACAGCCTGTGGAGACGGTGCAGGAGCCCATGCGGTCATTGCTGACACACAGGTTGGCCAGGCCATTGGCACTCTGAGCAACGCCCTTCTGAAGGGCCTGCAGGATGCCATCAGCATCTTGTTCCGCATTCCCCTTGGGGTCTTCGCGTTGCCCGTGAACCTCTTCACGAAGGAGATGATGGAGTTGTTCGACGCCAGGGCAAAGGCTTTCATGTCATTCCTGAACAACATCGGTGGCGCCCTGCTGGCGGAGATCGAGCCGGTGATGGGGCAGATCAGATTCTCGTGGCGCAGTTTGGGGCCCTAATGCAGGATGCAGTGGCGGCAGTGGAGGAGGCCCTGCTGCTGCCCAACCAGGCCCTGGACCTCCTTAGCGACACCGCTGACTCCATCATTGACTAGTGACGGGGCTGTTGCACAAGACCTTCCAGTACTGGGACCACAGGCGTTGGCAGTGGCTCCGTCGGTTTGGGCTGTCTTTGTTTTGTGCCTGCCGTGTTGGCCCTAAGGGCTGTGCAGGGAGAAATCTGGGCTTTTGGTTTCCACCCTTGTTGCACCGTGTCTTGGGGGTGCAAACTTGACATCCGAAGGTGTTGGCCTCCACCTGGGATAGGCAGTTTCACTGTTGGAGAAAAATGACCACAAACCCCAAAAAAAATCCTTGGATTTCCGAAAACACCAATTTTCAACCAACACTATTTTGGGGATTCCTCTTGTGACACAAAAAAAAGGGCACTGGAGCTGGAAGGAACTTTTGATACCCTGAAAGCCAAGGGATACACGCTGGTGTTCACCGATGGTTCATCCGTGGAAGTGGGCAGAGTGGCGGGATATGGGATTTATGCACACCCTGATGTCAGTATTGCTGCACAGCGGTCGTGGCAGGCCCCACCACCTGCATGGAGTGTACAGTACATACGAGTCCTGCGCCCCCATTGGGCTCTCCCTCTGTGGAGAACTGCCTCACCCGCATCCAACCCAGTGGCTAAGCTGACTTTGCTGTACATACCTCTAGGCCACTGCTGCCTAAGCACACTGTCGGTCTTGATGGCTGAACTCACCAGTGTCGGAACAAAAAAAAAATTGCTGCACAAGTGCCAGTGACCTGCGCCAAACCAACAACACGGCAGAACTTTTAGCGGCCATCCGTGCCCTACAGATTTTTACATGTGGCAAGATGGCCACAGACAGCGAGTATGTCTTTTTGGGTGCCACAGGAGCGGCAAGACGGTGGCAATTAAAAGGGTGGGTTGGGAGCAAAGGCCCGGTGTCGAATGTCCCGTTGTGGAAAATTCTTTTGGGCACTCTCCGAACGCACCAGGGTTCGATCAAGTTTGTCAAAGTCCCTTCGCATGTCAATATTATAGGGAACAACCAAGCAGACCACCTTGCGGACCAATGCAGACTTTCACATCCGCTGTGCCCAGTATTTCACACACCTGAGCGACAAGTCTCTGCGGATGAGACTCCCCCACGTGTACAGACCTTCAATCAGTCTCCACAGAACTCCTCTTTTCTCCGCCAAAACATACCCAACTTAGCGGATCGCAAGATATTCTCCAGGATGTGGCCCTGCGGATGGGCGTGGAGCTGCTTTAGGGCGATTGGTCGCCTCCATTGTCAGATTGCAGCTCCTCTCATTTCAGTTGAACCCTGAGTTTTGGCCTTGTTACCGCTGTCATTCTTTAGGCTCCGCATTTATAAGTTTGACAACTTTTTTGCATAAGAGACATGGACGGTCTAGTAGTATGCGCCATGGACTGGCAATCGTCGTCGTCGGGGGTTCGAACCCGAAGTTTTCCATAAAAACTGAGGTTTTGGGAGGGGGGGGGGTACAGTGGCAGTGGCAGAGACTGAGGCTGACCGCCCCCCCCCCCCCCTGTGCTTCCCAGTTGATGCTTTTCTTCTAACTGTGCTTTCGGGGGGACTACTACCATGCCGGGGGATACGTCGAATGGGTCATCGGACGCGGCTGGTGGGGAGAGCCGGGGGGCAAAGCGGGCCAGGCTGGCTTTCAACCGGGACGACATGGACCTGGACCCCGTCAAGACCCCCGAGTACGCACGCTGGGAGCGGTGGCGAGATCACGCTGCGGCTACCGCGTACGGGTTCCTGGACAGCGCGGATGCCGGCATCATGGCTGCCCGGTACCAGGAGCGGCTGATGGAGGATGGCCTATCCGTGGCGGGCGTTGATCGAGCGGTGGAGTGGGCCGGCGGCGGGCTGGACGCCCCGACGGCCCTCATATACATGGCCCTCTTTGAGCGATCCACGGACCTGCGGCTCGACGTCGAGGCGGCTGCTTGGAAGGCGGTGCCGCAGCCCAGCCCGCCTGCCCGGGAGCAGGCAGAGGAGACGCCGAAAGACCAGCCGCGGGAGCCGCAGGAGTCCCCGGAGCAGGCGGAGATACGACGGCTGGAGGCTCGCATCCGGGAGCTCCAGCTACCAAAGGTACCACCCCTATCCGAGGGAGAACTAGCCAAGATAACCGCGGGGCAACTTCCCTGGCTCTGGCAGCAGGAGCTCGTCCAGGCCTTGAGCACCTGGCTCAAAGCGGAAGACCCCGTTGGGAGGGGCAATGCGGTTGCGGAAACGGTGTGGAAGGTGGTCTACAGGGACTGCCAGCCTACGCCCACCCACCCTGCTGGGGCGGCGGCGCGGCCAGCGCCACAGGGGTGGTACGCCCAGGCCCAGCAGCCTACGCCGAGTCAGACCCAGGCGCAGACCCAGGCGCAGACCCAGACTCAGGCGCCGGCTCAGGCGCAGGCCCCGGCCCCTGCCCCCCCTGGGGCATGCTTCCGCTGTGGCTTGCACGGACACTGGGCCAGGGACTGTGCCAGTGGTACCCAGGGGCGGGCCCCCTCAGTCGCCGGTTCCGTCGCGGGCTCGTACCGGGGGGGGTTCAGTACCGTGGGTAGCCAGAGCCTGTACACAGCGCACAGCACGGGCCGCACCTATGACGCGACTGGACCCCCCCCGTACCCATGTTTTCGGTGTGGCCGCAACCACTGGGCCGTGGGCGGGCCGTGCCCGGCGCCGCCTGCCCAGGCCCCCCCGCCCTTTCCGGCCGGGCCGGCCCCAGCGCCGGCCAGCTGCTGAAGAACCTGACGCCAGCGCCAGGGATGGGCCCGCCGGCGAGGGGGGCGCCCATGACGAAGGGGGCGGGGCACTCGACCTCCGATACGCGGGGTCGGCAGTGGACAGCCTATGGTGGGGCAACTACATGGAGGAGCCCCTCGCGCTGGCCATCCGGCGGTGGTCCCCTGGGACCGTGGAGCGGTGGACAGCAATCCTCAGGGATGTGGGCCGATTCGCGGCGCACTGGCCCGAGCTGGACGCGGCCGGGGCACTGTCCCAGTACCTCGTCCGACGCGCCGCCATGGGCCAGCAGCCTGGGACGCTACGAGGCGTCATATCAGCCCTTCGCCTGGCGGAGAAGCTGGGATGCATACGACCCACGGTGCGGCCCGTGCACTGGCTCATGGCACGAGGTGCCGCCACCACCACTGCCGCGCCACGACCCACCCAAGTATGGGCCGAGCTGGTCACCCTCCGGCTCATGGCCCGGAGCATCAGGACCACCCTCGACTGGTTCTGCCTGGGCCTTGCCGTCATCTCCTTCGCCACTCTCCTCAGGGTGGGTGAAGCAGCCAGCGTACGGCTCGTGGACTTGCGAAAGCGGTGCGTGCTGGGGTTCTTCGATGACAAGAAGGACGACGACTGGGTCACGGTACGGCTGGGAGCGTGGCCCGAAGCATGGCGCGCGGCAATGGCAGCCCACCCGTGGGTGTCCAGCAGGCCTGCGTCAGTGCCGCTTATGGCTGCCGCGTTCGACCTCCAAGCGGCGATCCATGGCTTGCTGGCTGCCACGGGGTGGGAATCCATGGGGTGGCACGCGTGGAGACGCGGAGGAGCTGCGGCCATGCGGGCGTTCGGGGCTGCCGTCGCCAGCATCGCGGTGGCTGGCCGATGGGACAACGAAGCGGAGGCGCACAGGTATGCCAGCGCGCCCCCTGGATGGGAGTTCTTCCTGCCCGACAATGTGCCCTGGCCAACGCCGGGATTTGGGGTCGAGATCCGGCCGGTCCACGCGTACCAGCTCTGGGCGCTCGGCACGCTTGGGCCCCGCGGCCCCGACGGGGCGGGCGCCGCCCCTGCCCCACCCGATGTCCGCGCTGGGAACCATGGCGGCCAAGGGACCGGCCTGCGTGGCGATTCCAACATGCAGGAGACCATCTTACTGGGCTCCTCCAGTGACGAGTCGCCCGGCACGGTGGCACGCAGGGCCGCCAGACACCCCCGCGAAGGCCAGCGCAAGGCCTACGTGCACCGAACCGTGGCCCGCGGACGGTCGGCACCCGCAGCGCGGGCACCGCGGGCTGAGCCCGCCCCAAAGCCCCGGGCCAAGCAGGCCGCAGATGGGGCGGCCGACCGCCGAACCACAGCCCCCCGTTCCGCGGCTGTGCCCCGGGTCACGCCAGCAAGGGCGAGCACCAGAGGCACCTAGGCACCCGGCGGGGCGCCGGCGAGACGGCGCAGCGGAGCGGCTGGGGATGCAGCTGGCAGTTGCCCGGTGCGCCAGGTGCGGCCTCGACTGGAACGACCACCTGGAGGCGGCGGCGCGCCACATGGGGCGCAGCCTGAAGGCCCCTGCTGACAATGTCCTGCCCCTCTTGCAGGCGTGGTGGGCGGAGTCCATCAAGTGGGCTGTGGATCGCCCGGCGTGGAAGGAGAGGGCAGCGGCCGCGGACCTGGCGCTGGCGGAGGAGGCACTACACCTCCTGGCGGGGGGCGAGATCCCGCTCGATGGGGGCTCCTCGACCCGCCTGAACTACCAGTCGCGCGTCACTGTGGAGCTCGCGGCGCGTGGGCTGGGGGACGCGGGGCGCGTACAAGTCCCGCCGCACGTCTAGAAGGACTGGGCTGACCCCGAGTTTGGCAGGGCGGGGGGGCGTGTCCATCCCCTCCCCCCCTCCCGCTGCCCACGGGTGGCAGCCCTCCTCTCCACCCTCGCGTCCCAGGGCCTAGTCAGCGTAGTGGGGGGGGATGCGAATGCGGAGGTTTTCGTCAAGTGGAAATCAGAGCGCAAATGCGCCCTGATTGTGAACATGAAGATGTTCAACCGGGGATGCAAGTACAAGGCCCGCCCCTTCAAGCTGCCGTCGCTGGAGGGCCTGGCCATCCTCCTCAGGGACCTGGGGGGAAGGTTGGGTGGGGCAGGGGGGGGGGACTGTGGGGCACCAAGCTGGACATCGCTAACTGCTATTGGAGTGTGGAGCTCCCCCCCCCCCCCTGGCAAACACCATCCGGGTGGCGGCCCAGGGGCACACGTATGTTTTTCTGCGGGTGCCTTTTGGCTGGCACCAGGCGCCTGGGCTGGTCCAGGCCCTTATTTCCGACCTGCTGCGGGACCTGGGGAAGGGGGGGGTGGTGGTGGTACAGTACCTGGATGACATCCTTTTCGTCGGTTATGAACCGGGGGAGGTGGCCGGTGTCACCGACAGTGCGGCACGCCTCCTACGATAGGCGGGCTTCCTCATCAGTGAGAAGTCCGTCTTCACGCCGCAGCGCTCCTTGCGGTGGATGGGCAAGGATGTGGACCTTGCAGGGTGCAGGGTGGCGCCGGCGGCATCGGCGGTGGCGGCGGTGGTGGCGGCATGGGTGAAGCTGGCCCTCAGGCCATACACCTATGTCGCCCTGAGGCGGCTACTAGGGAAGATAGGGTGGTTGGGTCGCCCAGGGAACCTGGGGGGGTGCTTTCTGGCGGGTGCCCGGTCATGGCTGCGCTGGGGCCCGCGCTGGGCCTGGCGCACACCGGCGGCAGTGGTGCGCGGTCTCTGCGAAGCCATAGCCCAGTGCTACCGGGGCTGGGAGCCGGACACTACTGCAGGGGGGCCAGCAGTGCGCGTGTTTGTGGACGCGGCCAGGTGTGCCCTTACCACGGGGAATGACCCCTCCTACTGCGTCGGCTCCTGGGGACCGGGGGGGGCGGATCTGTCGCTGTGCCCCGCGTGGGTGACCACGCAGCAGGCGGCTGAGCTGTGGGGGACGCTGGTGGCGCTGGACGATGCGCAAGCGCGGCGCCTGGTGCTCGTGGGGGACAACATGGGGGCGCTGGCCCAGCTCCTTTGGGGGAGGGCGGGGGCAGGCAAGGTCCAGCAGCAGCGCATACTGCGGAGGATAGCCCACCGCCTCCGCTGGACGGGGCTGCAGCTGACCCTCTGCTGGGTACAGTCCGCACTAAATCCAGCGGACTCCATCAGCCGAGCATGGGACGGGAGGGGGGGCAGAGCAGCAGTGATCGAGGCGGCGGCAAAAGAGCGCCTGTGGGTGAGCTCGCCGCAATGGGCAGCGTGGGGGGCTATTGCAGACCGCGACAAGGCGGTACGACCGTGCACGGTCCCCCTTCCTGTCTGGTTGGGAGGATGACAGTCAAAATTTTTTATCCCAGGGGCCTGCAAATACAGTAGCTGTCCATGTCCATTGCGCGGTGCAGAGGGGTGCAGGGCAGTGCAGGGCGGTGCAGGGCAGGGCGTGCACATGCCAAAACCGAAGTTTTCCATAAAAACTGAGGTTTTGGGAGGGGGGGGGGTACAGTGGCAGTGGCAGAGACTGAGGCTGACCGCCCCCCCCCCCCCCCCTGTGCTTCCCAGTTGATGCTTTTCTTCTGACTGTGCTTTCGGGGGGACTACTCGCCCGGGAGGAGTTGTACTACGCACTATGTGGCGCTATAAGCGCGGCCAAAGGCCATCATCGTGCCCCCAGGGGGCCTGCAAATACAGTAGCTGTCCATGTCCATTGCGCGGTGCAGAGGGGTGCAGGGCAGTGCAGGGCGGTGCAGGGCAGGGCGTGCACATGCCAAAACTTGGTTCCCCTACCCGTCCAGGGGCCTTCGGCAACGCCCCATCCACCGCCCCCTTTAGCATCCCGCCTCGGTACCGCCGGTGGATGGGTGGCGTGTCTCGTCCTCATATTTTATCTTCTCATATGTTGCACTAAAAAGTTTGCACGAGTAACACCAAGCGTCCAAACGCTGAGCACTAGCACACCTATAGCAGCGCGCCCCGCCACCAACACTGCCGGGGGACGCATCTCCTCCTCATATTCCTCTTGCTAGGGGGTTCGAACCGGCGACTCCAGAGTGGCAAGCGGCTGATAGGTCACCACAGTCCAAAATAATGCATCATAGAACCCTCATTTGTACTGTATGCCCTACTTCTTGATCCAGGCTGTTGCCTGAGAGCTCACTTTGTACTCATCGAACTTGTTGAGCCTGGACAAAAAAAAAATGCATCATAGAGGCTGGGCCTATAGCCCCCTCACACCTCAAACCGGCTATCACAAGGTCTAGTGCCCAGGTTTGTTATATATGCTGAAATTTCAACCTGTCACTGTCACGGGTAAGACTGCATGAGTGCCATGAGTAGCAGCCCACAGACGGTGGATGTGACCTTATGGACGACTGCTTTTATTGATCTTGGTTGTTCTCTAGAGTCGGCAGAAAGGATAAACACTCAAGTGACCCGCAGAGCTAACCGCAAGAAACGCCTCACTGTACTTTACATAGTGGAGCACCCCAACCAAGAAGGGGTGGCGTGCATTGATTGGACTTCGCAGTACTGCTGGACTAATGGCTGGAGTTGTCTATGGCGGGGACATTCAGTCTATCGGAACCGACCATTGATCCCCTGGATGTGACAGTATGCAGATGCAGTTCCGCAGGAACGAAAGTTCCGCACTGAGGGAGGGATATGTGATAGAGGGGCTGTAAGATGTTTTCTCTGCTGTATATATCTCCCATCTAGACATCCGGTTATCTTCTTTTGTGAGCCCTGTGTACAGTACGCCAGTGTAGGACGGCGGTCGCAGTGACAAGTCGCCGCTGCCTGGCGCCGCCAATCAGCAGACGGGGTCCTCTGGGCTGGCATTGCAGGCCCACGCACGAGGGCCCAGCCGCAAGAAGCGGGGCGCCGAGGCAGCAGATTGGGGGTGGGAGAAGCTCATGGCGGAAGACCCCAAGATCATGGACAGCGCCTGGTCAACGTTCCTTTCCTGCGCGCATCTGGCCGACGAAATCCCCGTGGAAAGCCGTCAAGCGATTCTCGATTGCGGATACACATTCTGGACCCAGTTGGACCAACTCAACACGACCCGATGCGCGGTGCTGTTCAACAAGCAGCTCGGAGTTCCCATGGTATCCTCATTCTTCACCTTCTACCGCGATGCCTTCCTGTTCGCCATGGCATACTTATCCGGCACGTCGTGTTCCGGTGCACCCGCATGTGCAGCCTCCGCGCCGCCATCGCCGCGCTGCCCGTCAGTAGGACCCTGGGGGCCCGCAGATGACCGGTGGGGCGAGCCCGAGGTGCCCGCTTCGGCGTTTGGACGCGCTGCGCGCTGCATGAGGTTCACGAAGCCAAAGGCGGCAGGGAAAAGCGCGCACCGCCACAGTCAATTATCAGCGCACTTTCGAGGCCACGCAGGAGGCGCCCGGGGCGCCAGCGTTCATTTGGATCAAAGGGGAGCCCCACTTCGGTCCCGCAATTCTGGCGATCTGATCAACTGTTCACGCCCGCCCAAGACTCCCTGCAAGGTCTGCGGGCACGCACACTAGTACTGGCAGGGTGTGGCCCATGGATGCAAGGGTCAGTTCGCCCGCAAGGCCTGACGGGGGGGGGCGCGGGGGGGGGAGGGGGCAGCTCCTAAGCCGCCGCGATGCATGCCCCGCCACTTGCGCCCCCCCCCCCCCCCGGTGCTTCAGGGCCCCTCCGGCCCTGACCCCACTACCCGCGGTTTCTCTAAGTGTTGGCAACGACCTGTCAGCCTTCGCTCTCTCTGAGTGTCGCTGACGTTTGGGCAGGGGCGTAAAGCTTCCTATGGCCCGCTGTTGGATTCCCCAAGACCGAATGAGTGTCGGGGAGCACTGTAGAGCCTCTGCAACGCTTTTAAGCTTCACTTGTGGGTCTCCAGCCGGGGGAACTCGGAAGGCATGATATTACATTATGTCAAGGTGCAATGATATCGAAGTTGAGATCTTCATGTTGAGGATCGCTTGAGGTAGACGATTTTGAGGTGCTATAGTATTGGTTTTTCAACAAGCAGAGCAGACCTGTGAGCAGGTACACAAAGGAACATTCCAGTCGTGATTAATGCACAATACGAGGAACTAATTGAACTTTGCGTGGCAATGACCGGTCGCCTGTGACACGGGGGCGTTCGGTAGCCAAGTATCCGTTGCTTCATGGCCCCGCCCAGGGCGGCTTCGCCAATCCGCAGGATGCCGCCCCCGCTGATGGAAGCCGGGATGACGACGAACGCCAGAGGATTGGCAGCGTTACCGTGGGTGGCGCTTCACAGCAGCTCGGTGCAGAATTGCGATGCCCAGATGCAGTGGCCTTGGTGGAGGCAATCCGCAAGTTCCAGCGAGCCGCAACCGACAACTACGCGGCCACGTACGAGGCGAGCGCGCTCCGCGGCTTCGCCAAGGAGACCCGCGTTGGATACGCGGCCGAGCTCGGGCGACTCGCGCGCATGTTGCAGCGAAAGCCCGGGGCCTCGGCGCGAGAGTCGCTTCAGGACCAACTCCTCCAAAGTGTGCGGGAATCCCGTTCGGACCCAGGCCGCGACGCATGCTCTCTGCCGTGCGCGTCCTGGAAAAGTTCGGCTAGGTCCGTCCGCTCGTCGTCGCTATGGATTGGAAGCTCGTCGAGGCGGTCGCCCGGTTCCATGTCTAGGCACACGAAGCCGGATCGAAGTTCTGGGCGTCCATGCGCTGTCTCCGGGCGCTATGCCGACTCTGCACCGCGCCAGCCGATTGGGAGCTCGCGGCTCTGGGCGCCATCAGCATCAGCCTGGGTCTGCGGTCAAAGGAGGCAGTCACCGCCCACTTTGCGGACGGCAAGTTCTTCCGGCCGGGCGCCAAAGGCCGTACGGGGGCGTGCAGTGAAACGGCGGGGCCCTGGGGCGTCGCGTGGGGCACTTTCCTCACGGCGCTGCGGGCCCAAAAACGGCTACCACCCACAGAGGCTGGCCTGGTTCCCAACGCGGGCGACGCTGCATGCGCATCTTAGGCAGCTCGTCGCGCGGCCGGGGTCCGGGTGTGCGCTTTTGTGCTGGCATGCCTGGCGCCGCTATGGTGCGGCGCAGCTGCGGTGCCTCGGGCTGCCAACGCCGGGGCTCTTGCAATGGGGCGGATGGTCCACCCTGCAAATGTTGCGAGTATACGCGTACCCGGGGCTGGAGTGGTCATTCCAGCGGGGCGGGCCCCTTATGAGCTTAGGTGGAGTTTTGGACAATGTTTTTTCAATTATTGAATATCAACATGGGCATTTTCTTTGTCAACAGCCACATTTTCTCATTTTTACATGAGGTGGTAGCTCTTGGTACAACAACTTGCTCCCATATCTTAGCTAGACCCCCGAGTTAGGGAATGTTGATCTGCTGAAACAGATGGACCGTAAATATCTCCCACTGGCCAGTTTCCACACCACACCACACTGTTGGTTGCGTACATCCCAGCTTGAGGGGCTGTGGGGAGTGTTAGAAAACCTCGTGTATGGCTAGTTTCCGAGACGGGGGGGGGGGGGGGGGGGGCACTGCATCTTGACACATGACAATGCGTATGGACACCTCCCATATGCATGGTGCCAGGCAGGGCACACAAGGTTCGGGAGGGCAGGGGATGTGGCACTTTTTTTTGTAGGGGTGGCGCTGCATCTGGCACACAATTCGGCCCAGCTGGGCATAGGTCATGGTGGTTGACGATGGAGTGCCATTGGTGAAAAACCACTAGTGCAGCTTTGCAACCTTATTCCTGTTGAGAACTGCGAGATGGGGGCACCGCACTGTACATTCTAACAACTGTGCACAGTTTCATTTGTGTCACCGGTGGGCGCCAAGCACATTGCGAGCTACAGCCTTGTGCCTCCTCTCTGAGGAACGCAAGTAGGTAGCGGGGAACCGTAATGTACCGTCTCAGACCATGTGTCTGAAGCGCTAGACAATCTCAAACTCTTGTCGATGGTTCCGGACAGTCAAAAAAAAGTTTCATTTGTGTCACCGCATATCCTGGGAATTGCGGGTGCCATGAATGGTATCTAGGCTGTTTTGTGTGAACAGAGTGGCATTCTGAGTGAAGGACCCCTCCAAGCCTTCAAGGGAGGGGTCGTGCCTCACACGCCATGGATGATTAGCAGTGTCTATTTCGCACTCAAAGCCTGAAAGCTTGAATACTGTTGTTGAATACTGAAGCACTGAGCTCACTGGAACTCTTGGAAATATTGCAGAAAAAGATGTCTCTCTCACCCCACCTTCAAGGTGCGGGTGTTCGTGACAATCAGGTCTTTGGTCACAGGATGACCCACAACCTCAACGCTGTGCAAAGGGCACCACAGCTCGTAAGAGAGTTGTGCTGCTCTCTTGAAGCGTGCTGCACCAGGTAGCTGTCATTTATCAAAGAGATCCCCACCTTTTTTTCGCTGGTGTCACGCAATGAGGTCTCTCCGGGTTTGCACCGCAGCAAAGATTTTATATACCCACAACAGGAACACGCCTCCCCATCAGACAGCTCTTTCAGAAGAGGGGGCGTCAAAGAAAAAAACTGACAGGTTGCTCCATGAAATTTGGTGTCAGAAAGTGTGGTCACTTTGGTGGGGTCTTGAATGTGCCTCCTTCCCCTGCTGTATTTCACCTGTCCCTGAGTGAATACAGTTCTGTCAAACACCTGTAGACATCTGTGACTCCCATCTGCACTAAAATGCCGGCGGTTTTCTCATCACTCGATATGCAGTCGTCCCCACAGCGGCGCTCTTCCTGGGAACTGGGAGAGTTGGATCCACCAAAGGATGACAATATCTGGGCACTGCTGCCGACTGCGCTGATGGATGACGAGGAGACGTCATCTTTTGGACCGTCAGAGACTTCTCCTGCTACTTCAGCAACTGTGACTCCCAAAAGCAGTCAACAACCCCGACCCAATGTGGTTCCCAATTGTGATGTGAAGATCAACTACGATGACCACGTGTATCCAATCTCGCACCTCGTTGCTTGGATCAACGGCGTACTCAAGAGAAAATCAGGGTGTGTAGTGTTTCTCTGCGGGGCTCCCTGCAGTGGTAAGACCAGCGTCGCGCAGCATACGGCAATCCTCTTCGGCAACCAGGCGTTTGTTGTGTCCAGCGACTTGCAACTGCAGCATGGTACAGCAGCGAGTAAGACCCGAGACGAATCAAGCCTCTCCCAGTACGAGTCGCAGCTGGAGAGAGCGAAGAAGGAGTCGTTTGCGATTCTCTATGATGCCACGCATCTCAGTGAGGATGACACCAAGAAAAAGCTTCAGTTGGCCGTGAAGTGTGGAGTACCTCTGGGGAACGTTGGCTGGTTTGTGCTGGACAGTTTTCTCCCCGAAGAGGAGGAGGTCCAGATGCTCATGAAGCGGCAGCTGGAGCGCTTTGCCCGGTTCTGGAAGTCAGACGAAACAGCCATCCAGAAACCGGGCGAGGCTAAGATTGTGCCTCCAGAACAGATCCGGTCAATGGTCCGCAAACTGCGGGATACGTTCGTGAGGGACAACAATCAGCTGGTCAAGTGGGACGACGGCAGGCTGCTGGCAATGATCGCCGACGACGCTTCCCAGGGCTCGCCATCGCCCATCCCCGCAGAGCCCGCCTTGCGTGAAGCCGTTGAAGAACCTGTGCCCAAGGGGGCGCCCACTCCCGAGGGGTTGTACGCCTACGGCTTCCCGGCAGCAGCGCCACAGCCGTTCGCGGCCCATCGTCTGGACATCCATGTTGGTGGCCCGCCAATGCTCCCCTCGCCAGCTGTACTGTCTCCCGCCGCCATCGAGAGGAACAACCGTCGCCGCTGGTCCAACCCGGTCTTTACCCCACCTCAATGGGGGGCCATCCCATATGTGACAGCCCGTCCAATCCTGCCTGCCGGGTTCCAACCAACCCCGCCGCCCGTGACCCGCAAGAGATCGCTGCCAGTGCTGCCAACTTCTGACGGCCTGGGGCAGTCGCTGAGCGACATACTGAAGGCCAATTCCTTTTCTTCTGCGCGCCCTCTGACACCTCCAAGGCCGAGCCAGCCCCAGCCCTCCGAGGCAACTCTGAATGCGGTGGCTTCAATTGTGTCTACTCTGCACAGAAACCCCAACTTGCCGCGTTCCGCTGCTGCACAGGCTGCTGCGGGAATCAATGATAGCTTCAGCAGCTCCAGCTCCGCGGCTGCCAGTCCAAGTGTGTCTGCTGCCAGGCCGGCACCACCAGCTGCTGTACCGCCTCATGTCCCGCAACAGACCGCTGTGGCCTCGTCGTCACCGCAAACACCGAAAACGCCTGCACAAGACTGGCAAGTACCCCGGGACATGCATGGGGTGCTGCCCACCCCACCACACCGGATGGTGCGACGTGGATCCGACCTCCCGTTGAAGGATATCCGCAGCTCGAACGCGGAGGGGACGCGGAAGGGTAAGGAGCGGAGGCGGTCTGCTGTTCAATTTTAGGCTCACCTGGTGCGGCAGGCAGCCGGGCACGTCCTGCTTTCAAGGGAAGCTGGCCGTGGAGCTCTGAATCTCAGGTTATCACAGAATCTGCTCTGTTTTTGGTCCACAATGATCTGGGCACCTTGCAAATTGACCTGTGTGGCGGTTTCTTTGTGAGGCGTCTCAGCAGTCGGGCTTTTTTGGTGCCTGAACAGTTGGGCCTGTGCTCGCACCTGCATGCGTTGGAGGAGACGTGTGAGTGTGTTGTTGTGTTGTGTGTACAGCGAATGCTCGGCTTGTTTTGGTTGGTACCCTGTACTGCCTCGGAATCTCTTTGCTGGAAAAGGGCTTGTGCGCCACTTGCAAAGCGGCTGTTGAGAAGGGTCGCAGGCCATGCTTGGATTGGCAATGCCAATGGCCTTTTGCAGCTAACAGTCGTGTTGCGTGTGAAAACGCTGGTGGCAGCAGTGTTTTCATCCCGCTACTCACGCATGCTCCCGCTCACTACCCCCTGCACCTCACCGCTCGTCGAAGTTGGTGTAGTGGCTGTTTATGGTGCACCAGTGGGATGTATCCCGGTTTGCGCCCTGGCAGCACATGTCACTGCTTCATGATGACGCCCACTTTTTACAATCTTTTGGCCTTGTGTTTGTCGTTTTGCCTGCGGCTTCTCGGATGGAGCCCAATACCATGAAACTAGGTCACACCGTTGGGTTCTGGTTTTGTGTTGCATTCCACAGGTCAGCCTGTGTCTGGTTGTATTGCCTCAGAATCTCATTGCTGGAACAGGGCTTTGGCGCAGCAGGGGCACAAGCGCACCCGTGCGCCACTTGCAAAGCGGCGATTGGGGAGCGTCGCAGGCCATGCTTGCATTGCCGTTGGCCTTCTGCACCGGACAGTCCTGTTGCGTGTGAAAACGCTGGTGGCAGCAGTGTTTTCATCCCGCTACTCATGCGTGCCCTCGCTCACTACCCCCTGCACCTCACCGCTCATCGAAGTTGGTGTAGTGGTTGTTCATGATGCACCAGTGGGATGTATCCCGGTTTGCGCCCTGGCAGCACATGTCACTGCTTCATGATGACGCCCACTTTTGTCCTTGTTTTTTTGTCGTTTTGCCTGCGGCTTCTCGGACGGAGCCCAATACCACGAAACTAGCCCAGAACTGCCCCCAGACAGACAGGGTCACATGTACACCCTTCAAGTTTGATTTCACACAAGGTGTGTGGTCTGGTGTGGCTGACCGCTTGGAACCCCAGCCACTCCGTCGCACGGCCATCCTTCACACACGTTGGTTTGGGGCTCACCTTTACAATTGCATCCTTGGCATACTTACCACGAGCTGTTGCCTATGCACCTTCTCATGCAACTGTTGCTTTCAGATAGGTCCCTCTGGTCACTTATATCTGAGACCAGGACTAGCGGAACAACTGAAGGAAACTCTTCTTCTGTCCCTTAACAGTGTCCAATTGCTCACCCATTTCAACGAAACCATCTTTTTCCTGTTCAGGGCATACGCGTTGCATCCTTAGTCTTGTCTGGCATTTGGAAGATAAAACCAGGGATAGGCAGTTGCAGTGCTCTATTTTATGTTGTGATGTTCTATCATACGGCCTGATTGTCCCCTTTCGCCTCAAGTGTCGGACCATGTGTCCTCTCTACCTACATCCAAATTCATGACAATTCCTGTTTTGTGGGGCCGCTGAATCATGCGTGCAGCATGTCGGAATCACCTCGAAGAGAGGTTGTTAGATCAAGCGCAGGCGCGAGCGGCGTATACCCCCCTTTTTTGGGGTCATTCGCGCAGCATACCCCAAGGCATGATATTGGATGTCCAACCCCTTGTAAAATCATTATTTTGCCCAATAAGACCATCCCCCAATGGATTTTTTGATTCTGAGGCCTCTACCCCCTAAAACTGGATATCACTTTTTGGGGGGGGGGTGGGGGGTGGGGGGGGGGGTCAAAAGTTTTTGCTCAACAGGCTTCAAGCAGTGGGGAAGCTGAACGCTGTAGCATCGCCGCTGGTCCAATGGTAACGTAGCCGACGTGTACTCTATAGTCGGTGGTTCGAAACCTGGCCTGCTGACTTTTGGAGCGGCGGCGCCGCTGCAAATAATCCGGCACCAAGGTTCGAACCGCCAACCTGACAGTCAGCCAATCAGTCAGTTAGACAGGCCAGCAGTCCGTCAGACAGAAACACACACTTTGGGTTTTTTGTTAGTAGCAGACACTTTATGTAGCAGTCGGGACCAACCTGATTTCCAGCATCGGTGATGGCCGAGTGGTAATGCATGCCGCCGCAGGCTAACCTCTCTTCGAGGTGCACTGCCGAAGGCAATAGAATTTTATTGTTTCAAGCATTCAACTCCGCAAACCAGGGACTTCCTGCTATAAAGTGTCGCATCAGTGGAGTCATTGAATAAACATGCTGCGCTCTACAAGTCAATCGCAGCCTTGAAGGACTTCATCTTGGGATGGTTTTCCTTCATGTGCAAAACCAGGACAATTGGCAGCACACTGATGTCACTTCAATGGCACAATACACTCGTGATGCAGTGTCTGCGTATTTGAGTTTTTTTTGTTTTTTTTTTCAGTGGTTATAAATAACCCTCACCCAAGCATATGTTGCCCCCCAACTGGCGGTAGAGGGTCGCAATTGCGTGCCTGGTAACAGCGTTCAGCAGGCGGCAGCTGTGATCAAGAAAAGCACGCATTAGAAGTAGCAGCGCATTGTGGTGGGCGCATTTTTGGTAGCTTTTTATTTACCTGCACGCCAAGAGCGGTGTGTTGGAAAATATTTACAGATTCTCTGGTTGTGCACTCCAACTCTTTGGCAGCCCACATTTATCCTAATGCTTGTCAAATGTGTTTGTTTTCTTTTCATGGGATTTCTGGTTTCACGCGAAAAACTAAGCAGCAACTCAAATGGCATATTGTTGTCACACCCAAGAGGTTGGGATGATTTTGCTCTAGGAATTTCTCTCTGTGAGGTCTGTTTTAAAAGCCGTTTCGTAACATAGGTTGTCGGCCTGTAGTCGACGAACAATTGTGACTGACATGCCACACGCAAAACTCCTGGCCCCCCCTTTTTTGACACATCAGCGCGATGCATGAAAACCGTATGCAGTGATATGTCGTTTTGCCCCACCAGGATTGTGTGTGGAAAGCTACAGTGTGCAAGTTCGTATGGTTTCTCTGTTGATGTTGTTTCCGGTTGCAGCTTTGCAGGCAACGGGTTTGAGGCTCATGATGCTGGCCTTCTGGACCAGCGCAAAGGTTCCACTGGATGTTTCTGCAGCCACGGCGAGCCCACCGTTCTGCATGGGGCCTTTACACTCAGGTCTGTGCCGCTGCACGAAAACCGCACAACGTTTTCTCGCGACAAGATTATGTGCAGCAAATGCAAACACATCTTTAATTGCGGCAGAGGGTGCAGAATTTTCACGAATTCTGATTCTGAGCTACAATCAGACAACCAGCGCTTTGAAGATGTGTCCCCAGCAGCAGCAGCAGCAAACCCGTATACATCGGAATGGTTGGTACAGCCCCCTGAACTGCTTCCTCTTGTTGATGCATAGAATTTCACCCAAGGAGCATTTTGGCAAATCTCACATTCCTTTTTCCAGCGTAGCACCCCATTCAATCATTTCATATTGCTACTGTTCTTTTCCCTGAGTGTTTGTCTCCACATCCTCCTGTTGTGGATGGTGTTGGCCGGACACCGTGGAATGTGCAAGGAATTACAAACACACTCTTTTCGGCTGTTGAATGGTGTGTTTTCCTGTGGAGTGGCTGATTTCCCTCTTGATTAGGGGGGCGCCTTAAGCGCAGTATACGCGCAGTGCCGGCGCAGTGCAACTATTTGGGCGTCTAGCCGTATTGGGGACCCATACTTTGTGATACTAGGGGCATCATTGTTGCCCCTAGCCTAGGTTTTGATGCTTCTTCCGCATTGGGGATATGGCATTTTTGGATGTTCACCCACTTTCACCCATTTCCACCCCTTTTCACACTTTTTTGCTCATCTCCACCATGGACTCCCACATTTTGATTTTGGTGTGGGCCCTTGAGTTGGGGTGACGGACTCCCGAATGCCCTATGCGAGGCCGCATCGCTGCTGATGAGGATGTGTGGTTGTACCACAAATGGAAACCGGAGGTTGACGTGGATTCCCTCCTGCCTCCTGCCTCCTGCCTCCGGGGCCGCGCGCTCCCGCCCGTCAGATGGTTGTTCGAATTACACTGTGCACGTGCCTTGAGGGCAGGGAGGGTCCAGAGAACCGGCCAAACCGGAGGTTGACGTGGATTCCCTCCTGCAAGCCACTTTGCCCTCCGGTCCAGTTGAGGATGAGGTGGACACATATGAGGGTTTGGCACTAGCTGGCAGGGTGAGTGAGCTTTCAAATAAGGCCACTCTGGAGCATTCTGATTTTACACTTAGTTGACAATTGAACAAAAAAGACGTTATGTGTGTGGCTTTCCGCATTGTGCATGATGTCTTATGTGAGGGGAACGTAGCTTGCATTTGTCTTTAGCTAGGGTAGTTTGGGTGACCTAAATTTAGGGGCATTTGGAAGGGGTGTGCCTGGGGGTTCTTTAGGAGGACCTTGTCTAAAAGTAGCGCGCAGTGCAAGGATTCCCCCTAGACCCCCTGTCCAGAGTGAAGTACCTGGAAATTTTTCTCTTTTGCCCACAAAGACGCCAAATGATCCAGGACGAGTGTTCGGACCTCTCTTCTGTGTTGTAAGGCGCTGAAATGCACGTGGGAAAGTCTCCGAAGTGTGAAAGACCATGCCAAGTGTGAAAGTTCAGAGAATGTACCACCTGTGGCACATTGGGGGGTAGGCACTAGTTGCAACTCTCACCAATTTGATTACATACAGACTGTCATTTCATTGTTCCTTGCCCTTGGGGGCGGTTGGACGCACAGTGTTCTGACCTGAGGGATCCCGTTCACGGATCTTTTGGCATTTCACAAACCCTGACTCCGTAGGTGCATATTTTTACTGCCCCAGGCTTCGCGAAAACTAACCTGTGCTTCTCCCTATTGAATGATGGTTGCAGCATGGCCAGGCAAGGGCACAGTTAAATACACTGCTGAAGTTGCTCAAAGACCACACCAAACCCGGGACAATAGTGGGCAGGTGCCACAAGTGATGCAGGGCTGCGTGGACAATGGCACACTGCTGGTTGCCCAGATGGTTGCACCAAGCTTGGGAAGGTGGCTGTGCTTTTGACAGCAGTGTGTTTGTGCCCCCGCCCCCCCTTGTATAAGCTACGCCCTTGTCCAAGCTACAGCTGATTGAGGGCATAGGTCTGTCGGTGGGGACCTATTGCTGAACTTTCCACTGTTCTATGGCCAAGCTACAGCGGGTGTAGGGACCGTATCAATTGGGTACCTAATTTGATTCAGTACAAATGCAGTGTGGCCACATAAGACAAGTGTTTGGTGACAAATTTGCCAGTCACCTAGGGTCATGGACACATCTGTTGTGAGTGTTTGCCCACTTGGACCCACATAGCCCTGATTTTGGGGATATTTCTGCATTATATTCCCCTTTCTTGCACCAGCTCACCATGCAAATTTCGCTTTTTGAGCCCGGACGTCCACGGCCTTGTCCAAGCTACAGTAGGCGTAGGGACCGTATGAATTTGGGACTTTTGCGTAGCTTATACAATGGGGCGGGGTGTTTGTGCGAAATACTTGGCCTTTGAGCAACCCTGGTTGGAGGTCATCTGCGCTCATTTTTCAGAAATGAGCCTCGTTGGTCTCTGAACCCCTTAGGTTTTTCATTTCTGGATGTGTATTGTTCCAGAGCAATCGCTTTGATTAGTTGATCTTATATTTGTGTTTCGCAGCTGCACTCCACCACACAGACACATCTGCTGTATAGAAATGGTCATGACCGCGAGTCTTTGGAGGTGATTTCCGTTTGATCCTGTTGATTCACCACATTTTCTTGCTACATTTCGGCTCAGGCTGCTGTTGGTTTTTGGGGGTGGCGCACTCACTTGGATCACAAGTCTGCACTGTTCTCTAGTGTAGTGCACTCTGTTAGCTCATCAAAAAAACAGCAGCCTCTATGCTCACTTTGCAGGATTGCACCACAGGCGTTGGGAGGGGTGGTTTGGAACAAAGGCCTCAGATGGTGGGTGGAGGGGCGGGGGGGGGGGGGGGGGGGGCACCACCCAATTCTGCTGCTGCAAAGAGAGGAAGCATCAGGTTCAGCACCATTGCCCACTGTAGAGGTCACGGGTGTGCAAATACTGGCTAATGTGCACGTTGTTTGCTGCCCAGAATTCCATCTTTAGGGTGCATGCATGAGTATGAGGGTGCCGCGCACGTGATGCGTGCGGTGTGACGTCGGAGGGTTGTGTACACAAATCACGGTAATACTAAATGTCGCTAATCAGTGGGCAGTTGCCACTGAATACAACAATCGGGTGACGCCGATTGTGTGTAGGGATGAGACACTTCATAGGGGCAGCCTTTGGCGGGGAATTGGTCATAATGGATGCATGTACATCAATACAAGTTTCAGATTGGAATGCGTTGTCTCCTTTTGTCTCAACAGCTCACATGTCAATGAATTCAGAGCTGTTGGAGCCAGGGACAGGGAGCATGTTGTCACAGACAGACAGAATGGACGACCAATTACATCTAGGATGGTCAGCAGGCAGAACACCAGCTAAGCAAAACAAAAGAGTGTACATTGCACTAAACCGTGACTTCCTCCGACGCGCATGGTGGGATGACAGCACCCTCTATGTCATCCCTTCAGAACACCTTTTGCAGAGCAATTATCGGGCGGTAGTATTTGCAGCTGCCTTTCCTGCTGAGCCTGTGAATGCAGGCACATGTGATATGGCGTTCATGTGAGTCCACAGGTTGTCTGTGGTCTTTTTCCAGTGCATACCCCCTGCCATTAAACATTTTTGGAATGGACAAAATTGTTGCCCCCTCCTTGCTGCCCTGGTAAGGGAACTGCATGAATTGCAGCCGTCACATGCCTCATCAGTAGACACCCGCACACATGCAAAGCACCTAAGCCCTGTCAATCATGCACCTGCATGTGCACCCATGCACACCTCAATTTTCTCATTATCTTTGTTCGCACTGCTGTTTGCAGCCACCTATTTTTTTTTTGATACATTGCTCTGCAGTTCCGCCAATCCATGAAACCAAAATCTCTGCATGAAAGAAACCTCATGGCAGTGCATTATGATTTCGATGTTTTTCCTTTGCATATGTGCTGTAAAAAGTATCCTGTCTTGATGTGCATTGGGTCCTCAGGGTGCACACTACTCAGTTCAATACATAATGGATGGCTCGGAGCGTCCATGAAATCTTAGGCCTCTTCTGATTCTCAATCGCTGACCCATATTCTTGGTTGACTTATCTTGATGAATTTGCTTTCACAACTGCACTGAACATGCATTGAGGGTGCTCGAAGCACAACACCTGTAGTTGAGTGAACTGAAGTTCATTGGACCTAATCCCGCAGCGTCACTTATTCTGTGTCCGTTGGCCTGCGTTTGTGTTCAGTCTTTCCTGCTGATGTACTGTTGTGAACAGGGGGCGGACACCCAGTTTGATGCACTGTGTTGCACCACGTGGCGCATGAAAGTGGACTTAGCTTGTGACTGGGGATGAATTGGCTGACAGTAATCTACTGCCTTGGACCAGGGAGACCCAGACCTGGGTGTGGGTTTTCTTCTGATCTTGAGCACTTTGCATCACATGCAAGGTAGGTAGCAACAATTTGCCCTGTTGGCACAGAACTTCTTTTTTTCCCCCAATTTCTTCCCATTCAGCGTTCAGTGTTCTGGTGTTCAGTGTTCTGCTGCATTTGCGCTGGGCCTTCGCATTTTTGTGTATGTGTCAGTGGCCAGTGACAGGTGTGGTGCAAACTAACTTTGTGCTGTGAGGGTGCCTCGCGTGTAGTGTGCACGGTGCGATTTAAGCCTGAGTGGCGTAGAACGATGATAACAATGAAGATAACAATGAATGTTGCCCAACGGTGGTGGATAGGAATGGGTGGCCAACTGATGTGTTTTGGAAGAAATAACAATGGCGAGGTCATTGTGCATTGGACAATATCGGCGTTACTATGTTTTGCCTCCTTGGTATTCCGCACAATGTACCCAGCTCTCCCAAGATTGCCCAGAGAGGACGGCGGCCGCAACAAACAGGCGCATCGGAAAAGAGGGATGAGGTCCATGGAGTGGAGTGGACCGTTGTTGCATGCTAACCCCTTAGGCTACTGCATCCCTGCCTAAAAAACGGCTGTAGTACATTGGGGAATGACACGTCTACCAAAGAGCGCAGAGCGCGTGGTGCGGTGCAAGTGAGGCACCATTTCTGTCCGCAACTATGCGCTTTTGGAGACAACCGTAGCACTGTTCAGCTCTCAGACTCGATTCCAGGAACATCTCTCGAGAGCCTCTTTGACTGCCAAGCTGGGGCCTGGCCCGTAGTATGTGCTCCCTTGATGTTGCATTGCCTGACAAGCAACATCTTGCATTTGCACATCAGGGGTGCTAAATTGTGCTGCTCTGACCCTAGTGGACAGAAAAAGAGTACATCCGTGAAATTTGGCTTTTTGAGGATATGTGCATGTGTGCCTGATCAAGACTGGTTAATGATGGCACAGGCTATGTACCAATTTGAGTAAATTCCCCTATCTGTAAATGCATTACTTCATCACCTGAAAAGGAAAAATCTGCCGGCAGTTCCCCCAACGCTTTCTGGCAGCCTGTACCGTTGTTTTTGGGGCTCGGCCAGTTTCAGAGTTCATTGATTTTACCTTTAAGTTCATGAGTTTGTGCACATGTGTATTTTGACCCTAAGGGCCATGTCATATGTAAATGCCGTCGAGCCCAGCTGCAAGCCATGTGAACATGTCACTGTTGATTGTGGCTTGATGAAGGAATACCTGTTCAGCTCTTGTTTCACTTGCTACCTGCGTGTGCTTGTCATGGTATCAGTGTTTGTGCCTTTGCATGCGCGTGGTTAGTTGTGGCGGTGGTAGTCGTCGCGGTGTTGTTTTGGTAATCTTGGTGAATTCCGCCCCACGGTAAATAGTCTTCCTTGTTGTGCTGTGCCGTGTTGTTTTCTAAGGTGGTCATCTCGCGGTGTGTGCCATGGTATTGTGTGTTGTGTCACAGTGTGTGGTGTGTAAAAAACAGTGAGTTGCTGTTGTTCACCTGCAAGCTGGCGTTTTGCCTCTGCACAATATATATTCACCACTTGCCTCCAAGCTCTTGCACCATATTCCTATATGGGGGTGTTGCCTGAACCGTGCGCGCACCGTGCACGCACCGTGCGCGCACCGTGCGTCCTTTTGCGTATTCTATGTCCACCAGATCCACAATGCCTGAATCTGAGCTGCCCTGGCTTGTCGCCGGACTGCCTGTGTACTACCACCGCTCCAACGGGGATAGGGTGTCGGCCACTGTCGTTGACCCTTCTCCAAGAGGTGGGCGTCGCGTCTCTATTCGGTACGAATTGGGTGGTGAAGAGGTCTTGTACGAGCATGCACCCGAGGAGCGGTTGGAGTTTGCAATTGTGACTGCTGAGAGCCCCGATTCCCCCCAACCTGTGCACCATGAGGCGCCGATGGACGCTTTGCTGGAGCCCCAATTACCTGAAGTGGAAACTAAAGCCCCTAGAATTGATGATCATGAGCCAGAATGCTGTGGCGGATGAAATTGAAATTCCCGTAACCCAACCAGTGTTGTCGCTTGTGTTGTCGCCTGTGCATGGTTTGTAACGGAGGTGCGTGCAAGGTGCAGAAATTGGGAGCCTGGAACCTGTGACAAGCATCAGATTCAAAAAAAAAATTCCCGGTACGCCAATAGGGGCTGCAGGGTGCAGAAAATAGGACCCTGGAACCTGTGACAAGCATCAGACTAAAAATTGAAGAATCCTGGTATGCCAGTATGGACTGCAAGGTGCAGAAATCAGGACCCTGGGTGTGTTTCTATGGGGGCCATTCAACGGGGTACAAGTTGGGCAACCATCCCAAAAACATTGAACCGTGCGCGCACCGTGCACGCACCGTGCGCGCACCGTGCGCGCACCGTGCGACAACGCCCCCTATGTCTGTGTACGTGTGTGTACACCTGATTTTATTGGTGCGTGCATGAACGGCGTCAAGTAATGAGCGCAAACTCAAGAACATTGCTGCTGTGTGTCGAAATGTGCGCCTGTGGCGGTCTTGGATAACATTGAGTTGTTGTTTATGCTAGAGAGCCTGCTGTTTTCAAGCCGATGGATGAAATCAAACGCAAACACATGCAGAATGTCTCTCCTTTCACAGCCGTTGAAGGTGCCGTTGTGTATCCCAGCCTGATGCGCACATTTGCCCTGCCCCAAGCATTCGAGGGCCTCATTTGCAGAAAGGACCGCAT
Source organism: Eutreptiella sp. 'Long Island Sound 2002' (assembly GCA_964036045.1). NCBI lineage: Eukaryota > Euglenozoa > Euglenophyceae > Eutreptiales > Eutreptiaceae > Eutreptiella > Eutreptiella sp. 'Long Island Sound 2002'. The sequence goes on along the minus strand of OZ038381.1, from coordinate 1,235,959 downwards.
GGTGCACGAGAGATGTGGCACATGGTGCGTGGCGGGCAATGCCACTGGGAACCGTGATGCCCTGCATGGGGCAGAGGCCGCGGTGACTGGTGGGATTCGGCAAGGATCAATCAACCTGCAAACATGTAGGTGCATGAACACTGCCCTTTGTGCCGGCTGACAGGGCTTGTTTCATTTTGATGCATGTATGTATGTATGGGTAAGGGTCCATGTGTGTTTGTTGGCAGTGTTTCATTTCTCGAGCTCAGCTGTGGTGACCAGAGGCGGGCGGGTTGGGTGTTTGCTATGCATTGGATCACAGATTTCTTTGCCCTGGATGTTGTGGTGAGACCAGAATCTTGGAACAATGTTTCCAGTGGGTTCATGACAACCAGGAGGCTTTGGGACAGATGTTTCTCTTCTTAGCAAGACCCTGTGTATGGAGGATTGCGATCCTGCAAGACATGTTGCATCCCATCTGACGATCCGCATTTACGAGACACACGAAAGACTGCAGGAAAAAAAGGGAACCCCACCTGTACAGAGGATGATACAATTTCTCCTGCTGAGTCATCAGCACACCCTAGAGCATTGCGGCTGGTTGCTGTTTTGGACAGCAAGCTGTACAGGTTTTGGATTCTAGTTGATTAATCCAGCAGTCCACAACATTCTGGTGGGTGCTCAACACTATGGATCCCATAGTGCTTTTTCTGTGGATGCCACTTTTGCCACTGAAGCCTGCCTAACTGCCATGCTCAGAAATCAGCTCCCTGGGGGCACTGCAACAGAAAAAGATAGAAGGTGGTGTCTGCATGCATTCGCTTGTTCGCCGTAAGAGCAATCAGACATGGTACCATGGCAGGAACATGGCATGTGTTGAAGCGGATGCATTGGCCTCTTCACATCTGACCATCCTCTTTGTCTTCCCACACAAACACCACACGCTGATGCTTGGGGTGAGGCACCTTTGTCAACACACTAGCTTGGAGTGTCCACCATATCATACCCAAAGTTCAATTTCCGGGTGTTTCTTGAAAGTCTGCAAGGCAGCAGCAGACCAGAACCAAAAAACAACAATAGCATGCTCAGGTGTCCTGCAAGCATCGCCCAGGATGAAGGGTTACACATCGCAAACCGTACATTTAGTAGCAGTTGATTTTCTGCTCCAAAATGCCTCTGCAGTTGTCCCATCTTCTCTGTCTGTGCTTGTCCCATGTCTGTTGCATTCTGTTGCAGCAAGCTGTTCAAGTGTCGCGCAATTCGACCAGGTGCCGGTGGCCATGGAACGTTTGGTTGGGACTGATAGCAGGGTTTCTTTTACCAGTTCCCTGGCAAAATGCCAGGAAGTATATAGCCACTGGTCCCGCCATTGCAGGTGCTCCTCATGTGGTGCAAGGTGAGCATGGATCCTGCAGTCAGTTATCCATGTACCTTTTCTTTTCTGCATTCTGAGCTGATGTTTCAGGAAAGATGATTTCTTCCATCCCATTTCTTTGTCCATTCCGTCAGTGTTGGCGGGGCATTGATGCATGGTGATGTAGGGCTTGTATGCAGGCACCAATCCCTGCGCAATGGGGCTGGGATTTGCCCATCAGCACCTCGCCTTTGAGAGCCGCAAGAAGTTCAAACCATCTGGGTGCATCCATGCAGGGTTCACAGCCAGCAGCTTGGGCAGGCCACAACGTAAGGGCACCAACTGGGCAACAACTTAATCTGCCTCCCTGTGAGGATAGGATAGGATAAAGACCGTTGGAATTTGGAGTGACCCTGGATCTGCACACCAGAAGCGCCGGGTTCTGCAGGTGTTACAGGGTCCATCTACCCCAGTTACTGTTAACCCTGCTGTTTGTCGCATGCCCTGTCTGTGCGCATGGTCTTCTGCCACGTTGAAGGATGCTCATATTGTAATGGCCGGTCCAATGATTGGTCTCAGGGCTGACACACACTGCGTTTGTGGCCAAACCTGTGCAGCCCATTTGGTGTACATTGCTGAGTTTCTCTCAAGTGCTTCACATGGTGGTTCCAGGTGCCCAAACAACTCAGGATCAGTGGCTTGATACATGGAAGTAGTTTACTGGTCTGCAACCAGGAGGGATTGAGTGAATGTTTGTGAACGGTGCGGGCAGTATTCGACCTTTTTGTCATATGCATATGTTGTCATATGCAGAATAGTTTGCCTGTGAGGTTGGCCACTCTCTCCCCATCTATTCAAAGCAGCTGTAAAGAGGCAGACCCTCTATACTCACTCAAAACCGCCCAGGATAATTTTGGCATACTCCAGAGACCTCCCAAGGGACAATATTTTGAGGGCTTCTAAGGGGAGGGCATTGGCCCTGGTATTAGTCGCTGGTGCAGACACGCACTGCGCCCCGAGACTGAACGCCAGCACCATACAGTGAGCAGGCTGCGACAGCTCGTCTTGATCTGGCCCCTTCTAAAAACAGCAGACTCGACGGATGCATACCACAGAATGTACATGATTTGAATTACTGTATGTTAGGAGGGACAGGGTTTGGATCAAAACATAGAGTCAATTGGAAGGATTTGACTCCCAAACGGACTAAGCCCTTCACTCTTTTTCAGTGCTAAGTGGCCTCGTGTCCATGTGGCCCTTGGTGTTTTGCTCAGCAATTGTTATCCTGTCTCTGTTTGTTATTTGACGTATCTTGCTAAGAAGCAGGATTTCCCTCTTTAAACTAAAGCCCTTGCCTTCCTTCACCCAAACCAATTGTGACATACCATTGCCACAATATGCTTGTTTGATTTGTATCAGGGCTGTTGCTAAAGGTGCACAGGTTAAGTTCTTACGTTGTTACCCTTGGTAGCCCTTTACACACCTGACCAGGGCGACACAGATGGGAATCACATACCTGGTCCACCCCAGGCAGTGGGATGTTTTCCAAATCTCTTAGTGGGGTGGATGTGCATCTGTGAAGTCCAGGGCATTAAGCAAGATCAGACCCATTTTTTGGATTTGTATCGAGACCACAGAGTGCTCCCCAGGCTTGTTCATGCAACAACCACAATCCTGCCCGCTTTCATTTTACTTGGACCATGGATAAACTACGACAATCACACACTTTGAAGCACTGAATGTCCTGTTTTGTCCATTCCAACACAAGAGTGAGCACACTGAGATTCACATTGAATGATTTTCTGAGGCTGGAATTCTGGATTCTACGGTCATTGATTGTTTCCTGAATGCTTTGCCTTGCAGTGTGCTATGCTCATGTCCGGTTTGCCATCATATGATGCATCAAATTGCCTTCACGCGAGGATGTTAAATTTCGTGGAGCTGCACCATGAAAAGAAAAGCAAACCAAGCACAACGGATTCATGTGACCCTTCTTTCTGACAACCTTTGGGCATGATATGATGTATGATAGTTTGATACCACTTTTCTGAACATGGTCATTGGACTTTGTAACAAACATATGAACACATGTTAGACATCATGCCATCTAGGGGAATGCCATGCACGCAGTGCGAAGTTTTGGATGTCGGCAAATACTCGAACCCTAGTTTTGGCCCCTTTTCACAAGTTTTTGGTTCCGTACCAGGGTTTTTGTGGCTTCCCAAGCATTTAGGATGTGGCATATTTGAATTGTCAACCATTTCCCCCTAATTTCCTCCCCCGCAAGCTTTTCCGTCAAGTGACCGAACTCATGGTTACCAAGGACCTCAAGTTCGTTGGGAACTCTACATCTCCCCCCTTTGCCTTCCTTTCATACCTTTTTCACATGGGCATATCGCTTCCTTTGGGGAAGCGGCTAACAAGGGTGTTTTGGGCCACTTAAGGGTGTCAAAAACCCAAGTCTTTATCGTGCGCAAACGCTAACTTTGTGTACCTGTGAGCATGAACGTAAGTAACCTAACACAATGCTCGAACTTGAACATGTGTGCATCTTGCATGCCTTTGCATAGTTGTACTTTATAAGGCTGATTTGCTTGTTCATAACGACACTTGATTACCAAGGGGGAGCCTTAAGTGCAGTGCGCGCGCAGTGCAACTATTTGGGCGTCCGGCCGTATCAGAGACCCATACTTTGAGATACTAGGGGCCCCTAGGGGCATCATGGTGACCCTTAGCAGAGGTTTTGACTTCTGATTTTGTCCCCCTTTGTTTGGGTGTGCCAAAGGTGATTGAGCAGATCTTGCGGTTCGGCAAGGGTAACCACTTACCAAGGGATGAAGAAAGTGTAATCATCCAGGACGGGCTTGATGGCCAACCATTCTCTGAAGGCGGCAGTGAAGCGCCAACACTGCAGCCTGCGATTGACCGTTTGCGCCGTGAGAAAAGAGAGAGAGAGGCCAAGAAACAAGCAAAACATGCGCAGCAGTTCCTAGAAAAGCGGCAACACACACTGGATGCTTTTTGTGTTGCTGCGCCCCCTCGGGCCGATGTGGCTTCGTCCAGCTCCAATCTCCCTCAACCCTCTCAATCCTCACACTTTCTGAGTGTCTATTTTTTTTCGATTGACCCTCAGCATTTTGTTGATGGATCCACCAGTAGTCCAGGCTATTCGGTGATTGGAGAAAATCCTGGGCTGTTCAAGTTCTGGAACCTTTCCCGCAGTTTTCAAATCATCATCTCAATTCCCGAGTTCAAATCCACGCTCGCAATCTTTCAATTGACGCCAAGCCACCTTTTCGTTCATCCCGAAAACACCATGAATTTCACCCTACTTGGAAGCTCCAAAGCCGCCGATGATGGCCTTTCAACGCTATTCAACTATTCTCCGTCACACCTCTTTCAAAAACACCAAGCCTCAAATTCGCCGTTGCAAACACGCTTTCCGTCACGCCAACTTGAAGCCATTGAAGGCAAAATATTTGACACACGCCAACGCATTTTCGTTCCCGAAGTCTACCGCCGACTACAAGACTACTCCGAGTTTTACCTGGATGTGGAAGGCACCGATATTCAATCCGCCTTCGTTGGGAGCAACTCCACGGAAATTCTAGATCGAGGTAGGGTCTCTTCCGTTGCGCACAACAACTACAACGAGCTCGAAAAGCTTTTGTTCAAGCACAAGCGTTTCTACCTAAAGCCGTATGAGTTGGACTATTCCCAAGCCGAAGCCAAGGAGTCTCCACCCACCGCCACCCCGTGGGCTAAACAATTAAGAACCGTGCTAGATAAAGCCAAAGAAGAGAACAAAGACCTCAAAGGATGGTTCGTTATTCCGGCGTGGGACGCTCAAGTGGTTGCCGCCACCTTTCGCATGCTAGGCTCAACTTCCGCCCTTTTTCCTCTTCTTCCGTACATTTCTAGCGTGATATGTATGCACGGGGCGCAACTCCGGGACGCCTACAAGGTCAAAAGGGACGGCAAAGACTCCTACGAGTTCCGCACGAGCGGCCATCAAACGATGCCGTATGTTGCCTTGCTCCTAAACACCTCTTCCTTTGACGGGTGCCGATATGAAGACATCAATTTTAAGTTTGAACCTTTCCGCTTCGCCGCCAAGCACGCCCATCCAACGGTGCGAGATCTCCGGTTGCACAAAACACTACGTTTTGAGGTGAGCATAGAATTCCTTGATCACATTGAGCCTTCGCCGCCGGAAGAGAGAGATAAAACTAAACCAAGGCAACGCAAAATTGGAGACGCCCGTGCTTTCATGAAGTTAATGAACGAAATGTTTGTCCCCGCGCTAGCAAACGTATCGGTGAACACCAAAAATGCCTACTACCCGTTTGGCCACATAGTCCCTTCCGAGAGCCCGCATTGGGCCTACTACCGGTTTGATTGGGAACTCCCATCTCGCTTTGCCGACGAGCTCATGTTTAAGGTCCGAGAGTGCGCCCAATTCCTCACCGGAGAACTCCTTGCAATGGACATGCACGCTTTGCCGACTACCGAAGTGTATCGAGCCGTGATCGCTAGGGACCGAAAGGAAAGAAACAAAGACCTACAAGCTCCGGAAATGCTCACCATGATGATCGCCAACCTGCCCGGTGGACGGGGCGCCTCACCGCCCCTGGGAGCGATGTTCCGGTCTAAAGATTCCTTGGTCGTGGCGATTGACACCACTCACGCGCCGTGCGACGTCATGAAGACCGGTGTCCAAACGTTAGCTATCCGCTTCTTCCACTCATGCGGCATTGTCCTCTTTCATGGCATAGATGGGCAATTAGTGCGGTTCTCGTCACGATCCGACGGCAACGCGAGGTCCGCGCCTTCGGGCGCCCCCGAGCGAGCCCACGCGACGCCGGCCCCGCCCTCATACGACTCATCTAAGGCCCCGAAGACCGCCGTGCTCCTAGTGGCCCCAAAATCGGCGCACGCTCTCGACTTGCGCGTCCAAGCGGGGTTTCTTGGCCCGTACGTGTCGTTCGAGCCCACGCGGCCTCCCTACGAACACCAACAAGCCTACCTCGTGGTCTACGAAAAGGGGGAATCCGCGCTGCTAGCGCATGATTTCAAATATGGAGACGCTGCCTTTGCCCCACTACACCGCAACCTCATCGCCCTCGAGAAGATCCTCCCCGCTCAAGACCCGGATGTGGCCGAGCACGAGCAACCCATAGTGCAGCGCCTCCAAGCGGGAGCCGCCTTGGGGTCCACGGCCTTCGTGTCCCAACTTGTCACCGCCCTTCGTGAAAGGCCCGCTACGGGGCTGACTGAGCGCATCAGCGAGTGGAACGCGGCACCGGAGGACGCCGGCGCCGCTACGCCAACGCCGGGACCAAGCCGCATCGAAGAGATGTCCGAGACCAGCGTCCCGCTGCTTGCTCCACTAGGAGGCGAGGCGACCACCCTCCTACCCCCCGACCACGGTGCCCCCACCCCCGCCTCGGATATTCAAATCGACCCCCGCCTCCCCGCTGGTTTTTATTACGTCCGCGACGTATTCTCCGAAAGCCAAGAGGAAACGGTAAAAAAGATTCTCCACGACAACACGTGGGAGAAGTACCACGGGCGCTCAGTCCAACACTTCGGCCACGCATACCTCGGCCCGAGCAAAGTCGCCGCCACGTCCCCCATCCCGGAAGAGTTTTCCTCCATCCTCCAAACCTACAATGCCGCGCTGGAGCGGCTAGGCCTCTCACACCCTCCTCCCAACCAAATCACGGGCACAATGTATCTCCCGGGAGAGGGCATCGGCTACCACGGGGACGACCCCTTGCTAGGCGACCCAGTGTCCATTTTTGGTTCCCAATCGGACACCACAATGTTCTTTAAGAACCCCTCCAACGGGGACTCCTTTCGCATCCGCCTGTTTGCCCGCTCTCTCCTGGTCCTCACGGGGGCCGCACGCCATGAGTGGCACCACGGTATACCTCGACGGAGAGAAGACGAAGTGTTTGGGCTAACCGTCCCTCGTACCGTCCCTCGCCTCGCTCTAATCCTCCGACACATACCACAGGCAAGCTAACCCACGAAAGCCAGAGGGCCGGGTACCCGCCTCCTGCACTGTCCAGCCCCCTCTACCTGAACACAAAAGGGCCAAGATTCAGTGAACCACCGGCCCAGTCACGGCTTCCACCATCACAGGCAAGGGGCTAGACGACGAGCTCACCTCGGCCGGGATACCGGCCGACCAAATTCAGCACTTTCTTTGCCTTAGCCAGCCCAGCCAGCCCGGCTCCCCAGTGCCCCCCCAGCCCCCCCCTATCCCGCCCCCCCCGAGATCCAAAACGCGCCTACGGAAGGGTTACCAACGGCCTCACCGCCCCCCCATACCCCTCCCTTCAGAACTGCGTTTTCTATCCCACAACTTGCAGAAGAAACCCATAGTGAGCAGCCAAATTCTCCGACACCTCAAGAACGACTTCGACATCCTCTTCCTCCAAGAAATCAATCACGCCCCCATCCTCCCCCACGTATACGCCTACGGTTCGGGCACTAAAGCCACCATCGTTTCGAATATCAGCCAAGACAAACACTCCAGAGGCGAGCATGGTTCCGTCTTGGTCTGTTCCCCCCGGCTCTCCCGCTTCGTTACCCCCCTTCCCCGACTAGATACAGAAGGGATGCTGGCGGCAGCAGTTCTCACTCTCCCGGGGGCCCCGCCCACCTTGCTGGTCTCGGTATACGCCCCAAGCACGGACGTCCACCGCTCAAAAATTGAAAACATCCTACGGCCACTCATGCATCAGTATCCTAACCACGTCCTCGGTGGGGACACCAATTGCATAATGTGCCCTGAACTAGACGGATCGAACCTCCAAACGGACAACGAATGGCCGTGGCTTCGCAGACAGATCACGAGCGACCCGCCGCGCCTCATCGATACCTTTCGGCACTTTCACCCGACCGAGCGGTCCTTCTCCCGATACCCCACCCCGTACAGGGCAAGCAGTAGCCGCCTTGACCATATTTTGCTCTCCCCGGCGGCCTCGGAATTTTTTGCCCCCACCTCTGCAACCATCCAAACCGACGACAAAACGTCAGACCACCACCCAGTCACGTACACCTCTCAAGTCCCCCCTCACCCTTTTACCGAAGCTCCCACAACTAAGAGGAAAGTTTTCCGAAAACTGACGGAGCGGGAACGCTCCAAGCACCACGACTCCCTTGCCCCCCTGGCGCGGTGGTGCGAGTCTACCCTCCCCCGCTTTGAGTCCTTGTCCTCGGCGGACATCGAGCTTTTCACAGACGTCGTGCTGGAGGAAGTGGCGACCAGCTACCACAGTATCACCACGCCGTCACGCCCTACCTCCTCGGCTCTGGTAAAGAAAATCAAAGAGTCCCTGCAAACCCTGCCCCCCCCCAGCCATCCCAACTACCCCGCTTCCATGGACACGCTCAACAAACTCGTCAAGGAGTGGGAAACCAAAGTGAACAAGGCCGCAACCACCAAAATCCATCGGTGCCTAGTGAGGAAAACTAGGATCAAACGCACCATCAACGAGGCGCTCAACCCCGTGGAACGAGGTGAAATAACGCTGAAGCGCCCGGGCACCACACAGCTCGTCTCCACCCCCAAAGAAGTGGGCTCTATTTTCTCTTCTACACTCCTCACCCTGGGGGGCAGCCTCGAATACGCACCGCCGAACACTCTAGTGGATCGCCTACTCGCACACTCCCCCGCCTGCCCCGAACCCACAAAACACGGCCTCCTCCCTGACATTACCTGGGAATCGTTACGCAACACGCTTAAGAGGTCCAAGCCCAACAAGGCGGGGGGGCGGGACTTCACAAACAACTACACTTTGCACGTCTCCCCCCCCCCTATCCAACAATTCGTTTGGAAGGTATGCAACTACTACCTCCACCGGCCGTTGCCCGAGAAATGGCTCGAAGCCAACATCATCTTGCTTTTTAAGAAAGGGGACGTGATGAACCCGGTAAATTACAGGCCTATAGCCTTGCTGAACAGCGTTTACAAAATAATTGCAACACACGCCAACCGGGAGCTACTGGCAGCGGCCATTGAACATTCCATCATACACCCCACCCAGTTCGGCGGGCTTCCGAACCGCAGATGCCAGGACCACATTTTCAACCTCTTATCCACGTTTCGGGAATCGGTCGGTAGCTACAGCCTCTACATTGATTTCAATAAGGCTTTTAACTCCGTCCCCCACACCACCCTCTTCACAGTTCTATCCCGCCTGAACTTTCCTACGCCCCTTGTAAACCTCATTCAATCCTTGTACCGTGCCCCTCGCGACTTCCCAGTGGTGTCAGGTCAAACCCACTCCTCACACCTGCAAACCAGAGGCGTTCGGCAAGGATGCCCCATGTCACCAATCCTTTTCTGCCTCTACCTGAATGTGCTCCTCTTCGCCTTGCCGTCCCACGTCACTGCACCCCCCTCCCCACACGAATCGGGCCACGCCTTTGTTGACGACCTCCTCTATCGATCAGAGAATGGGGACCGCATACAGCAAGTTTTAAACTTCTTCGACACGGTCGCCAGGGAGTGGGGTCTAGACCTTAACCTCAGCAAAACCGAGATCCACGCTATGGGAACAGCTCCCCCCAGAACCTTCACCTCCCCCTCGGGCACCCCCCTGTCGACAACAAACCAAAAGACGGGGCAACCACACAATTGCTACAAATACCTAGGGGTATACATCTTCACCGCCAACCATGAGGCACAAACACTGGCATTGGCCAAGTCGGAAATACGCTCATTTTTCACAACCCTCCAACCCCTCCAGCTCACCCTTTCGGAATACATTCTCTTGGTGAACGTCCAACTCATCCCTATTCTTTCCTACCGCCTCATGGCACACCCCCTGGCCCTGAACGAGTTGGGGGCCCTTCAGGCCATGATCTGGCAAAATGTTGCGCATGACCCCTCCCCGGACAGAGCCAACAGGATCTCCCGCCTCGTCTCCCCTAAGGCCCGCTACACCCCTCGCCACCAGGGAGGCTTAGGACTCCGCCACTTCACTTTTTCAATTTGCATGGCCCTGGTAAACACCGCAATAAGGTACCTCAACGGAGACGGCCCGACCTCGACAAACGAATCTTTTTCCGAAGCAATGCTCTCCACCACACGCAACCCAATCCAAGACACCATCATGGACGCATGCCACGCCATAGGCTTCCGATACCACAGCACCGGCCTCTGGGCCTCCTGCCCCCCCTCCCTTTTCCTCCCAAAAGAAAAAGTCCAGGTCCGGTTCCTAGCCACCAAGCCGGCACCACAATACAGCAAGTTCGGCAACAGATTAAAACGGACGCCCCAGGACCTGGGGTTCCACCTAGGTACAGTCACGGAAGTGCACTCAGAATCGGCCACACTCCAGTTTTCGGACGGCACCACCCACACCATCAAAAACCCCGGTCTCCGCCGCAACGAGAAAGAATACACCTTTCAAAACCCAGCCATTTCTGTCCTCCCTCAACTGGCGGGGCGCCACGAACTGCTCACCCCCCCCCTTCTTCACCCTCAAGAATACATCCTCAACCCCCCCCCCGGGCCATACGGCGGGGTCCTACTCGACTCGTCACTGCATGGCGAGCTGTACCGGCTCCCAGATGAACCTCACTCCCTTGACCCCGACGACCTCGAAGAATGGGGTTGTGAAGCAGCCCTTGCCCTCCTCCTCGCATCGTCCCCCGGCACGACATGGGTGTACTTGGATGGCTCAGCGGGCGCCTTGGGCTACGGATCGGCGGCCACCCTGTTTTTTCCAAATGGCTCCAGATGGGTACTGTGCCAAACGTCCCCGTACCAGTCATCAGAGGGATCGGAGTTCTGGGCCGCTATTATATTCCTACGGTGGGCCCTTGCATCTCACCCGCACCTCTCCTTCGCCGTGCTAGGGGACAACCTCCACGTTATCACTGTTCTCTCTCCGAACACCCCCCCAGGCCTCCCATCACGCTCGCCAGCCGGCACGTGGGAATCCTCTCTCCAGTCCATTCAGGCCTCCCTACGCCCAGGGATGATCCAGGGTTGGGGGTGGATCAAGGGGCACGCCGGGTTCGTGGGGAATGAAATCTCAGATGCTTACTCAAAGTGGGCCGCCCACGTGATGGTCTGGGACCCCTCCCTCCTTCCCCCCCCCCCGATAGGGTGCATATCCAGGGGCCCCCTCCCAGTCATACACAAATTGACTACAACCTCAATCAAGCATCTCCTCCCTCGCCACAAACACGAAAACATCCACGCACCGTCCAGCTTCCATTTTTACAACCACACTTCGTGGTTCAAAGGCCTCCCTTTCAAATGGTCCTCCGGAAATTTCAACATGGCGCCATTTGCTTTCCACGACGACTTGCGCCCTCGCCATTGCCACGCTTGCCCCGACCCGCACCCGATGGATGTTATCTCTTTCGTCTCACACTGCCCAACGTGCGAACACCTGGTCCAATCCTACATTCAATGCTGGCGCCCCCCCTTCACCACGGTGGTGTCCCAATGGTGGTCCGCGACCACACACGTGGGGGAGAGACGCAATTTCGTCCGGGGGCTTGTTCCCATGACGCTGTACACCAAACTCACAACCCCCCCCTCCGGCCGAAGAAAACCAGCACACTGTCACGACTTAAAACTCGCCCTGAAGGATCGTGTTCCCCTGCTCCTCAGCGCCCTATACCGCACGCTGGAATGGCTAAAAGACCACCCCCCCCCAGCCCCGCTCACCCCCCCTACGGGCCCCAACTCATGGGGACGCCACTGGTCGCCCTACAGCACGTCGCACACCGCCCAACAACGCCCCCCCCCCGCCTACCACCCTCCCCCCCCCCTCCCGGACAAAGTTGCACACAAGCCCCCAAAACGCCCCCGCCCCCCATCTCCTGCGGCACACACCAAAACTCGAAAACACGGCCGCCAGCCCCCAAGGCCCGTCCGGCCTCTATCACTGAAACGCGGTACCGCAAGTCAACCCCAGCCAGAGCCTCCGCCCCCCAAACGGCCGCTCACAATCAGGGACATGTTCAACCTCCCCCCCCCCCCTAGACCAGCACCCCCCCTCGCCGCCTCCGCCCCCATTTCCGCCCCTTCTCCTCGCATAACAAGGTACTTCGCACCAGCCCCCCCCTCCCCCGCGAGTACAAACTCACAATCGTCCTCACACTCGTCCAACGTGTCATCTCTTTGAAAAAGCCACACTTACACATTTTCTCACGCCGACCCTCGACAGCCCTAGCGGCGCGATCAATCAGTACTACCACACTGGCACTCACCAGTCACTTCTGCAAATGAATCCCTCCCCCAAGCCACCCCCCGTGCTCAAGCCGTCATGCTCTAACCCCCAGTCCGCAACCACACCGCCTTCGGGTATCAAGCGGAGACCCCGGCCTGCGGTTGTCTATAACGGGGCTGCCAAATCTCTTTGAGATGAAGCAGACGAGGACAGCAACGTGCAGCGGTACTCAGCCCGCGATTGAACTTGATTTCGGGCTCCCGCCCCTCCCCAAAAAAGCTTGGCGCGCAAGAGCCTTTCTCCCCGGCCTGGCCAGCCACAAAAGGCGCCGTTCAGTGCAAAAACCCTCTCAATCCTCGCAACACCCCGTGGCTACACAATCTCAACCCCAATCCAATTCTAACCGCAAGGGAAAGGAGAGAGCCCTTTCCTCACAACCGAAACCACGCATGTGGCAGCGGGGCATCGTAAAGAACATGTGTGTGTTATGTTAAGGGAAGGTAGTTTGCAACTTTCTTGAGCTGGGGCAGTTTGGGTCACCTAATTCTAAGGGCGTTTCCAAGGGGTGTGCTTGGGGGCTCTTGGGGGGGAACATAGTCTAAAAGTAGCGCGCAGTGCGCGCGCAGTGCAAAGATTTCCTCCAAGTTGAAGGCAGTTTTGTTGTTCTGATGTGGGCTTTGCTGCTTCGCCGTGCTAGTAAACAGGTGACAAGTATTCGTGGGTGAGTATCCTAGCCTCTGCGTGCGTAGTATGCACGTAGTGCGCACACAGTGCAAACACTTAGCCTAGGTCCGTCGCCAAGTCAATTGTCTTCATCAATATCAATCTATGCCCGTGTGCCATTCTCATTCTTTTATGTAGTGCCTCGCCACTTGTTCAAGTGATCCATGAGGGCAGCAGCGAGAGGAGCTAGGTAGGCAAAGGCCCCTAGAACCTAGGTCTCGGCTATGTTTGTCCATACTGCACATAGAACCATGACCTTTGCGAAACAACTGTTGTGCAACTCTACCAACATCAACCCATTAGCAGAACTGCAAAATTACGCTGATTCAAGTGGTTCAAGCTGGTTTTCTACGCACGTCTTGAATTGATAAAACAATTCAAGCCACATGTAATTCCTCTAGCCAGTGATTTGAACAAAGGCGTGTCCTAATTTGCACCCAAAAAATGGGCGCCACATTTGGATCAGAAGCTATTTGTAAATGGGTTTTGAATCTCTCGAACTCTGCAAAACCAAAATTTTGCCGGAAGTCCATTTTATGTGATTTTGAGGAACCTTTTCTCTAGGTTTCATGCCAAGCAATCGAAGTGAGGTTTTGAGCTGGGCAATGTGAAAATACCGGCAAACACAAGTTATGAAGAGGACAATTTTTCGCTATTTCGGCCGAACTACGGTGCCCTTTTTGGCAATTGCTTCTTCTTCAGCAATATTGCGGGTTGCTTCCTCTTTGGCAGCCCTCTGAGCGGCAGGTTGCTCTTTGGCGGCCTCTTGTTTGGCGGTATGCCCTATGGTAGCCTTCTCCAAGCCTCTTTTGCGAGGGTTTACCGTCTCCTCGGTGGCCTTAGCGGGCGCAGCTGCCTCATTATCGGCGATGCGGACACCCTCCTCCTTAGCGGCCCCTAGCGACCCTTTTCAAATGTGTTGGCCATGTTGCCATTTTTAAAGACAGTGTTAGACACCACAGGCCATTTTCACAAATCTGTGACCCCTCTACCAAACACAACATCCATAAAAAAAAAACAAGCTGCGCATTGTACTTTTTGTTCGTATTCGCTTTTCAAAGGAACAAGACAAAAAGGTAAAGATGGAGAATGGAGACTTGCTTACTTTACATCATTGCCCTTGCCCACTTGCAACTTTACTTCATATTCTTGAAAAAAAAGGCATATCCGCGACATGTGGCATTAGGCTCTAGTATTAACGGATCATTTTAGGTCGGATTGAAGATTCATGGTTCACTTCCGATCGCAATTTCTCAAAACATTCTGAGCGTTCCACATATGTTGATTGACTAGGATGATATGTGATGCACACAATCGGCAAGATTTCCTTTGCAATTCTTTTAATTGTGGAACCAACTTTCTTGTCGTCATCAAAAAAGATTCAAAAAGCTGAGAGTCACTCATGGTGCACTATGATTCAACACCCAAGACAATTGGCACAATAAAAACCATTTTTACTAGACATATGCTGACCTATGAACATGCCTAGAATGGTGTCAAATGAATGGACAATTCACTCTCAAAATTGAGAAATAAATGGTAAATTACAACATACTCGTTCCGCTCACCTTGCAAATTTAACTACCCGAAGCAGTGATCAAGCATGTGTCAAGCATTTTTTCTTGCATGGATACATACTCTCTTTAATAAGCGTAGCTACACAAACATGAAAGCAAACAAAAGTGCCTTGTATCCTACATAGTATTGCAAGCAAACAATGTCAATGCAAGATCAACAAAGGAATACAACAAGGACGTTTTTGGTAAACATGTCCGACGTCATCCATCAGACAATGGCACTGCTTTGCTTCTCTACCTTGTTGAATATACGGCGGTTGTATTTCGATGAACTTCAATTTGCCATGAACACTTGTGTGCCTACCGTCGAGACGGGATGGTGTTATGCTCAATTATTTTGGCATTCGCCAAAGTTGATTAAAAATGCTAGATTCAGATGATTACATTTATTGTAGAAATGTGGATCAACAAATTAAACTTGTGGCCATTCGCACGGCAGCTGTTTGATTGGACTTTTTCCACGGGCAGGTCTATGTGTTTGGCCAAGCGACGAACGATCGCCAGAAAACAATCCCTATCTTGATCATTTTGCATCATTTCTGAACGTTAACTTTTTTATTCTTGAAATCAAGACATCAAAATGACCAAATTCACCACATCAAAATCCAAATTCAACCGAATGGAGAAAGATGTCCTTGAATTATGCCCTAGGTCTTTTGATGTATTCCTGCAAGTTGGTTTTGTAGTTGAAAACCCCAAACCAAAGCAGCAAGTAGAGCAAGGACTGAATATGGATCGAATCAATGATTGGTTTTGGAATCCAGTGTAACACAGAAGGGCTGCAGATAGACAAAGCAGGTATATGCACATAGATTCAATCTCAAATGGATAATACAAAAGGTTTTATATGAAAATTGGTCAGACTCTAGCCTCAGAGGTTGCAATAGGCACTTCATGTGCACTCTTTTGGGTGAAATGGTGCTGGTTAGGACTGAGGGGCATAGATGTCAGGACCACACAGAAAATGACTTGGCCAAGCAACTGAATTCAGAAACAGTTACAAAGTAGGACCACAATAAGTGGTAGAAACAATTGAGTATAGGGGTCTTGGGGTGGGAGACCACTTAGGCTTAACCTCCAAGGCCTACAAGCACGAAATGCCTGATTTATTTTGGTATGACCTCCATGAAGGAAGGTACCTCCGCTCAGTTGAGTGGTAGGGGTGAACTTCATGGGGGGGGCTAGGGTCACAACCCTAGTTACCTTGAGAAAGTGTACTTTAGGCTACAAAAGAGAGATAAAAACACTTAAGTTAGTCTCAGCATCAACAAAGGGTTTTAAGGGGGGCTTTGCCTGGATCAAGCCCTCCAAGAAAGACATGGCAGTGACTTTTTCTTACTCCCCCCTGGAGTACTAGTTCATGAAGCTAGTAGGACCAAGGAAAAAGGCTGAAATATTCCCAAATTTACCTTAAAAAATGCATTAAACTTACCAAAAACATTGTCATCACTTCATAGAAGCCTATCACACTGTAGGGACCCTTGAAAAACAGTGTAGTGTACCGTGAATGATGTCCCTTCGAAGGGGCATTCCTCAAAAGTCGCCGGCGTGCGGCGAAAACTTTTGGAAAAAGTGTGGGGGCAGTGGGAATTGAACCCAGGACTCCCTGTCCAGAGCACATGTGTCTGTCCACTAGGGTACAGTCGAACGCTCTAATGCGGACGGTTATCGCCGTATAAACAGCGTTTTAGTAAACGTCCTGACCAAGGGCCAGGGCGGAGCAATACTCCCAATGGAGGACACAAACCCCCAGGAGCTGGAAAAAATAGCAAATGGAACCAGCAGGGAGTGATTCCTGCGGTTTTGCGGAAGGGGTTGCGATTTAGCAAGTGAAATCGTTGAAAATCGACGAAACCACGCGGGAAATCGTCATTTTTACACATAACTTAAAGACGCAGACAAGCGCAAAGGAAGCGGACGCCAAGAAAAGGGTTGCGCAAGCGAAAACGGCTTTTGGAAAAGAAGGTATGAGCCGTAGTTTTTAAAGTTTTAAAGAAAATTTTTGCACCGTTGCATCAAAATTTTTATAAACTTCAGAGTAAAGCATTCAAAACCAGCCCACACCACAGAGCAGTTCAACAACCCGTCTCTCAGGTATGTCTGTGTCACTTCACACTTACGCATTGTGCTCGTGTTGGTTGTTCCGTCAAAACGTTAGGGTTGTCAACGCTGTGCTCGTTGGGGGGTCGGGTGTTCATCTCTCGTGCTCTGCACAGGTGAAAGCAGGAATGAAAGGTATGTGATGCGAATGGAGCGCGCAGCGCGCACGTAGGGTTAGAATATGCGCTGTGCTCGCGATGCATGTGCCTAATCTAGGCATCCACACGCTGTATCGCTTCACCTGTATCCTTAATTCACCCTTGTTTCCTTCTTCACAGGTAAGCGTTTGTTCGTGTGCGGCCGTGGCGTTCAAGTTGAGTTGCTTAAAACGCTTAGGTTTGTTTCGTGTTCGTTTCAATGCGGCATTCACACGATGCATGGTGAGTAAGGTAGGTTAGCCCAGGAGGAGCTCACCTCCTGGTTGAGTCTGTGGTTAAGCCTCCCTTCCCTGCGTGCACATGATGCATTAAAGGGTAGGCCACGCGAATTGCGCACGGTAAACCTTGTTTAGGTTACCCAGAGGCTCCTCGGTACGTTCTTTAAGAGAACCCGAGGAGTTTCTTAAAGCTTGCTTGCTTGACACGAGTAGCTGCATCTGCAGCGTGTTTGCGAACAGCGTATTATAGGTCACACTGAGAAGGGTATAATACCTGGAGTGTGGCTTGGTTCCACAGTCGCAAACGCCCCTTCATCTGCCTCTTTTGTACAGGTGGGAGAGGTTAAGGGTGATTGGTGCACGCAGCAGCTGCCTTCGGCGGCTACCATTTTTCTGCCCCAGCAAAACAGGGGCGCTGATCACAAATCAAATCACTGTGCCTCAGCCAGTACTGGCGAGGACAGTCCGACCTCAACGACATCTGCGCTGTGCAAGCAACGAGAGCACCCCTTCCCTCCAAGCCCTAGCAGGGGAAACGCGTTGTGGCGTCCCCTGTTAGGCCACAGCTGCTTAGGAGCGCTGTGTTCTCTTGCCATTTCACAGGAGGGTCGCTAGGACCCAAGAGACCTTCACCTTCGCAACGCCCAGTAGAGTGTGCGTGTAGGAGTGGTAGTCCTGAGTGGGGGCTAGAGCCAGTTGCCCAGTGCTCGCCCACCAGGATGGTGCCACTGTAGGGTGTGTAGGACCTGTAGGGGGTGTGTCACTGTCCCACCCTTTTCCTGCAATTTTAGCGGGGTTGGTGGGCTGTGGCAGTGGTTAGGTCAGTGTTTTGGCCACATAGCAAAACGGCGTTTTGCATGCCTTCATAGCTTTTGGCCACCCCTCCCTGTAGTAGACAGATAGGTAGGGAAAACAATACCTGGATTAGCACGCTGGGTATTCCCCCAAGGTTTTGCGCCAGCACAGAAATTGGGCGCATAGGGGAGGGGAGACCCGGGGCGTACCCCGTGGCATCAATAAGCCAACCCTCCAGGTTCAGCAAGGGCGCAGACTTGGGTATAATTAGGACACCACTTCTGCGGCTTGCTCTCAGGACCTTAGGACTAGCACACTCACACAGACATACGTAGCACACTTAGGGGTATGGTAAACCCTGTAAGGAAGGGTAGAACCCCATGGGTCTGGACCAGTCAGGGGTCCTAACTGTGGGCTCGCTTGTCCCCAAGGAGGGAAGACACACCTTGCCTCATAACACCTTGCTTGTCATTCCCCCCTGGTGTAGAAAGCCACCGTTCTTCGTTGGCTCACCAAGGTCATTACATTAGGGCAGTACCCATGCAACACATGGTCAACAAGGCAAACACTCGCTGGGTGGCTGCAATCTTGATAAGCGGCCACCTGGCTCACGCTGGAAACCATAGGCGTGGGTCTGCAGGGCACAGACAGGGTCAGTAGACTGACACAGGGTAATTAGTTTCGCTTCTTACGCTGGGACATAGTCTCAGCACGGGTTAGGAGCTGCCCCTCGTTGTTCTCAACGAGGTAAGTGCGGAAGATGGGGTTGATACTCCCATCTGGTTGTATGAAGGCTGACATAGGTTCCCAGGTCGCCTCGGACAACCCATAGCCATCCCACAGGGTAAGGAATTTCCAGCCCTGTTTATACTCGTGGCGAGCAATACCTGCAACCACGTAGTAACCATCGACTGCCATCTCATCGGCAGTCATCTCTTCGAGTTCGTCTGCCTCCTCTGGACTGGCAGCGTTCTCTAGGTCTATACGTTCAATCTCACTGTCGCTGAGGCGCCACTCATCCCAAGACAAGTCGTCAGGGGAGTGATAGTGCCTCAACTGCTTAGGAGCACATAGCAGTTCACCACCTAGAAGTGGACTGCACCTGACATGGATCCTGGATCCATCTATCCTGATGATACGATAGGGTCCAAAGTAAGGGTCCTGTAGGCAGTTACGTGGCCAGGAGGGTAGGCGTGAATGGTGTACCAAAACAAGGTCACCAACTTTGAAGCTGGCAGGTCGCCGTAGGCGGTTCCGTCGGCTCTGTTCACGGTCACGAATGTGCCTCAGGTTAGTACCAGCCTGGTTAGCCAGAGACTGCTTGTGTTCTAGCCAATCTCCCACAGGACTCTTGAAGTCCTCAGGAAAGGGGGTTTTGAAGAACCAAGCAGGTCGTCCTCCATGGAACAGTTCGTTGGGGGTGAAACCCGTAGAAGAGCTCCGCTGTGAGTTCATGGACAGAACTGCCCAGGGCACTAGGCGTACCCAGTCCTTGGTGCGTTCCTGTTTCATCAGGATTCTTAAGTTTTGCTCCACCACACGGTTCTGTCTCTCACAGAGAGGGTTAGACGTGTGAGTGTAGGGCACACCTGTGGTTACCTCCACGTTGAGGGCATTTAGCACTCGTTTGTACCACCCAGTGTCACTGCGGATGCGTACATCTTCATCAGAGTGCACCTGTTTAGGTGCTCCATAGGGTTCGAACCATTGTTCGACCAACATTTTTACAGTCTGCTCACCTGTGATTTTCTTATTGCAAGGGAACACACGGGTGAAGCGAGATAGACCACAGGTGACCACGAGGCAACTATCATAGCCGCCAAAGCGTGGTAAGCCGTGGATGTAATCCACGTAGAGAAGAGAGTTAGCACAATAAGGTATGGGTAAGCTGGATATTAGACCCCTATCCCTACTGTCGCTCTGCTTGCTGGCATGACAGCCACAAGCATCCACAATGGTCTGCATACGCGACCTCAGTTCAGTCAGGGTTAGACTAGAGTAGAAACACTCACGGAAGAAGTCCACTGAGCGATTAGCGCCAGTGTGACCAGAACTGAGATGGGACCACTGTAGGCACCCATCCAGTCGTGCCTCAGGCACCACAATTCGGTCCTCGTAGAAGAGGTACTGATTGTTTTTATACCACTGGTGCCCGTCAATGACACGGGGTTTGAGACCAGTGTTGAGGGTTTGGAGAATTTCTTCATACTCTGACTGATAGTCGGTTAGACTCCAACCCTCCAGGATTCCAGCAGTGCGCATGGACAGGTCAAGCTGGACATCCATACGCTGGAAAGCCTCTTTGGCGAGCGCCTCAGAGCTCTCACCAATAAGCGCATCGAAGTTGTTGCGCGATATATAGTCAGACAGTTCATTCTTAATCCCGGGGATATGATGCACTGTCAGCCTGAACTGGCTCAGGTAAGTCCACCACCGTTTTAGCTTCGCTTTTTCTGGTGGTGGGCCCTTCTGAAAAGACTTCACAGGCTCCTGGTCACACAGCCAGACAATAGGGTTAGACCCCAGGAGTCGGGATTGTGAAGATAGCACCAACATACCGGCCAGGAGTTCCTGGTCATAGGTGCTGTAGTTGGAACGCGCTTGGTTCCACTTCCAATTCCAGTGTCCCAGTGGGACCAGTCGCCACTCACTGGTAGGATAGTCATGTTTCAACGAACCATCACGGTTCAGTCCAGTAGTACGATAATGGCAGTGGGTTAGCTCAGCGGGGTTAAGCTCCTGCCATTGATAGATCGTACCTCCCCCCCCTACATCACTGGCATCAGTGATCAGGACTATCTCGCCCTCAGGGCGGGGAACTCCCAGGCAGTTGGAGGAGGCAATCTTCTTCTTCAACTCTTGGAAACACTCTTCCTCTCTGGAGGTCCACCTCCAGGGAGTAGTTTTCTTGATTAGGTCAGTGAGGGGTGCAGAGGAGTAAGTAAAATTGTGGATGTGACGCCGATAGAAATTACAGGCGCCCACAAAACTCCTCACATCGTGTAGACCCTTCTTAGGGTCATCGCGAATCTGCATGTCCTGTAGGGGCTGCATCTTGGACGCGGCTGGTTTCCACCAGCCATACCCCACGTCGAAACCCAAATACTCCATCTCCTCTTTCATGAACTCACATTTTTCGAGTTTGATTCGGAGATGGTTTTCTTGACAAACAGTGAAGAATTCACGGAGGAGAAGGACATGGTCCTCTTTGGTATTAGTACCCAAACTCACGTCGTCGATGTGAGCCTCCATTTCTGCACCCCGAGAAATCAACTCTTGTACTAGAGGCCTGCGCCTCAGTATGTACAAAATTTTGTTCATAAGCTCCTGGAAGAGCGCTGGGGCGTTAGCCACCCCGAAAGGCATAACCTTCCACTTGAAGACACGACCCTTAGGGGTTATAAAGGCAAGCAGCTCCTGGGCTGCGGCGGTTAGGTCAACCTGCCAGAAACCAGAGCGTTTGTCCATTTTGGTCTTATACCTGCATTTGGCAATACGCTCCAGGGTGTTTTCCATGTTAGGAATACTCCCTGAGTGGTTCTGGGTTTTCTTGTTGACCTCACCATAGTCTACAACAAGACGTAGAGCAGTCGACCCTGGTTTAGCAACAAGGAAACAGGGGCTGCAGTGATGGGGATAGTCCCCATTTTTGTACTCTTCAACGAGGCCAGCATCAATGCATTCTTGGATCTGGCGCTCGATTTCTTCAACCTGTTCCTGTGGAGCGGGATAGGGACGACGCCTCACTCGCGTCTTTTCAAATTCTGGTTTCAATTTCAGGTCCATCTGGACCAGTTTTTTGCAAGATAGGGGAGGCGGCAAGGCGCCGAACACCTCCTCATAGGTTATAAGCAGTGTCTTCAGGCGGGGGTCAAGGTTAAGACTCTCGACTTTCTGAAGGAAATCCTCCTCAGCATGGAGGTTGCTTTTTCCATGTTCTTTCTTTTTATGCCGATCGGCAGTTTCGGCAGGTACAGTACCATCGTCCCACTCAGGGGGACATTGCTGCCCATAGTGTAGAGAGTACACTAGAGGTATCTCAGGATCAGGCAGCGTATAGAACTCATCGTCCTCCTCAGACCAGATGGAGTATTTCCAGGTCTGTCTGAGGTATTGCAGCCGCTCTTGGCGCTCAATACCTTCGGCCTTCAGGTACAACAGCCGTCGGAGTTCTTGCGTGTCATGCTCAGACAAGGGCATGTTATTAGCAGCAGGCCGTGCCAGAGCATCAGTACTCTGGGCCACGGGTTCACCTGTGTGCACAGGCTGCATGTGTAGCACTGGTTTCCCAACAGAGGAAGCGGGTTCAGAGGTTGACTCTAGATCTACCTCCTCTAGCAACAGCTGGGCTAGGAAAGCACTATGTTTTAGGTCAACACAGCTGGGATCAACAGAGGGAATAGTGCTGGCGATCTCAGACAGTTGGTCGTCAGCATCCTCTTTTACAGCTGCAGGTTCCAGATAGTCATCAGGAGACTCACACCCTGTAAGTGTGGCAGATAGGTGCTCAGGAGATCGATTTTTGAGATCATAAAGGGTCAGGCCTCGATTTTCGGCCATGACCTCTTTTAGTAGCACCTGGTCCAGGTCACACAGGGGTACAGGATTGAGAGATCCATCGATGATGGACAGGAAACTGGCCCACTCAGGGGCCTGCATAGCTGTGTCTGAGTCCTCAGGCACATAGATGGGGCCGTCGGGGAGTTGCACTCTTCCCACGGTCATTCGGTCAAGCATACGGTGCCAGTAAGCATGTTCACCAGAGCAACCCCAGTCAGGGGTGCACATAACAACCCTTCCTCCCTCATAAGCGATCTTGGTTAGAACCTTCGCGAGCAGGGAGAAGGGAGGGTTAGCATACGCTAGGCCCATTGCTTTCCAGAAGAAACGGAAAGCATTGTTCATTTGTTTCGAGCAGTACAACTGCATGATGTGCTGTTGTTGGCTCGCAAACAATTCCACCTGGATCTCATCCAGGTTTACCTGAAGGGCCGCCAGTCCATTTTCGAGAACATGACGGGCCAGTTGGTAGTTTTCAGTACGATAGTTCGTCTTGGCTGCGTAGCGCAGCCCAGACTCTTTTCGTCCTGACAGCTCCAAAGGAACGGAGAATAGCCCACTGCCAAAGTCGCAGTGCAAAGAGTAAGGACGCTGTAGGGACAGCATTTTAACCTGGGGGTTTCTTCTTAGAAAGTCAGTGCCAATGACAATGTCAAAGGCGTCGGTGTCCAACACTCTGCAGTGTTGGGTCACGGTTTCGTCGCCCAGACATATGGTCACATCGACCCCCCCAAAAGGAATGGATGGTACGCCCATCCCCTACTCTTATGGCCACAGTCTTAGTCTTCCTGAAAGTTTTAAGCAGGCGCCGGGCCACTATGGAAAGTGTTGCACCGGTATCAAGCACTGCTCGAAAAACCTGATCCCCGATTTTCACGAGGATCCAGAAAACCAAGTCCTCCTCTTCGGAGCCGCCCCCCTATTCCTCATCAGGGAATTTCACATCCACTCCTGCAGCCATGAGGGACTTGGCCATCCAGGCCAAGCGCCTCTTCTTAGAATTATTCCCCTCAGGGGTAGCGTTATCCCCTTGGGGGCGCTTCTGGGGGACACCTGCGGCGGGAGCGGGTGTGGCAGCAGGAGTAGGTGTAGCAACGGGCGCTGATGAGCGCCTCTGGGGGTTAGGGGGTCCAGTCTTACCACCCCCCTTGCCACCTCCTTTACCTTTATCCCCATTCGGGGGATTTCTGGCGGGCGTCGGGGTCTTCTGGCGCTCCGCCTCCTGACGCTTGAGTTTGTCACTCTCGCGTTTCTTGATGTGGCATTCGTCCTCATAGTGACGACGTTTGCCACAGTAACCACAGGTGATGGTACACCTGAAGTGGTCCTGATGGGTCACAGTTTTCCCATCTTTAGTATGCTGCTGACGTTTCATCTGCAGCATACAGCCACTGCGGAGATCGCAGTCAGAGGCATGACAAGGTCCCCCCTTGTCATTGACAGGTCGGCAGTAAAACAGGGGGGGTGTGCCTGCATCAGTTGGAACCTCGTTCATGGCACGTAGGTTGCCCCTCCCTTTACCGCCTCCCTGGTTGGTGTTAGTGGGATTTTTATGCCCCTTCCCTTCGCCACGTTCGGGGGTAGGGGTACCACCTCGTCCCAAATGCTTCTTGAGGAACTTCTCCATGTGGGAGTCGTTCTCTCTCTCAAGAGCTAGCTCAATCAAGAGATCCACCAGTGTATCATACGAGTGGGTCCTGCTCTTCCTCTCAGAGGTGGAGCGGCAATCATCCCACGTACGCTGGGGGATCTTACTCATGAGCCACAGGTGGGGCTCAGTGGCTCCGTAGGAGCCCACATTCATCCTCGAAAATAAGTACTCCAAGTCGCACACATACTCAGAAAATCGCGCAGCGGATGGAAACTCCGGGAGCATAGGTAGCTCCTCGATCTGTGTGCGTACGCTGAGGTCAGTCTCATAGACTGGAAATGTTTTCTCTAACCTCAGGAGTACCTCCGCCCAGGTAGAACAGGTTTTCACAATCTGTTTGACCTGTTTTTGCAAAAATTTCTTTTTGCAAGAGCGTTTTAGCAGTGAACATTCGGTGGCCACATCCACATGGGATTGGCCAGTCAACAAAAGGAACTCCGCAAATTCTTCTGCCCATTCAGGCAGATTTTTGGGGTCGAACTCCGGCAGTTCCAGCTGGATGTTCGCCTGGGCAATTGGTCTGCCCGTCTTCCCACCCCCCGGAGTTAGGCCTGTAGGCGACACGCCGGCAAGAGGGGCCAGGGCTGACAGCCCTCTTCTCTCACTCTCTGTGACAGGCACGTCCTGTAGATCCGCCATAGGCACAGTCCTGGTACGGGGGTGAAAGGGGCTGGGGCAGGTAACCTTAGGCAACAGCCTTGAGACCCTCGATCTCTTGAGATCTTCGGCCAGGGTACTCAGCCCTGGAGAGAGAGAGAGGAACTCAGGCTTGGGTAAGGGTTCTGCAATACCCAGTTTAGCCTTAATGGCCTCTGATAAGGCCGTCACATCTGGATCTTCTGATCCAGACAGGAATTTGGCCAGCAGCTCGGCCGTTTGATCCAGGGCACCGTAGGTTGGCCTTGGATGGTGTTCTTCGACTCGTGTTGGCTCCACTTCGGGAGCCCTTGGGGTTGGATACTCAGGTCGTAGTCGTCTTGGCAGGGATGCAGTGGACGGAGGACCTGAGTGTGCGTAGGACCCTAGAAGAAAAGTTTATAGTGTTTTCAGCACTGTGTTTTTGCTTCTCCTGCTGCTTGTTGTTGCTGTAGGGTGTCCTGCTGCTGGTTTTGGATGATGAAAAGCTTTTGTTTGTTGAAATACAGTAAAGCCAACTCAATCCAGGATAGCCCAAGCCAATAGTATGCAAGGAGAAGGTAATTCAGGATCAAAGCATGAAGGGCTGCAGTGTAAACAGTGAAAGATGATTAGGTATTCACAGAAACTGCAACTCAGGATACAAATGAATGCATATTCACAGAGATAGCTGAAATGTTTTGGGAAAAGAGTTAGAAAACTGCCTCAGGATCACTCTCTCTCCATAGTGCCATCTTAGGAGATGTGCACTCTTTGTTTTGGCTCCCATATGTGCTGAGGTGGCATGGTATGTGGCGATGAGGTCACTGCCATGTCACATGGGATCTTCCTACTTAGTTGGGATCTTCCTACTTAGTTAGGCTGACCGGGAATTGAACCCAGGACCTCTCAAAAAGAGGTGCCTAACCCCCTATGGTGCATACCACTAGGGCAGATAAGTATTCATGGAAAAACATAGATAAATTCATAGGTTCTACCTTAGGTATGTCAGTACTCAGTCAACTCAGGAAAAGATGTTTTACTTCTGATTGAAAGGGGATTAAGGGGTCCACTCAATATCCTGATTGGGTGTTTGGTTCCATAGGTCAAAATGTGTTCTCACCACTTTTGGCTGGACCAATACTAAGATAAAAATGCATGGATGCTCAGTGCATCTCTAATACAACTAGAGTATGTCCCAAAGCAATGGAAAAGCACTTTTTCTTACTCCCCCCTTGTGCTGTGGTGGCCACCACTGTCGCATTTTAGGAAAAAGGGAATTTTTCTTGGCCTTTCCTTGGTTTCCACATCTACTTTAAAATACCTACAGTCTCCCTCACACCGAAAAATGGGCGCTCACCATGGCTGGCGTCCTTTTGCTGCTCTGATTGTACAGTTTCCTACAGAAGACTCAGCGCTCTTGGCGCTGCCGGGGCTCCTGTGGCTTGGTTGGGTTAGATTGGGAGCATGCCAAACATGTGCATATGCATCCCTTCCTCCAAGACGCAGCGTCGACACAACCCAAACGCAAGACACATTATACACACTCGCATGGGTTCTCGTAAACCTGCTGGCGACCTGTGACCTGTCTTAGGGCGTAGGGAGTCGAAAAGAAATTAATTTGCCCCTTGGTGGGGTCTTGGTTCTGCTCAGTCTCTCCAGGCACCTGCGTTTCGGCCCGAACACGGCCTACTCAGCGAGGCTGCGCGTGGGTATCTGCAGAGGCAGGAATGGGAGAATTATGGACGAATCCACGCAAAAACGAAGCGACGACACCGAAATCCGTCAAATGACGGCGCAGAATTTTTCTGAAACGACACACCTGAGCAGAATCCAATTGTGCATCTTCAGCACATTTTTATAGAAATTATAGTCATCTCTGGATTTTTTTTAAGTCCAGAAATTCATACGTACAAAATGGCGGCGCGCAGGAGCGGCTCCTAGCGAAGCGCCGGAAAATGGAAAAATAATGGAATTATAAACGTATGTATCACGTAGTCTTAAAAATGACGAGACACACATTAATAAACAAACGTACAGATTCCACCCACACTAATAGAAGCTTCAAAAATTCAAGAATTCGAAAATCAATTGAAAAGACTTCAATGAATCAGGTATAAACTACAGGTATGCTCGTCTTGCATGCCGCATACACATTGCTCGTCTCGAGTCTCCGTGACCGAGTCGTGTAGCAGCGTTAACAACGATAACCACGATAGAACGCGGTAGAGGGATTGATTAGAAAGATTGCAGATGATTAGCCGTCAGATCAGGGTGATTAGTCATACACACAAGTGCATAGCAACGTTCTTCGCGTGCGCCCCTTTTGTTTTCTCTCCTTGCTTCACTTCCCAGCGGTAGGTAAGGTAGGTACGCCCAGGCGGGGCCACCCCCTGGTGGAGTCAAGATTGTTGCGGAGATGGGCAGGTTTGCCCACGTGATCGTGCATAGTCGTGCATGCACACACGCATTAAAGGGTAGGCCACGCGAAGTGCGCACGGTAAACCTTGTTTAGGCTACCCAGGGGCTCCTCGGTACGTTCTTTAAGAGAACCTGAGGAGTCCCTTAACGCTTGCTTGCTTGATAAGGGTAGCTGCTCCATGCAGCGTGTTTGCGGACAGCGTATTATAGGGCACACTGAGAAGGGTATAATACCTGGAGTGTGCCTTGGTTCCTCCGCCGCAAACGCCCTTTCATTTGCCTTTGTTTTACAGGTGGGCAGGTAGGGTGAGTGGTGCAGCAGCAATTTTTTTTATGCCCTGCTAAACAGGGGCGCAGATCACACAAACAAATAACTCCGCTCCGCCTGTGGCAGAGCAGGGAGTCCGACTTCATCGACATCTGCGCTTTGCACACGCGAGCACTCCTTCCCTCCAAGCCCTTGCAGGGGAAACGCGTTGTGGCGTCTCCCGTGAGACCACAGTTGCTTAGCAGCGCTGTGTTCTCTTGTCACTTCACAGGTGGGTCGCTAGGACCCTCGAGAACTTCCTCTTCGCAACGCCAAGTAGAGTGTGCGTGTAGGAGTGGTAGTCCTGCGTGGGGGCTAGAGCCAGTTGCCCAGCGCTCGCCCACCAGGATGGTGCCACTGTAGGGTGTGTAGGACCTGTAGGGGGCGTGTCACTGTCCCACCCTTTTCCTGCAATTTTAGCTGGGTTGGTGGGCTGTGACAGTGGGTTAGGCTAGTGTTTTTGGCCACATAGCAAACAGGCGTTTTGCATGCCTTCATAGCTTTTGGCCACCCCTCCCTTTAGTAGACAGGTAGGTAGGGAAAACAATACCTGGATTAACACTCTGGGTATTCCCCCAAGGTTTTGCGCCAGCACAGAAATTGGGCGCATAGGGGAGGGGAGACCCGGGGCGTACCCCGTGGCATCAATAAGCCAACCCTCCAGGTTTAGCAAGGGCGCAGACTTGGGTATAATTAGGACACCACTTCTGCGGCTTGCTCTCAGGACCTTAGGACTAGCACACTCACACATACGCTTTGGCAGGTAAGGGTAAGGTTCAGTCCCTAGCTTTAGTCTTGGAGGCAAGCGCCTCAGCGAGCCTCAACAACTCACCAAGGTTGTTCTGGGACAAGTAGTCAACCAGAACTGAGTTTAGGCGTCCCTCAGGTAGAACAAATGCAGAGAAGGGCTCCCAGGTGGCCTCTTCGACTCCAAACCCTTCCCAGAGGGTGAGGAAGCGCCAACCCTGACGATAGCGGTGGCGTAGGACAGACTTCACCAGGTAGAAGCCCTCCTTAGCCATCTCCTCGGCGTTCATGTCGGGGAGTTCACCTTCAACTTCCATAGGGCTGGCAGCCCCTTGTAGGTCCAGAGCGGCGATTTACTCGTCGTTCAGCTCCCACTCCTCCCCACAGAGGTCTTCAGGATCATGGTAGCGCTTCAGGTGTTGAGCGGCGCACACCAGGGTCCCCCCTAGACGGGGAGAACACCGCACGGTGATACGGTGCCCATCCACAGATAGGATCTTGTACGGCCCGAAGTATGGGTCATCGCTGGTAGAGCGTGGCCAGGCGGGTAGTCGACTGTGGTGCACCAGCACCCAGTCCCCTTCTTGGTAGGTGGCCGGTACACGGTGCTTGTTCTTCTTGTTCCACTGACGCTCCCTCACTCTCTGGAGCATAGCCTTGGCCTTGTCCACCTTCGCTTGTTGCTCTTGGACCCATTCACCCACAGAAGAATGGGTGTCCTCTGGATAGGGGGCATGTAGGAACCACGCCGGGCGCCCCATGAATAGCTCATGTGGCGAGTAGCCAGTAGCTGAACTCTCTTGGGAGTTCATCATCAAGGATATGACGGGGAGTAGTCTCACCCAGTCTCTGGTGCGTTCAGTTTTGCACCATATCCTGACGTTCTCCTTCAGGACACGAATCTGTCGCTCACATAGGGGGTTGCTCGTGTGAGAGTAGGGAATCCCCGTAGACACCTGGACATTGAGGGACCTCAGGACCCTCTTGTACCAGCCAGTATCTGAGCGTACTCGTACGTCCTCATCGGAGTTGATCTCCTTGGGCGCCCCATAGACACAAAACCACTCCTCCAGGAGTATCTTGATAGTCTCCTCTCCGGTAATGTGCTTGGTACATGGGAACACCCTGGTAAACCTGGTCAACCCACAGGTTACTACGAGGGCGAAGTCATAGCCCCCGAACTTCGGCATCTCCGTGTAGTCCACGTATAGAACACTGTTAGCACAGTGAGGGATGGGCAGGGTCGAGTAGAGACCTCTGTCCCTGATATCCCCTGGTTTACAGGACCTGCACGGGCACTTGTCCACGATAGGCAGGAGCGTCTTCCGCAGCTGGTCGTCAGTCCACGTAGTGTGGAACCACTGCTTCAACAGCCTCAGGGTACGGTCAGCACCCACATGACCACTGGACTCATGGGTCCACTTCAGCAGCGCTGGGACTCGGTCACTAGGCACCACGATGCGGTCCTCGTGCCAGAGGTAGCTCTTGTCCCGCTTCCACTGGTCTTGGTTGACCAGGAGGGGTTCAAGGCGTTTCTCCAGGCGCCGGTAGATATCCCCAAACTCCTGTAGGTACTCCGATTGTTGGAGTCCATCCAGGGGGCGTATCATGGTCATGTTCAGGTCCAGGTGTACGTCCATACGGCTGAACGCTTCCTTAGCCAGCGCTTCAGACCGGGCACCAATCAGGGCGTCGAAGTTGTTGCGGCTGATGTAGTCGGCACACTCGTTCTTCACTCCCTGGATATGGTGTACCGTCAGCCGTAGTTGACTGAGGTAGGTCCACCAGCGACGTAGCTTGGCCTTCTCAGGTGGGGGGCCCTTCTGGAAACTGCGGACCGGTTCTTGGTCGCATAGCCAGACCACAGGGTTACTCCCCAACAGTCGTGCTTGTGAGGATAGCACCAGCATACCCGCGAGCAGTTCCTGCTCATAGGTGGAGTAGTTCCCTCTGGCCTGGTTCCACTTCCAGTTCCAGTGGCCCAGAGGTACTAGGACCCACTTGTCGTCAGGGTAGCTGTGCTTGAGGGTTCCATCTCGGTTGAGACCTTCCGTCCCCCATTGGGAAATGGCCGAGTCGAACTCCTCCTTCTCTAGTGCTTGCCATTGGAACAACGTTCCACCACCGCCCACATTGCTGGCGTCGGTCACCAGGATAATCTCCCCTTGTGCCCTAGGCACGCCCAAGCACTTAGCGTTGGCTACCTTGTCTTTGAGCTCGTCAAACGCTTGTTGCTCTTGTGGGCCCCAGCGCCAAGTAGTACTCTTCTTGATCAAGTCAGTCAGTACCGCGCTGGTGTAGGTGAAGTTTTTGATGTGGCGGCGATAGAAGTTGCACGCCCCAATGAAACTGCGTACATCATGAAGTCCTTTCTTGGGGTCTTCGTGTCGTACCTTGGCATCCATCAGGGGTTTGGCCTTAGAGGCCGCTGGGGTCCACCACCCATAGCCAACGTCAAACCCCAGGTACTGCATGGTCTCCTGCATGAACTCACACTTCTCCAGCTTGAGTCGTGTGTGGTTCTCCTGGCAGACCGCAAAGAACTCACCCAAGAGGATTAGGTGATCCTCCTGGGTATTGGTCCCGAGGCATACATCGTCGATGTGAGCCTCCATCTGGGCCCCACGGGATATGAGCTCCTGCACCTTAGGTCTCCTTCGTAGGATGGACAAGATCTTGTTCATCAGCTCTTGGAACAGAGCGGGGGCGTTAGCCACGCCGAATGGCATGACCTTCCACTTGAATACCCTCCCCTGAGGGGTGATGAAGGCCAGTAGTTCCTGCGCGTTGGGCGTCAGGTCCACTTGCCAGAATCCACTTCGCTTGTCCATCTTGGTCTTGTAGCGACAGGAGGCTATCTTCTCCAGGGTAGACTCCATATTGGGAATGGACCCTGAGTGGTTCAGCGTCTTCTTGTTCAGCTCTCCATAGTCCACTACCAGCCGTTTGGCTGTAGACCCAGGTTTAGCCACCAGGAAACAGGGGCTGCAGTGTAGGGGGTAGTCCCCATCCTTGTACTCCAGGACTAGGCCAGCGTCGATACATTCTTGTATCTGTCGCTCAATCTCGTCGGCCTGCTCTTTAGGAGCTGGATAGGGTCTCCTCCGGATCTTGTGACCCACGAACTCGGGTTTCAGCTTGAGGTCCATCTGTACCAGCTTGTCGCATGAGGCTGGAGGGGGTAGTTCTCCGAACACCTCCAGATAGGTCCTTATCAGCTTTTGTACCCGCGGGTCCAGTACCTTGATCTTGTCCTCCATGTCCTCGTCGGAGTGTAAGTTGCTTGCCCCTTGAATAGACGTCGGGAGGTGGTCCTCCACCGACTCTTCGCCCGCGGTAGCATCCTTCAGCCCTTGGTAGGCATACAGAAGGTCTTGCTCAACCATCTCCGGTGGACGATGGCAACATAGGCACGCTTTAGGGGGTTCACATACACATTCCTCCGAGAGGTCGTCCTCATCTGGGGTCCTCACATGGGCACCCCATACGCTCTTCATGAGCTTGAGATCTACCTCCCTTTGCCAGGTGGTGATCTTCTGTTCGAGGTCCTCCTTCAGTTGGGATAGGTCTCCCATACGTCCTTGCTTCAGTGGCCACGAGCTGCGGGTAGGCTTCGCGTAGCATAGCTTTTTCGCCACCAACTTCCTCTTGGAATCCACATACTCCCTGAGCCTGGATCGAGGGTCCAGCTCTTCATCCACGGGGTCTTCCACCCTCATGGAGAGTAGGGGTTTTAGTGGGGCGACGTACTCGGCGTTCTCCACTTCTTCCACCGCAGTCTGCACGAAGAAGGCGTCGTGCTCAGTTTCGTCGTCTGAGTGGATAGAGCTAGGTAGCTCAGATAGTCCACACTCAGAGACTCCATCAGGAACAGGTACATGACAGGGAGAGTTGGGGGCGTTGGTGTCAGTCACGACGTACTCATCTCCTCCGGGTGTAGTTTCAACAGCATCTTGAGGTCGTAGACGATCCTTCAAGTCACCCAAGGCGAGTCCATCGCTTTCTCGTTGTATAGCCTGGACCAGAGTAGGGTCCAGGTCTTCCCAGGGGATGGTGGTAAGACTTCCGTCCACCACGCTGAGCATACTCCCCCATCCGGGCTTCCCAATGGGCGTCTTGCGTCCCAGAGGCACGTAGATGGCCTCATCAGGTAACCGCACAGAGCTGATAGTCAGCTTGTCAAGGAGGGTTCGCCAGTACTCGTTGCCCCCATGGGCTCCCCAATCGGGGGAACACAGGACCATACGGGAACGTTCCAAGGCCACCTTGGTCAGCACCTTCCCCAGTTCACTGAATCTGGGGTTCCCGTAGGCCATCCCGAAAGAGGGCCAGTAAAATTTGTAGCTGCAGTTCTTCCCCTTGCTGCAGTATAGGTCCAGTACATGCTGCTTGTCGCTGGCGAACAGTTCCACACTTAGGTCTTCTCGAGAGTAACCCAACTCCTTCAGACCTTGGTCTAGGACTTCCCCCAATAGTTGATAGTCCTCAGTTTTGGAGGCCGCCATCATGTTCGAGGGCTCCTCCTTCGATAGTCTCAGGTAACTCGAGGTATGTTCCGACTGCTCCAGTGGCACAGACTCTCTGCCACTGCCGTGGTCCACGTACAGGAGGTAGGGCGCTTGCAGCGTCAGGGATTGTATCTGGGAGTGCTGCACGAAGAAGTCAGTACCCAGTACAAAGTCGAAGGCATCAGTGTCCATCACATAGAACCGATGGGCGATAGTCTTGGAGCCCATAGGTACCTCCACTTCGCAGTCCCCGCAGCTGTGCACCACATGTCCATCCCCCATCCGTATAGCGGCGGTGGTCATGGTGTTCTTCAGGCTCCCACAAGGTAAAATTTTCTTGGCCACTATCGATATTGTGGCTCCAGTATCCAGTACCCCCAGGTATTCACGTCCCCCTAGTCGGATACGTACCCAAAACACCAGGTCTTGGGTGCCACCAGAGCGTCCCCGTCAGAACTCCGCGGGACAGGTCACCTCGAACCCCTTGTTCCGCAATTTGCGGGCCATCCTCATGAAACGGCTTCTCTTCTTGGCGTTGCCGTCGTCACCACCTTCATGCTCACGCTTGGCTCCTTGTTCTTGCTGGGCCTGCGTCTGTGAGCGTGTGGTAGGTCCAGACTGCCCTCCAGAGGGCTCGGAGTTCCCCCCTGGATTAGGGTTGGGGTTACCTCCGTTCTTGTCCTTGTTCTTGTTGTCGTTCTGGCGATTAGCGCCTCCTCCTCGTCCGCCTTGACCCTTGTCTTGACCACCTTGACCACGTCCTTTCGACTTGCCCTTGCCGGAGTCGTTGCCTTTGGCCTTGCCTCCACCTTTGCCTGAGCTTTTGCCAGGATCTTCCCCCTTAAGCTTCGCCGATAGGCGTTGCTTATGGTAGCACTCGTCCTCATAGTGCTTCCGCTTACCGCAGAATGCACACGTGATGGTGCAGCGGTAATGATCCGGCATCTTCACCTTGGCGCCGGTGATCTTTTCCTGCTGCTTCCCCTGGACAACAAAGCAGTCTCGCTGCTCGCAGTCGGAGGCATGCTGCAGGTGGCCCTGTTCATCTCTGGCATCACACCAGAATAGCTCCTTCACGTTCTCCATTAGGCGGGCGTGGGCGTGTTTGGGGGTAGTCCCCTGCCCAGGTCGGGACCCTTGGTACCCTTTGCCTCCAGAACCTCCACCACCAGGACGGTAGTGGTTCAGGTGTTGGTCGCTCTCCTTCTCCAGCGCCATCTCCAGGAGCAGCACGCATAGATCCTCGTAGCGGAGGGATCTAGCCTTGCGCTCAGCCGTCAGACGGCACTCGTCCCATAGCTCACGGGGGAGCTTGGAGCACAACCAAAACAGCAGGTCGTCGCTGCTGTAGGAACCGGGCGTCAGTCGTCCAGCCCAGTGGTCCAGGTCCGCCAACAGCTCGGAGACCCTGCCGGGTTTGGGGTTGTTGGGCAGGACGGGCAGGTTCTGGATCTCAGCCCTGATGGAGAGGTCGGTCTCGTAGGTTGGGTACTGCCTCTCCAGGGCAACCAACACGTCGGCAAAGGTGGCGGAGTTGGTGACGATCTGCCTGACCTGCTTCTCCAGGTACTTCGTCTTGCAGCACTGCAGGAGCAGGTCGCACTTCACTCGCCCACTCGCGTGGGTTTGGCCGGTCAGTCGTAGGAACCGGCCAAAGTTCTCAGCGAACTCGCTGAGGTCCTTGCCTGTGAATTCAGGCAGGTTCACCACTATCTTGGAGGTGGCAATAGCCTTCGCCTCCTGAGCTCGGCGTCCTTCAGGGCGTCGGGTCTTCTTCTTCTTCTTCTTCTTCTTCTTACCCTTGGAGTCCTCGGGGTCCTCAGGGTCTTCGTCATCCGATGGCGAAGAAGAAGTCATCGAAGGCGGCCCATCATCGGAGGGGTCTCCGCCTAGATCACTGGAGCCATAAGGCTCCACGTCCACCATAGCCCTTAGGGCTGTCAGCCCCAGCTGGTCCAGCTCGGCCCTCGTCGAGTTCGTCACGTGACTGTAGGGCGGCTGGGCTGTCCTCGGGACGAATGGGCTTCTTGGTACTGCTGCAGGAGTCGGCATCGGTCGGCTCCTCAGGCTCCCCAGGGTATTCGTCAACCCTGCCGCCAGGTGGTTAGCCTGTATTCGGTGGGGCGACATCCCCACTGTCGTCGGTGACGCATGGGACGGGATCATCAGGGGCTGCAGTTTCTCCCTGATCTCTTGCGTGAGGTCGCTCACGATTTTCGAAGTGGCTCCTTGGAGCACCTCGTTGATCTCCGACCGCGTCAGGGACCTGTTGGAGGATCTTCCCGATCCTCTACTCCTGCCTCCCAGAGACTGTGGTCCTCTCCTCAACCCACTCAGGGGTGCATACCCAGGTGTACACCCAGGAGCATACCCAGGAACTTCCATGTAGGTTCCCGTGGCGTGGAGTGGATGGGGATGGTCAGCCGCATACCAACGCGGCGCAGAGCTGGAAGCCACCGGCTCACTGGCAGTAGTTGCCTCAAGGAGCGCAGTGGTAGGTGGGCCCATGCCATAGGCGGGGTAGTGAGGCATGCCAGTAAAGCCTGTGCCCTCTGCCATAGGCTGGTTGGTTGTGGAAGTGGATGTAGCGGCGGCTGGGTGTGTGGTGGTTGTGGGAGAGGGTGATGCTTGGAGGCCAGAAGCGCTTGGTGCGCCTTCGAAGGTAGGGATATCCGTCGGGTCTTGCCCTTGCTCCTCTCCTTCGTCTGTTCCTTCTCCAGCATCCTTCTCGCTCTCGTTTCCTCTCTTCCTCTTCACAGGCTGAGGCTGAGAGACCATTTCCTTCACCGACAGGGCCCCAAAGGCCGTCTGGAGGCCATCCAAGGAGTCCTCCGCCGTATCCATTGGCCCATGTAAGGGCTCCACCGAAGGTACAGCGTCAGGCGCCGGCCTTGCCGGTGTCTCTGGCGCTGGCGCTGTGTTCACCTCGGCGTCCACTCTTCCTGGATCCATCTTAATCCACCCTTCTGCTTATGTTTGCCTGCTCGGAGCACTGGTTGTACGGCGCGGGGTCGCTGCCGGTGCACAGAGACAGGCTGCCTCTTGCTACCAGAAAAGTTTATAGTGTTTTCAGCACTGTGTTTTTGCTTCTCCTGCTGCTTGTTGTTGCTGTAGGGTGTCCTGCTGCTGGTTTTGGATGATGAAAAGCTTTTGTTTGTTGAAATACAGTAAAGCCAACTCAATCCAGGATAGCCCAAGCCAATAGTATGCAAGGAGAAGGTAATTCAGGATCAAAGCATGAAGGGCTGCAGTGTAAACAGTGAAAGATGATTAGGTATTCACAGAAACTGCAACTCAGGATACAAATGAATGCATATTCACAGAGATAGCTTAAATGTTTTGGGAAAAGAGTTAGAAAACTGCCTCAGGATCACTCTCTCTCCATAGTGCCATCTTAGGAGATGTGCACTCTTTGTTTTGGCTCCCATATGTGCTGAGGTGGCATGGTATGTGGCGATGAGGTCACTGCCATGTCACATGGGATCTTCCTACTTAGTTGGGATCTTCCTACTTAGTTAGGCTGACCGGGAATTGAACCCAGGACCTCTCAAAAAGAGGTGCCTAACCCCCTATGGTGCATACCACTAGGGCAGATAAGTATTCATGGAAAAACATAGATAAATTCATAGGTTCTACCTTAGGTATGTCAGTACTCAGTCAACTCAGGAAAAGATGTTTTACTTCTGATTGAAAGGGGATTAAGGGGTCCACTCAATATCCTGATTGGTTGTTTGGTTCCATAGGTCAAAATGTGTTCTCACCACTTTTGGCTGGACCAATACTAAGATAAAAATGCATGGATGCTCAGTGCATCTCTAATACAACTAGAGTATGTCCCAAAGCAATGGAAAAGCACTTTTTCTTACTCTAGATCTGTACGTGGTCTGGACCCATGTACAGCCAGTGGCTCCTCTCCATCTTCCCCACGGATGGATTTATAGTACTCCTCATGCATGATGTACTCATCCATCTTCATCTTCAGCTTCTCATACTCCTCAGGTCCTTCAATGGCAGTTGAGGATGAAGCTGGGCAATTGGATCTTGATACTGAAGCAGCCACACGTCTGTGGAGGTGACTGAAGCTGTCCCCACCGTGTGCTGCTAAGGCCTCGGTGGTAAGGCCTTTATTCTCTTCCGCCCTTCTGCGTTCTGGATCTCCTTGGGACCCAGATGCGCCACTGAGGTGATGTGGTGCTCGGTGTGGTGGTTCACTCATTGGGTGGACCACACTGCCCATTTGTACTTGGACAGTTCGGATAGGCCAGGTCCTTACGCTTGGCGTGGACATGTTGGACTTGTTGTTGAGCTTTTGTTTTGCACTTCTTCTCAGGGTCGGTTCAAAAGGTCACAAGGGACTGTCTCTGCTACCGGAAAGATGTCCTTGAATTATGCCCTAGGTCTTTTGATGTATTCCTGCAAGTTGGTTTTGTAGTTGAAAACCCCAAACCAAAGCAGCAAGTAGAGCAAGGACTGAATATGGATCGAATCAATGATTGGTTTTGGAATCCAGTGTAACACAGAAGGGCTGCAGATAGACAAAGCAGGTATATGCACATAGATTCAATCTCAAATGGATAATACAAAAGGTTTTATATGAAAATTGGTCAGACTCTAGCCTCAGAGGTTGCAATAGGCACTTCATGTGCACTCTTTTGGGTGAAATGGTGCTGGTTAGGACTGAGGGGCATAGATGTCAGGACCACACAGAAAATGACTTGGCCAAGCAACTGAATTCAGAAACAGTTACAAAGTAGGACCACAATAAGTGGTAGAAACAATTGAGTATAGGGGTCTTGGGGTGGGAGACCACTTAGGCTTAACCTCCAAGGCCTACAAGCATGAAATGCCTGATTTATTTTGGTATGACCTCCATGAAGGAAGGTACCTCCGCTCAGTTGAGTGGTAGGGGTGAACTTCATGGGGGGGGCTAGGGTCACAACCCTAGTTACCTTGAGAAAGTGTACTTTAGGCTACAAAAGAGAGATAAAAACACTTAAGTTAGTCTCAGCATCAACAAAGGGTTTTAAGGGGGGCTTTGCCTGGATCAAGCCCTCCAAGAAAGACATGGCAGTGACTTTTTCTTACTAATGGCTTTATACTTCTTTTTTGTTCCATCCACTGGTCTTGAGTTTGGCCTCACTACCGCTAGTGGAATCACGGCAACACCATGGTACTCCCACATGCTGCTCTGACCACGGTGCTCCACAAAACATGCGTTAAATTTGCATGAGAAATATGTACAACCCTCAAAGTACACCCTTGATGCCGTGCACTACGGCTCCATCGTACCTGACATCCGCCTACAAACCTACAAATGAGAAGAACGGTTGAAAAACTAGAAACCTTCAAGTTGATCCCAATTTGAAAGGGGCGTTTTCGCACAACGCGCGCACAACGCCAATTATTACACCGTTTATCCCGGTAATACCTTTGAAACCCACCACCTACGGAAGCATGCATGCTCAATTCCAAAACTCTGTGCCATTGAACGGTGTCGTGTTCTCATCATCACATTTGTCCAAAAACATGCATTGAACCCAATATATTTCGGTTCCATGTGTTAAAGAACGCATGAAAATATATTAAGGGCAACTTGGGTACCTCAGTCTCACAAGTATGTTGAAGCATGCAACTTGAACACAAGTGAAATTCACATGTAGAGCATTCGGAGGAGTCCCTCTTGCCGCAAACTTGGCAAACAGAGGTATCATCATCTTGTTCATCAACCTTGGAGGCCTCTTCCTCTGCCCAATTAGAAGAAAGCATGTGTTCCCATGGGCCATAGGGCTGATACCGTTTTTGTCTCCGCATCATAAATTGTGAAAAATGGAGAAATATGTATGTGTTGGCATGCAAGTCTTGATGTGACCTCAGCCAAATGGCGCAAACCACTCTCCAAGACCAAAAGTAGGCAAATTGGCACTTCGGTTGGCAAAGGAAATGGAGTCCGTTTGGCACTACCGATTTACCACCTTGATTGCATCTTGAAAATGCTCCAAATGGATTAATATTTCTGGTGAGAGCTCCACGATTGTGGCAGGGCCGCACACTGTTAACAACACCCTATTAGAGCGGGTGTAGAACACCTTGTCAGCAACATTGAAGTCCATGGTGAATGCAATAGAGGGTCCGAGGACATGAAGGGCAAAAAATGATGTCCCGCAGGAGATACCGTGAGAATGTATCACCACAAACCCGGCTCAGGGTGCCCGTTTGCAAAAGTACACGATGCTACAATTATGTACGATGCCAACGGCACACTATGACAATGCTGTGTGCGTGCCCATGCCCATCATACACCCCCCAAAATACGTACCGGTAGTGGAAAATAGCCAACTTTTCTTCACGCTGCGCTCCCTAAGGGCTTGCCATTGCCAACCTCATGACTAAGACCTATAGCGTTAGATTTAGGATGTCCCAATGACTTAGGCGGCTCAAGTTGCATGGTCAAAATCACACCAAATGCACCCAATTTGGACCATGCAAAAAAATAGTTTTTCACAGGCTCTGTTTTTTGAAAACAGAATATTAGTCGAAAGAAAGTATCTTTCTTACCATTTGTGCCATTTCGTGCTTTTTTTCAGACAGCCGAAAACAAAAAAAACTATAAAAAGAATAAATAAATCTTATGAATTCGGTGGAAAATGATGTGCTTTTAGCGGAAATTGGCCAAGAAATACATTTTGCGTTCCCCTTGTTTTTTGGATGAACATGGTCTGCAGAAACAATGATTGCAACATCATTTTGTGTTCTGCATGTTCATGGCATACCTGGAAAAATGATTTATTGATCGAATTCTATGCGCGAGGCCTCGCGCAATCAAGACCAAGGATCATTAAAACAGAAGCATGGCGGATGAAATATCAGTGCAAAACATGTGCAACATGTGGTTCAAGGGCTGCCCCATGCGCGAGGCCTCGCGCATAACTTACTAAACCAAAAACCTCACCCGATTCATTTTCCTTTGGAAAGACGGCTTCAGGGTCGAGTTGGTCTTAGTACCCACCCCACGGCTTGATTTTTGATTTGCACTGCCTGCAAAAAGAGGTATAGGTTGTGACGTTCAAGTTCTGGGACTGCATTGCAGTCCTCATTGCGCGAGGCCTCGCGCAAAAAAAAGGCCCAGAAAATATATTCTTTGTACCATTGTGATGGGTTCTCATCTGATAGCGCTTGTGCACAACCTTCACTGAAGCAACGACTACCTAAGTTGTCGTTGAGTCATTGAAATTTACCAGAAGCTTGCCCCCCCCGGAGGCGGAAAAACTCCTTTGGGCTTGGTCAGCTCCTGCGCTTGGCATACTGCTTCCCCCAGGGCACCTTCCTTCTCCAGGTATCGAACATCATCTTGATATTTGGTGTCGTTTGCACTACATTGCATTTTACTCTCCAAAAAACCAGTTTTTTTGGCCCAAACAAACACTCAAAAAAGTGCCACGCATGGCAAATTCATATTTTTTTTGCACATTTTACTTTGATCTATAGTCAACAACGGAAGGATCAATTTTTCTTCAGCCAAAGCTACAAGGGGGGTCCCTGTCCAGCTCAGCATCATCTGTTGAGTGGACATGCTTCATGTGTTACCAGTGATACTGTTTTTTTTGCTTGACACTCCCCATAAGTTGTGGCAGGTGTGCATCATGAGCAATGCTGAAGGCTGCACCCTGTGCAACACCTCCAACGTATGTGCTCCTTTTGTTAGGAATGCAACAACATTGGAAATCATTTCTTGAGTCATCAATTAGATTTGCAAGGCTTGTTTAGAGCACTGAATGTCCGCCCGCGTAAACATATTGTACAATGTGATCAAGTCAAGGGTGCTTGTAATGTCACTCCAGTGTAGGCACCTGCTTGATTCCTCAATTCTACCATCATTACCTGACTTTGGAGGGGCAATGGACTGCTCCTTGCGCGAGGCCTCGCGCAAGGAACCCTCCATTGCCCCAGAAAAAGCATTTTTTGGACCCATCAGGACCAAGAGAAGGCCAAAATTCCTTACATAAGAGTTCTTTTGGTGTTCCAAAAACGGCTTGATTTTTTGCAAGCCAAAGAATGGTTCTTTTGATGTTTTTTCAGGCGGTGTATTTTGTGCACTTTCTGTCGTTTTATACCATGCAACTTGAGCCGCCTAAGAATGAGGGTTCCGATAAACCATAAAATGCATTATTTTACCAAAATCTTATCTTGGCCAGCCCCCTTTGCTAATTCCACGAGTAGAATATACTTTTTAAATACACAATGCACTTTGCCTTCGTCGTCAAATGCCGCACTTGGTCAACGCTATCATGCCATTCCCTATGGTCCATTGTGGCCAGAAACATTGACGGAGGATAATATCAATGCGAAATGAACCAACACCTTCACATTGATCTTCGGCGACCAAAGCACGTACACTTTTGTACCGGGGTCGTTAGAAAAATGAACAGAAAAATATGATGGGTAAATTCTACCAAATACCCACTTTTTTGTCAACGATTTTTCGAAGCGGGAATGGGTCTCAAAAAGGTGA
Organism: Eutreptiella sp. 'Long Island Sound 2002'; assembly: GCA_964036045.1. Taxonomy (NCBI): domain Eukaryota; phylum Euglenozoa; class Euglenophyceae; order Eutreptiales; family Eutreptiaceae; genus Eutreptiella; species Eutreptiella sp. 'Long Island Sound 2002'. The sequence continues at coordinate 1,194,533 of OZ038381.1, read as the reverse complement.
GTTTTTCAACAAGGCTGTACAAAAAGGGTGCCGTTTCACACTTCCCCATCAGAGATTGGGAGGCCTTGCAATCCAAAAATCATTTTTGTGGGCAAATGGAGCTATTTACCAACATTTTGGATTGCGAGGCCTCGCAATACACTCAATTTGAATGTGTAAAAGGACCCTGTTTCACCAATATGTGGTTGCTATTCAGTGCGTACACAGTGCAACTATCAATGTAAATAGGTGTATTTCTAAATACCAGGGTTCGGAACCGGTTTTACCAATTAATCGGAAAAACCGGTTATCGGCAATTAATCGGAGGTTGTTTTCAAGTTAGTTACAAAACCGATTATTTTGAAATACATCAAAACCAATTAATCGGACCAGTGAAGAATGGTCACTAATTCTTTGGTAATAGACCATGAAGTTTTTCTTTTGCAATGAAAAAGAGACAATATCAACACAGATACTCACACAATGCGAAAGCAAACTGTTGGAGCAATGTGTACTGGTTTGTATGTTATTTTCTTTCAAAAATGAACAAAACAGTTGGTTTGAAAACCAACAATCGGAAAAGAACCGGTTAATTGGCTTGCTCAGTGGAAATAATCGCATTGAACCGGTAGTTTTGAAAAGTAATAATCGGAATAACCGGTTATTTTGGAAAAAATAATCGAAAAACCCCGGTTATTTTTTATAAAAGAGGTTCCAAACCCTACTAAATATGCATTCTGAAAAGGGGGGGTAAAATAGCCCAATTACCCAGTTTGCAATGCGAGGCCTCGCATTCCAATTCAGAATGTGGGTTGTGCGGGGGATTTACCAACATTTTCAATTTGGATTGCAAGGCCTCGCAATACAAATTGAAAATGGCATCATTTACCTACATTCTTCAGTCAGTGAGCATGAAAAGGCTTAAAGAAACATCACGACAAAATGTTGTGAGGTACGAAAGTAAAAAGGTATGGTATGCTACTCAAAATACCCCAGATTTTGGGCCTCTACCAGAAAAATATAGGTAATTTCCCAAATCTAGCATATCCTTTTTTGGGCCAAAAACATGCATTTTTGGGGGTAATTGGACCAAAAAGCTCAGTGCTTAAATTTTCCCTCGGCAAAAAGTAGGTAAATCAGGCAAATTACCTAGTCAAAATTTGCAGACACCCAGGTACAAAAGTGTACCTGTTTCGGCCGCCTAAGTTGATGGAAGCTTGCAACAAACAACAAAGAATGTGTCATTTCCAAACAATGGGATCCCCAATCTCGTCATCTCTGCCTCACCTCCGGCCATAAGCGCTCCAATCCATTGCATTCCTTTTTTGGACGCCATGCATCCGACCTTAGCCGACCTCAACAGACAACACCCCACTTACAGAAACACGAAAGCGTCAAAAAGAGAACGCCATCAACCTCCACTTCCACCTCCCTCCTCCTTACTCTAACCCCCACAACACATTCTCTCCCCTTAGGGAGAATCCTTGCACTGCGCGCTACTTTTAGACTATGTTCCCCCCGAAGAACCCCGAGGCACGCCCCTTGGAAACAACCATGCGATTACGCGACCCAAACTGGATTGGAGGGTACCTTGAGGGGGACCTTCACGGTTCTTGTAGTAGCGGTGAAAAACCAGGGGCCTTTTGGAGGGGAACTAGACTGTGTGTTGGGCGGTGGAGATGGAGGGCAGTGAGGTGGCGAGTCTGAACTTGGGATGGCAAAAGAGATGGCCTCCATCTTGCATTGCCAATTCACCACTCTCAACCCATCTTGGTAATATTCCAAGTGGAAGAGTCTGTCTTCAGCCGTCCCAACCACCGTGGCAGGAGGTCGCAAGCCATTAGAGCGGGTGTAGAACACCCTATCCCCAACACTGAGATCCATTGAGAAAGTGGGTCTGAGAAATGAGGAGGGAAATATGATGTCGTGTAGCAGGCATCCTGAAAGTGCATCACCATATCAATCAACCGAGAAAAAGAGTGGGTGTGGTGGAAATGGGTAAAAAATGTGTGCAAAAAGGTAGAAATGGGTGAAGCAGGGTGAACATCTAAAAATGCCATATCCCCAATGCATCAAAGAGGGAATGTTTGCCAGGCGCGCTACCTTTCTACTAACTCTCCCAACTTCAGCCCAAGATTTCCCCTCTGATGGAGAAAAGCCCCCAAATAGACCATGATGGACTGCGCACCTTCCCTACAAAGCACGTTGCATAAATAGACAATCGCTGTGAATTCAACAACTCCAAATGTCATTTGTATTGTACTTAACAAACGGTACTTTGCCTTTACCATAGATTTCTCTATGGTAATGAGTCCCCAAGCCGCAAGCGGCTTGGATGGCGTTTCTGCCTCACGTCACAAGAACGAAGCGCAAACTCAGTATTCACTACATCACCCCTGCCTTCTCGGGGTCCCCATGGTGGGGAGAAATCAATATGGCTACATTACCCCTGCTTTCTTGGGGTCCCCATGGGTGGGAGAAATCAACCTAGTAAGGAGTGGATGTGGTGGAAACGAGCAAAAAATGGAAGAAAATTGGTGAAACTGGGTGAGAATCCCAATTTCCCATATCCTGAATGTGAAAAAAGCATCAAAATCCCCGTTTTCAAACAACAATAATGCCCATAGTATGGGGTTCTAGGACGGCTAGACGTCCAAATAGTTGCACTGCGCTTAGTGCACCCCCTAAAAGGTCACCGGTGGGGCACGGGTCAAAAAAGATGCCCAGCGCGCGCCCGGCGTGCTAACACTCCCCCAAAACCTACTACCAAACAACAATGATGCCCAAAGAACGACAAAGTATGGGTTTCTACTACAGCCAGACGCCCAAATAGTTGCACTGCGCGCGCACTGCGCTTAAGGCACCCCCTTAGTCCCTTACTTCTCCTCCAGTCCTTTGTACCAACCACCACAGCCACCACAGCCACCACACATTTCCACAGCCACCCCCCCCCCCCTCTTTTCTCTATCTTGTTCACCTTGGCTGCGAGCTGAATACCAGCCTGTCCATTATATAGGAACCTTCTGCTGGGGCATTGCCACTGGTTCCACAGGGAAGTGTGCGCACCTCTGCCCCGCAGAGCTCCGTTATATCGGCACAGGTCCAGGTATTTGCCTCTCCTCCACTCGGGCGCCTGAGGTCAGGGCCCCTGTACATAGGCGGCCGTCCTTTGAGGAACCTCGCAGTGGTGCAGCAGTTTAATTGTGTCGCCAGGTGGGGGCCTGCGCACCATGCCTTAAAAAAAAAGCGCTCCAATCCAGCTTTTCCATCATGCTAATATCATCCCTCTCAAAAAAGGCCTCCACCCATCCGCTCCCTTTTGGGGAGCTTACTGACCACATCCGCAACTAGAGTCCAGTGAAGAGCAAAAGAAGATAAGTCTGCAACACATCACCTTGTATCCCCGACCACACGAACAGAGCAAAATGCAGATTACGAGCATGGCAAGCACTGGACATGCAAATATAAGAATGCCAATAACCTATTCACTATTCCTCAACCAGTGCAACCAACAAAAATGAAAAACAAGACCAAAACACAAAAACCACACAGCGCAATTTATGAACACTGAAATATGCCCACATTTATCCATACATATTTATCAGCAACACACACACACACACACACACACACAGGCCAAAACAATTGAACCATATTGAAATAGCAATCAATCATAGAATAAATCAATGCAAATTCTCTGGGTGAAAAAAAAAAGACAAATCTGCATCATTTCTGCTTGCTGAAATCACAATGTCCAGGGAATCCCAAAATCTTTCCTGTTGCAGTCGTCACATCCCTGCCTTACGGTTTGTTGCGCTCGAACCCTACACAACGACACAGAGAGCGTGTTTGGGCAGATATAGAACAGCAGAGGAGCCAGATTAATTCAACACACCAGGAAATGAAACTATGCAAGAAAGGAATACCCTACATGTATGCCCCTGCTGCCTCGCTCCCCAATCCTCTGACGCCTCCCAAAACACAACAGTCCCCCTTGTCCTGGACAAACGACGAAGGAGGAGACCCAGAAGGAAGGGAAGCGGGCTGACCAATGCGCTTCTCCTTCTGCAACAACAAATTGCTGTCCTGAACATGACCCACCTGTTCAGCACAAGTAAATCCAGCTGAAGCTGGACTCGAATGACAGCTCAATGTGACACAGCTCAATTATACCTTGTGATATTGTCTGCAAACAAACAGAAATCAGTCGTTGCCTGGCAAGCTCTGCGTTCAACAAAGGCTATGTACAATTGGTAATCTGTTCAACCGGGATGCCCTATTCTTTTTGCGGTGGGGACCTAACTCCACTGCCAAACTTCCGCAAATGTACCCAAACAAAACCTGACGGCCCACAGATATCACTGCCACCGCACTTCTCAGATGACACGCAAAATGGATAGATAAATTGGATGGGTCAGGAGCAGATGCTCACATGAGGATAGTTGGCTGGACAATCAATGGTACTAAGGGGGCGTTTGCGAACAACACGGGCACAGCGCGCACGGAGCCAATTATTGTGCTGTTTATCCTGGGAACACCCCTGAAAACCAAGCACCTGCAGGAGCATGCACAATCAATTCAAAACAGCATGGGGTGCAGAATTTAGGACCTTTGCCATGGCAAGCATCACACTGATAAAAAAATCCGTGCTGTACCAGCAGGGGCTGTAGGGTGCAGATGTCAAGACCCTGGGACTCATGGCTACCGGTGATGGAAAACAGCCAACTTTTCGCCCAGCACGCGCACAGCGCACGGTGCGCCCCCTGAAAAGATGAAATCATCCGTGCCAGTGCTATGAGCAGACCGTTGATTAAAAATGGCTGCGGCACAATTGAGCCGGATACCACATGAAAGCGGGCCAAATACCAACCCTTAAATGGAATCGTGTTTATTGGACAATAGGTGGCACTGGCAATCATTGACAATCACCACAAAAGACATGCGAGGTAACAATGACAACGACAACAAAGCGACCGTGTTGCAGCGTCCAATCCGACCAGCACACCGCATGACAGTTGCACGGACCGCCATTCAATGCGTCAAAAAGAAACACCGCCTCAGGTGGACACAGGTGGCATGCATACATACAATTGTGGAAGATTGAAAGCACAGAGGGGGAAACAGGATCTGACATGGTATTGAACAGTGCCTCCTGCCATGAGAGATGGGCCACAGGGTGCCAGGGACCCAAATGTAGGATTGCAGTGGGCACAAACCATGGGGTTCAGGAGTTTCGAAACACAAATGCAGCAAAACTGCGAAGACACGTGACAGCTGCATGGTGAAATGCCATAGGGTCTCCCAGCAAAGTGTGATAGGGATTCTGGGCAGGAGAAAGGGCGCTACTCCCTTCGGCTATTGGATAGCAGAGGATACAAAACTGCCCAACGAATGCCACAGCCTGCGTGAGTTGAATCTTGCAGCGGAAGCCAAGTGTCGTCTAGCTTGTGAAACAAGCCTCCTTTTGCTTTCCTTGATGGCATGGCATTGTGCATCCTTAGGGTGCCCCCCCCCCAATTTCATTTCCTGCTAATTCATCACCACTGCTGAACTTGCGGGTTTCTGTCCTCAAGGCAAAGCGCCTCGGCACATGCAAATGTGTGTTGTTGTGACTGGTATGCCTTCAAATTGGCGCCATGGACAGTAGCCAGCTCACAGTCCTCAGGGCACCCCTCAGTCAAAGAACACATGGCAAAGACCAGAAAATCTGGGAAGTGCAAAAAAAGAGTGGAGCATGTACTGCCCCAACTAACACAGTGTACCTCACCTGGAAAAAAAAAGGCTCTCCTCCATTCCACATCCATGTGTGTCAACTTGGCAGCCTGCAAGCCTGGCAAACCAACGACCCCAAAATCCCCCACCCCCACGCCCTTATCATGAGGCGTCGCACAACAATGGCCCACACCCAAGGCAACGCAGGAGCAATCGCTACAAATCCTTCCACACCAGAGTATCAAGATTGAATCATCACAGGCCGGAAACTATGCATTTCGTGTGTTACAGTTGCGCCCAAGGTGAAGCAGAGCTCTGCGGAATTCCTCAGACAGTGCGGAGGCCGGGGGGTACCGAGAAGCTTCAGTGGCGTCCAGCTACGCGGTACCAGGCTTTGCTTCCCCCAACCGATGCTTGCAGTCTGCTTTGCCCACGTGCGTTGCTCCTCGCTGCCTCAAACGCATGACCCGATGGGCTACGCTTGCACAATTTGAGACCAACATCGACGTGGTGGCCGCTTCAATGAGGCAACAGAAGAGACAAACAAATGCCCCGACAGCGAGGGTCCGTCTGCTGATAAGTGGCACGGCCGTGGGCCGAGGCAAGAAGTCGAATGCTGCTTGCCTGAGTCCGGGCCGACGTTGCCGCTTGTAGTGAAAGACTCAAAACGCATCGGCATCATGGATGGGCGGACCGACACCCTAATCAGGCAGTCCGGACAGGCACAAAGTTGCCGTCGAGGTCCAGTGTGTCCAATGTTTTCCTGCAGAGGCGGAAAATGTATCGGATTTCACGCTTTCCGGTCCGACCACAGAGGCGAGGAGGGGGGGTTCTGACTTGGAAGGGCGGTTGGACAGGACAGACCTGGAACGCAACGCTGCCAGTGCGTAAACGACACTGTGGCGTACAGGTGGGCCAAGGGTGGGGTGCAGTTGGTGGGTTGAGGGGAGGAGGGTGGGTTTAAGGCAATTTTCAGTGATTTTGGGGAAATGGCACCCCTCCCTCCGAGGGTGGGATTGGGTTTGTTTCTGGGTCCTGGGTTTACTTGGGATTGGGCATTGAACTGTTGGAGGTAACCGTTTATCTTTAGAACTATATCTCACATTGCAGGCCCTCTTTCTCAGATTCGGTGCTTAGGGCTGATAAAACGATAAATGCGATGTTTAATCTCAAAAAAAAAAGTGAAACTCAAATGCAAAACTGGCAAGACTATCGTGATATAATCACGGAAAATGTAACACATTGGCACCGCGGGGCTGCAGTGCTTCTGCTTCTGGGGTATGGAGGGCTGTCTGCCGACCTCTGTGCTTGCGCAGGGGATGTTGCGTGTGGAGGACTGGACAGCGTTTCCAAAAGATCCCAGGGTTGGGAAGGTGATCAAGGGGCTCAAGCTACTCATTTCTGGCGATGCCCAGGTACAGGTCGGTGGTGACGCTGGCGGTCATGCCACCATGTTGTTGGGATATGGATCGGAAGTGTGACAAGCCTTCGGGCCTTTATACACAATCCCTGTGCTCCCTCGGCAGGCATCGGGTTTGGGGCCCTTTCATGCCCTTGCGCTGAAGAAATCGGACAAGAGATGGCCAGAGCCCAATGATATCTCTCTGGGTGATGTTGTTGTTCTGATCTTGGTTGTGGAACGTTGGTGATGTGGCTACGGCCATTGTGGAAGCCCATTGTGTGTCCGGCAAACCGCCAGTTTTCAGATGGCTGGATCGGCTTCTGCAATACCGCCTTTGCAGACCCCCTACCAACTCCGAGGGCCCTGGACGGCTCGGACAGGATCACGGCAGCCAGCACAAGTCCCAAACGGATCCTGAGCTTGCTGCCTGCTGCCTGTTACCCCTGCCTCCACTGGGAAACTATACTTTCAGGGACTGTACACCATGGATGTAAATCGGCAGAGTGTACACTGGGAAATGGAACATGGGCGGTTGGGGCGCGTGGGCGGGCGGGCGGGGGGGGGTTCAGGCATCCAGTCGACGTATCCACACACCCCCATCCTCCTCGTTGCAGCCCAGGGTCGTGTAGACCCACAGAACCTCAATCCTCCGCTTCTTGCCCCCCGTTCAAGAACTCTCCCCCACACCTGAAGCACCGAGGGCCCTCCTGGCACGTACAATTCTAGATCTTCGTGTTGCGAGCACGCGACTGACCCCTGCACCTGCACAGTCTGAGTGCGTTGGGCTGCCTGTTGCACATCGCTGCCTGCTGCTTGCTGCTCCCTGCTCGTTGCATGCGACTTGCTGCTTGCTACTTGCCTGCCTACTTGCGACTTGCAACGTGTTTGCCTGCACGTACAGCCATCTCCCATGCCCTCAACTATGCTGGAGCAGCTGGGCACTATGTCCCTGAACATGGATGCCGAAGGCTGTGATCCCAGCCCACATATCCCCTGGTGAACGCAGCATAAGGCTCCCCAGCCTCCTTGACAGGCCTGGAGCACTGGGCGCACACAACACCCCCCACGCTGCCCCCACATGTGCAACACACGCCCTTAGGACTAGGCGATCGTGTTGGGGAATCCAGTCAAGCCTCTCAAGGATGGTGGCCAAGGGCTGTGGGTCAGGACCATCTAGATTAGGCTCAGACCCAACTCAACCCAGCCCAGCGCAGCCCCCTCCCTAGCCTTTGCCCTTAGCTGTGCAAGGTAGCCGGGCTTGGGTGTGCCGTGCTGAAAGGGGGCCTACTGGGGTGTGGCAGTTGGGCCGAGCCACGGGAATACAGGTTTGTGGCATGCCTTATGTGAACAAATGGCCACATTGGGAACGGAGTGGAAGCACACGGCATGCCAAACCCAACTGCCTTTTAGCAATACCTGAGACGGGCATTCTCGTCTGAGAGCATCTTGATTTTGAGAAAGCTGTCGTCCTCTTTGTTGCGAAGGTCCGATTGCAACGACTCAATGATATGATTCAGGTTTTGGATCTGAGCAAACCATCGCACCATTACGCTATGGAACCAGCAGAAGAGCAAAAAAGTCCTCATGAAACGTCAGCTCATATCTATTTCTGGCCTCTGAACCGGCTACTAGTAGAGCTGACTAGGCTGAGCTGGATACTGCAGAGACCCAAGCGTTTATTTATTTTCCTGTACCCTGCCCTTTTCCGCCCAACCACAACCCAAACCCGTCCGTTTTTCCAGAACGTGCTTCTCTTGAGGGGTATGGGTTGCCGTGGGCCGCATTTTCCAGGCGATTGCATGCCTTGGAATGTATGGGCGTGGGCACGCGCGCGCATTTTTGATGCCTTTTGTATGTCTACACGTGGCGTGTTTCCGTCAGTCCCAAAAGCCTTGGCTCTTTGGAATGCTCCAGGATCTTAACAAACACTCTTCAGCACCACAAATGATGTGCAGCGGGCCCGATCAGTGTTGCCTCCCTCCCCCTGAATACCATACCCCCTGCGTTCGCGGGGTCCCCAGTGTGGGGGAAAGCAAAGTGGGCGCCTCTGGTGCCCGTGGACCGTTGGGCACCTGGGGCGCCCATGGACTCCGAAGGCAAGTTACCCCCCCCCTGTCTAGGAACTGCCTTGCGCAAGCACCACCCGCTGGTTCCGCGGCACGTTTCCCCCGCTACGTTTCCCCCCCCCACAGAATTGTTTTCAATAACGAGCTTTTTTTGCACAAGGGACATCGTGGAGGACGATGCAGTCCCCAGGCATTTGAAGGTCCCAGAACCCAACCCTAAGCCGAAGCCTAAGCCAGCTCCCAAGCCCAAGGGAGCAGCCAACCCTGGCCCCAAGGGGCAGTACAGGAGTTCAGGACGGTGTATCACGGGAAGAAGGGTTTCACGTAGGAACTAGTTGGACATCAGATCTTTTCATGCGCATTGGGTCCTTTTGGCCTCTAAACCCGCCTCCAATCCCACCCCCAAGCCCACCTCCTTTGGACATCCAATCCCACCCGCAATTCACCTCCTTTCAATCTCCAACCCAACCTCTGATCACACATCCAATCCACCTCCAGTCCCACGCCCAAACACACAATTGCGAACAAACAGACGAGCAGCACAAAGCCGGGCCCGAATGTCAGTTGGACAGTCAAACAAGACAAAGCATGTTCAACGCCAATTGGCGCCTTTCTGTGGGGACAGGCGCACAGAACTGCTCTCAAGGTACGAAACAAGAAGGACGGTGCTGCCCTATGGCAGAACCGTCCTGACATCACGACGACGTCACCAGACACAAACACACCTACAATGCCACCTCCTGCACCTCCTTTCAACCTTCAGTCCAACCTCCAATCCGACCCCAATTCCACCTTCAATCCAACCCCCAACCCCATCCACACCCCCCCTGAATCCCAACCCCACTCCACCCGCAAACCAACCTACAGCCCAACTCTAATCCCACCACCTTTCTCGTCTGACAACTTCCAGCGTTGTGGCCCACATAGGTCCACATGGGACAGGGGCGGACCTGGGTGGTCATGCGGGTCTCCATATCATCGCGGGCCTTCGTGGTCGCATCAGTGATAAGGCCGGCCACCCCCTCTGCTGCCAGTGGGGAGGTTGAGTCCTCCCTGCCCTCCCCTTTGCGGTGGGGCACAAACGCCTGGTCCAGCTTCACGCGAAGCCGGTGGATTTCCTTGTCCTTCTGTTCGGAGGTGGCGCCTAGTTCCCGCTCCTGCGGCACGAAAAAGGAGCGCGGGCCACGCCCACTCCCCAACCCCCGCAGGAGAGGGGCTTGTGAGAGTGGGAGAGTCACAGGAGCAACAGCAATAGCAAGCAGCCTGGAGGGCTATCCCCCGTCTCCTTTGCACAGGCACGGCCACAAAATATACCAGACAGGGATGGATATAGTGCGGGGGAGAGGGGTTGCCCCCAGATGACGAAATGACGATGACGAAATTCAGCCGGCCAACTTTGGCCAATCTTCATCACTTTTGACCGCTGAAAAAGGATTTTGGGCCCCCATCACAGACATCTTCGCATTCAGCACATTCCGCTGATCAATTCGATGGGCTTCATGACGTTATTTAACAGATTTTGGACCCTCAAACAAAAAACCGGCGGCTTCGGCGCCAAAAATTGCCTTTCACCACAAAAGAGTTTTGTAATCTGGCCGGAACAAGCGGTTGGGGGGCCGTTAGGGGCGTGCAGTGGTTGGCAGGACCGACCGTCACATTGGGGCGGGGGAGGGGGTACCCCTCCTCTTCCAAGTGTGAGCCTGCTGGGCAGGTGCGTCAGATACCCAACTCCTGTAGTGAATTTCATGGTCCCCCGAGGAAGAGGGTTCTGCTGTGGGTGGGACGGGGGGGGGGGGGGCGACCAGGACAACACGCGGAGGGGTGGGGCAATTGGGCCTCACGCACATGGAAACGCGGCGAGGCATGTGGTGGACGACCTGGACGTGAAGCAGAGTGGGCAGCAAAACCCGTAAAACGACCCCCGCAACAACCAACACAACCCCCAGTGCGCCAACTGCTGGGCTCCACTACCGCGGAAACGGCACCACAAGGAACACCGGCGGCAGCGGCCGTCAGAAAGCATTGACCCGACGCAGCACGCGAAGGGAAGGACGGGTGACTGTCCAGGGTCCCGTAAAGAAACTGCAACCCGACGAACTGTCACACATCGGGGGCTGGGCAGGGATGCAGTAGAAGGGGAGGGACCTCAGAGGTAGCCCCAGAGGCGGTTAGACAGGCGGTTGGAAGAGGTTGCCAAAGCGGTTGGGGGCGGTTACTGTCGGTTACAAATTGCATTGAGTCTGGCACTTGCCGTTAGGGAGACAGTGGCTGGGCATAGGCTGGGCGCCCTGTAGGGGGGGGTGGGGGTGCCTCCCCCCTTCCAATGCATCTCTGGGGCTGGGGCTGGGGCTGGGGGGGTGGATGCAACTGACTCAGCCAGGGCCCCAAACTCCCCCTCCCGCCCCACCGCAGTGGCCAAGCAATGGTCCGGATGGGGGGCGGATGGAGAGGAACGCGATCCAGGCGGTCCTAAGGGGCCCCTGCTGCCCGCCCGTGCGGCCGTCGTGTGGATCGCAGACCCCGCGGGGCCGAGGGGGTCTGTGGCGTGGCGGTGGGGCGGTCTAGGCCGGACCGAACACTCGAGCCGGACGGGGACCGGGCCCTCGGCGGTGCCGGAACGGACTCTCATCTCCGCCAGACCGGGCTCTCTTCGCCGCGGAACCGCACGTTGGTGTGGGCCGGGCCGAACACCGTCCGAGCCGGGGTCTGGGATCAGGGATGGATATGATAGCGACCGATTTGTTGTGATGGGGGTGGGGAGGGGCTGTGGGGGGCCCGAGCTGACGAAATGACGAGAAACCGCCGGACAACCGCTATTCTGACCACTGGTGAGCGCCTGTTGCAACACTCCTGAAGCCTCCTTTTGCCCCCCGTTGCCGTCGAGCGCATCCCCGCCCCCACCCACGGACACCGAACACTCTCCCCCTGCCCCGCTCCATCCCCCCCCCCCCCGCCCACTCCAGTGGTATCCACCTTAAGCAACGGTCTGCCCCCACCCCTTGGCCGGAACGCCAACCTCAAATTGGCTGTCCCATGGTAAATGGTGTGGTGGGGGTGCGCAGTGGGAGTCCATGCAACGTATCAACAAAATAAACTAAAAAGCCGCCAAAGACCTTCTCAACCAGCGCGTTCTGAAGCTGAAAGACGGCCGTCTTTAGAGCAGCGAGGTCCGTGTTCAGCTGAGCCTCCGCCTCCGTCTTCCTCAAAATATTCTTATCGGAGGCGTTTTGAACCCTCAACAGCCCCTCGGACTTTCGATTCACTTGATCAGTCATGTCTGAGAGCTGCAGAGGATGCGTGGGTGATGTGGTGCAGAACGTGCATTCGGCTCCAACGTGTGAGAGAACGCTCCAAAAAGCCAACATCCAATACGACCCCAAGAGCCTCACAGCCACACATTCCTCCCACGCCTTCACAGCCACACATTCCTCCCACACCCTCACAGCCATACATTCCTCCCACGCCCTCACAGCCACACATTCCTCCCACGCCCTCACAGCCACACATTCCTCCCACGCCCTCACAGCCACACATTCCTCCCACGCCCTCACAGCCACACATTCCTCCCACGCCCTCACAGCCATACATTCCTCCCACGCCCTCACAGCCATACATTCCTCCCACGCCCTCACAGCCATACATTCCTCCCACGCCCTCACAGCCACACATTCCTCCCACGCCCTCACAGCCATACATTCCTCCCACGCCCTCACAGCCATACATTCCTCCCACGCCCTCACAGCCACACATTCCTCCCACGCCCTCACAGCCACACATTCCTCCCACGCCCTCACAGCCACACATTCCTCCCACGCCCTCACAGCCACACATTCCTCCCACGCCCTCGCAGCCACACATTCCTCCCACGCCCTCACAGCCATACATTCCTCCCACGCCCTCACAGCCATACATTCCTCCCACGCCCTCACAGCCCCACATTCCTCCCACGCCCTCACAGCCACACATTCCTCCCACGCCCTCACAGCCATACATTCCTCCCACGCCCTCACAGCCACACATTCCTCCCACGCCCTCACAGCCACACATTCCTCCCACGCCCTCACAGCCACACATTCCTCCCACGCCCTCACAGCCACACATTCCTCCCACGCCCTCACAGCCACACATTCCTCCCACGCCCTCACAGCCACACATTCCTCCCACGCCCTCACAGCCACACATTCCTCCCACGCCCTCACAGCCACACATTCCTCCCACGCCCTCACAGCCACACATTCCTCCCACGCCCTCACAGCCCCACATTCCTCCCACGCCCTCACAGCCACACATTCCTCCCACGCCCTCACAGCCACACATTCCTCCCACGCCCTCACAGCCACACATTCCTCCCACGCCCTCACAGCCACACATTCCTCCCACGCCCTCACAGCCACACATTCCTCCCACGCCCTCACAGCCACACATTCCTCCCACGCCCTCACAGCCA